>JAVJGI010000014.1:71336587-71357174 GCA_035590275.1 Ibycter americanus
CGTTGAAAAATGCCTTCTTCTGAATGGGGAGTAAATGGAGTTCATCTCTTACAGAAGTCTCCTACTGCTGCTGTCTGCTTGGCACCAATAGAAGACATGCTTCTGAAAGTATTACAAAAGTAATTCCCCCATCACAAAAGCACCACATTAAAAGTACTTATATTAAAAGCACTTTGTTGTATATGAATACTATTATATAATTGATTATTCCCATTAAAATGCTTTGCATCCTTATCACAACTTTAATAAAAGAACAAAACTGCTTTGAATATTATACATGCACTTGCCTAGAGCCACTATTAAGCAGAGAGGCTCTGTGTGCAGCCAGGCAGTCATTGATGGTAAATCAAATGGAGGGCATATGGTTTCAGTATTGCTGCTGGTGGAGTTTTTGTTGCTAGAGAGAGCTAATGTTTTGCATTTAGGATTATTAAAGTAACAAAAATAGTAACTCATCTTTTCCCCTTTTTTTCTCCCCAACTTTCTTGACGTCTCACTCATAATACAGAAAACATACCATGAACAACCCATATTAGAATGTTAGGAGTTTCCTGAAATGCAAAATAAGAACTTCATGTGCTTTTTTAAAGCCCACAAATTTTTGGATGATACCACAGCTCAGAATGTCTCAGGTTGGGATTCCTCCTTGCTGATGTAAGCATCAAAGATTAAATGCCTATGTCTGACCCAGTTATCATGGGCTACTTTAATAATCAGTGAGTGGGGAGAAATCAAGTCCAAAGACTGAAAGGAACTCCAAAGGCTGAGAAAGACAAAATAGCGTAGATGAATCACCCTCTAGAAGTACCTAATAACTATGAACAGAGCCTGTATCTAGCTAGAGATCTAACTTTTGGGTATGTAATATTGCATAAAATAAATCCCATCCATGGTGCTTTAATGGGAAGGAAGGCTAGATCTGTTTCAGTACATTGAGGATATTGCCCTCCAAAAGCTTATCAGACCAAGATGTCCTATATGTCTTTAGGCTGGAGCTCCATGAAGAATATCCCTGCTAATGTGAAGTGGACAGCAAAGAAACCGGAAAGCTGCTGAGTTAATATTATATTTCTGGAAGTGCTGGAATCTTTTAAATAAATGTAAGTTAAATTTTAAGCAACAATCATCACTTTTTGTCACACCTTTAAATCCTACAAGATCATGTAAAAGCAAAAATTAAGTTAAATATCATATTCATTTGAAAATAGTCTTAAGGAGAGTGAAATGCAATAGCCATTTCTGGATTAGGGCCAGAACACAAAGCAATGCTAGTGAATCACAGAATGTTTAACAAGTACTCTTGATGTTATGCATCTAACAAAATGATTCAGCATGAAAATATAGATACAAAGGCTAATATTTATGACTTGGAAGACAATGCTAACAATAAGAAAGTGAGATATTTCAGCTTCAGATTCTGAAAGCAGCTGAACATGGGATGACACTATTGAGGAAAAATACTTTCTTTTTCCATTCTGGAAAGAACTCCTTACACCTCACACAAGCCATTTACAAACAGGAGGAAAAAGAAACATGATGCTAAACTCCTTCTCCACAGGCTCGGAGAATGCACATCTCATTATGTTTGAGCCTTTCTCATTTTGAAGTGAAGAAAATACTTTTGTTGATTGACCCAGCATACACAATAGAGACCAAATTCAGCCCATACAGCATGGCTTTCGTGCAATAACTATTGGTGGTTAACAGCTAGATGCAAAACCTCAGTGTAAGTCTTCCTCCCTGGAAGCTGCTTCTGGGCTTTTACCTCAAGATTGCTCAATCCATCTTGCAAGCCCTCCCTCCAGAAACTTCAAAAGCAGTGAGGAACCTGCACCAATGAGTCAATAAAGTTCTCTTTCCCTTTTCCTAGGAGGTTCAGCCCATGCCAGCCAGGTTAGGTGTTCAAGGGCATCATTGTCACACAGCGTGATAGGCACTAACAAATTATTTTTAGTACCTAGAAGCCTATCTAGAAAAGTAGGAAAGTACAGACTGAAATGCCAAATGCAAAAATGGGAAGCTGTGTTTAAAGCTCCCAGGATATTATAGACACAGTTATTGAATTACCATTGTAGATCTGCTGAAACCTCAGTAAGCAGCAGACGATGGAGGTTTCTGCTATAAATACAAGATTCACATAGCTATCTCTTATTTTTTAAAGTATAAATTAAGTGGATGCAAGCCAAGTTTTCATAAATAATGCCAAAAATGTTTATGTATGAGAAGCTTAAACTATGTGGCTCTAGCTGAAATAAATGTTTCAGTGAACATGATTTTAAACATGATTTATTCAAATGTTATGTTAAGTAAGCATTCAATATGCTTTTATGTAATGCTGATGCCCAAGTTACATGTAATTATGATGACATTATAACATCCTTGATCTTTCATAACCTCTCTAGAAATTAATTTTTCCCAGCATCAAGCTCCACAAATAGTATGGAAGTGACAATGTCATGTAGTATAAACAGTTACCAGAACAATACTTTTCAGGTCCAATTCTATGAAGGCCAGCCAGTCTTGACTCCTTTTGACATCAGCCAGAGCTGGGAAGTTTAGCATTGCTCGAACACATGCCAATGAATTATCAAGTCCACAAGCCCACTCATCGGCATTAAAAGAGCAAGGTAGGAAGGTTGAAGTGAGAATATGTCAAGATGTAGGCTCCTGTTTACTCACATTTTAAATAACTGATATTCTTCAAGGTTTCTAGTTCTACTCAAATCCAGTAGGTTCTGTTCTGTTATTTCAGTCCATATAATTTCTTTTTGTTTTTCTTTTTAATGCATTCAGTTTCCAAATATAAAAAATAATAGGCATCAGGAAAGCTATCAAAACACACACAACAGCGGTGCATAAATTTGCCATTATCCTTCCAGTAAAGATCTCAGAGTCACTGCAGATATTTCAGTGAAGGTCCAAGCTCCATGCTCAGCAGAGGTCAAAAAGGTAAGCAAGTGCCAAGAAGAAAGCAGGATCAGTACGGTATTGTAGAAATCTGTAGTCTACCCACATCCTGCAAACTTTGTGCAGTTGTCTTCCATCTCAAAGAGCTTGAGAGCTAGGTAAAGGTATAGGAAAGAGCTACAGGGATGATTAGAAGTATGAAATAGCATTGGTAGGAAGAAAGAGACTTAGGCTGAAAGTCTTAGGTCTGCAAAGCAGTTGAGGGAGGAGAGAGATGATAGATGTATATGAAGTCATTGACTGCCTGATTATTTGTTATTGCTCACACTATAAAAAACAAAGGAGCACTCAGATGATCAGGTGGTTGGTTTAAAGCAAGCAATATGAAGTCCTTTTTCACACAATGCGTAATTAAATTGTGGAGCTCATTGCCAGAGGAAGCTGTGGAGGTCAAAGTTATAAATGGGCTCAAAAATCCATTAGACAAATGCATGAAAAGGAGCTCTATCAATGGCTATTAAAATCAGTGTTGTGAATGCACCCTCTGGATGAGGAAGTCCATAAACCTCAGACTGCTTGAAACAGAAATGCTGTATCTGGGGAAGAACTGCTTTCTGTCTGTCCTGTTTCTTATGCTCCTCCCAAAGTACGCGCTACTGCCCATTGTCAGAGGCAGGGTAGCAAACTAGATGCGGCTTTGGCTTGATTCAGTATGGGAACGTGTATGTTCAATGTGATCAGAAATACATGCTTCTGGTTTACTGTGACCCAGCAGTGAAATAATTTTCAGATCTTAAACTGTCCTATTGTTTTCATTACTACAGTCTCCACAAATAAACCACTGATTTTGCTTCTCTTCCTTCAGAAATTCATTCAGTAGCATATTTTAAATTTCTGTTCTTTGATCCCCTAAAGAAATTACATATACGCCAGGGTGATAAAAAGTTTGCCAGTGTCCCTTCTAACCCTCCTGAGCTATTAGAGGGCTGTTGTAAAACGTGCACTTTTTCAGAAAGAAAAAATTTCAGGTGTGGTTAGTGGTCATAAAATCCTGTAGAAATAAACCTCTTTACACCTTCACCCTTTTACGGACCACAATATGTGTTCGACAAGTGTATCCATATTATAAAAGACATGAGATTTAGCTCTCAATACAAGGATTGTGCACCTCTGATGTGTACTGGAGTGCATTTCAGCTTCTGTGGCAGAAGCAATGAGGACTTAGAACAAAGCCTACTCTCTCAGCCTCTTCAATTTCTTCTTACTGTTTTAAGTATTTTGAAAATGAAAATTAATAGTTGGGTTAAAAAAAATTAATAATTCATGAAGAATAGTTGATGCCACTTCTGAAAGGCTCGTGACTGAAGAGGCCAGCTCCCCACAGAAGGATTTAGGTTTTCCATGCAAAGTTACATGGAGGCAGAAGAGAGCCTTGTGTTTTCATCCTGGCATCCTTGTGGGCACTGCGTGTGTTACTCAGTGACCTGTATTACAAAATGCAGAGGTCACCTTGACCCAACATGATGACAGTTTTGAGTGACAGTAGGTGTCGCTAACATGCTCCCTGGTGAACTCAGCGCTGTGGTGTAACAGCCATGGCGATGAGTGCATCTGTTTGACAGGGCCCATTAGGTACTCCTCAGGTACTTTCACTGCAAAAATTTAAGGTGCCCTTGGTCTCCAAAGAAGTTAGGGTTTCTGAGGATCATTCCTGGGATTTTGTAGCCATCCACAGAAAACAAAAAATACTTCATTTAGTTTTGTTTTAAATATAATATTCTAAAAAAAAAAAAAAAAATGGAGAGGAGACATTTCCATGAAATACGCAAGTATTTCTGTTATCTGCAAAAATACCATGAGGAAGAATAATTTCTTGATCCATTCTAAGCCTCATGAGTGTATATATTGTTATACTCAAATACATAAAATAGGGTTAGGAATCCCCCTGACACACACTTGTACAGACAAAACTAGTCTCCAGTTTGTGCATGGAAGAACAATTTTAAATGATGAAAACATGTATGATCAGTTGAAACAATCACATGGATACATACATGGTAATACTTTCTCATAGGTTGCTACTGCTTTGTAAGTACACATCAAAATAATTATTCTAAGTGATCTTTAGCTCTTTTGGTTGTTTAGATAGGAAGTCTTTATAAATTCAAAGGCTGTCAGCCCACGGTGCGTTAAGAAACTTGAATTTAAGAGCCCAGCCCTAACATTTACATTCCTAGGTTATATTTCAGAGTTGGTTGTAGATGTTAAGAATATTGCCTTTGGGACCTTTAAGTGCATTATATCATAGCCTCAAAATGTACTTTCTCTTATCCACAGCTCTTCTTTAAAGATCAGAAGTTTTGATTTAAAAGAGAAACAAGCTGGTAACAGAGTGTATGCATCTCTGAATTTTCCTTACTTCACGTCAAGCGTGAGTGTGAGAGAACTGTAAAGTGTAGTTAAATAGTCATGGCAGTCTATGAAAAATTGGAAATGTGCTATGAATTGGAAAACATGGAAATGTTCTTTGCTTTAAAAATGAATCAGAAGAACTAACACCATTTTTATTTTACAGGTTTTTGAGATGTGAATATGTACACTTAAACTGTCTTGAATATACTGGAACATCCGCCATCTGTTGCAGTAGTGCTTTATTCTAATTCAGTTCTTTTAACAGGGCTGGGTGAAACTTTAGTGCCTAAAACATTTTTTTTTAAAATGCAAAATGAACATCCAGTGACACTGGAATACTCTCAGCTCTCCTCTTGACTTTGCTAAAAAAAAGAAAACATTGACTTATTAAGAATGAAATGGTTTAGGTATTTTTATTCATGCCATGTTTCAAAATTCCCTCCATGTTTATTTTAAAATATTGTGACGTACTTAAAACTGAAAAAAGACTGCTGAAATCCAAAGCACATGTTTCAGCACCTCAGCTTATCAAGAATTTTATAAAGTTTTGGGTAAGGCTGGAATTCTTCTCTATCGCCAGTAAACAACAACAGAAAATGTCCATTCATGCCCCCTTATTTATTCATATTCATTCAGTGTTTAGTTATCCACTAGAACCTCCAAATTGCCTGGCTTTGTTCATCATCATCTTTATAAATTGTACTATGCATGCAAACTGGCTAAAAAGCTCTAATATAATCTTTAGCTATATTTGGTGGTTTTCTTTCAAAGTTCTGAAATGTTGTGTATACATATATTAGACAATGTAAAATTTGGGCATCTAAAACCTCAGAGAGGAGAGGTTATTCATCTCCATTTAAAAATCCCACTTGAGAAATATGGGGCAAACTCTATGGAATTAAATCATTTATCAATGTCATGCTATGAGTCCTCGTTATAAGGTTTCCCTGGCAGATAGGGAAAAGAATGTTAGTCTCCTAACACCCAATACTTTGTTTTAACTTCTAGGAAACATAAGTGGCATTTTCCTCTATTGAAAGCAGCTCCACGTTCAACGGTGCTTTAGATAAAAGAAGCCAATTAGACATCCATTTACAGTATTTCAGACATTGTAATATCCTTCATTTTGGCATGCATAACTCTTATTTATAGATTTATTATGTATGATTAAATATAGATTAACTTTTAACTCTACACTGCAGATTCCTGGAACTTGGGAGTTATGGAGGAGTTAACTTCCCACTGAATGCTGGGTGCCAGGGAATGCAATTTTGGCCCTTGAGCAAAAGAGACACTAATTCCTCTACCACCAGAAAGTTTCTCATTACTCCCAAACTACTTGCCAGTATTTTTTTCCCCCCTTTCACCCTCCCAAGCCCTTTAAAATTTCAGGCTGTGGACCTCAGGCAGAGCAGGGGCTCTGATGGAGACCCAGAAGGGACTGGTTCCACAGTGGGAGGGACTGTGAGGCTGGACAGCAGCCAAGGGAACTGCCCTCTCTTTTGGTGGCCTTGTAAGTACTTGCCCATTTCTTACTAATTTTCTCTAAGTTTCGATGGGGAATCACTGCATAGGATGTTTTGGGCTGATACAGTGTTCCCATTCCGGTGCTTGTAGCTGTACAGATCTGCCTTTTCACTAGGTGTCTGTACGTTTAGCAGCAGTTTTAAATCTTCACCGAATCTCTCAGTAGATATGTCTATAATGAAAATAAGCCATAGTTCACTGAAATTTAGACCCAATTTCCTTTTCGCTTTAGAAATCAATGCTGTGTTATGCTTTACAAATTTTCTTGCTTTTCATTCAATGCATACAATCTAATAACTTTCAGAAAGTTTAAAACCTCGTTCTTTGAAATGGTAGCAAATTGAACAAAACACATACTTTGTCAACCTTTATTCCCTCCTTAACACAATCCCTTCAGTATTAAATGAAATTGCTACAAGTTCACTATAATTGATGTTAGACTGAAAGAGGAACTGATGGAGCTGACAGCTTCTGCATTTCAGTGTGATATGATCTGGTGCCTTTTCCAGTTTCCCTCCTGGAAAGATTAATCTAGCTCTTGTAACATAAATCATTTTTTAGTCATATTTCTTTCTAATCTGTTTTCATTGACACTTATGCATACAATTCACTTAGAACAATAATTAAAAAGTAATAACCATTAGAAACAGAAAACATTGTTCTAAGAAACAACTTATCCTTTATCTTTCTGCTAAATTATGGGCCAGATTGTGCCTCATACAAACATGCCTACTCTGGAGGTTATGGCAAGCTGCACCGCCCACTGGGAGCTCTGGAGCTCCATCAGGCACAGCAGACGTGCCAGATGCTGCACCTTCTCAGGCATACAGCGTGCCCTCTTCTGGGGGTTTGGCCAGGGTGGAAGATGACTAGTTTTGATTTTCCCACCTTGGAGGATGGTTGATAGACCAGGAATGGGAGTGCAATGCGGTCACAGCCCTCAGTGAAATGCAGGACTGCCTTGGAAGGGTGTGGGAGCACACACAGAGGGATGTGTGTGCCCCCACACGCGCACACACACCTCACATGTTGTAGTCACCCTTCTTGTGCCAAGGGCTAACTAGCTTTAGGACAAACTTTCCCTTAGGAAGTATCTCTTATGGATGCTTGCAGATGCATAAAAGCGTTTGAGATTCCCATCAGCTGTGCTAAAACTGTGATAAACTGTGATATCGACGGTGATAAAACTAGAGTATTTAGGACTTTATCCATATGAGGGTGGCACCATTTTTAAATTTGATGTGACTTCATCTGTTGATGGTCAAAGAATACCCCAGAGCATACTGACAAGTGTCCTAATACTGTCCCTGTAAGCCCAGAAAGCTGTGAGCCTGTGTAATGCCATGGGGTGCACTGCAGAATCTGGGGGCATGCCAGGCCCTAATTCTTCTCTTCTTGTTCTCTAAAAAGTATTGAATGCCAGGGCACAACTCCTCTGCTGCACCCAGCCTCTGAGCTGTAGCTCAGCCCTGAACTGCTGCCTGACACTTCAGTGATTAGAAGGGTGCTGAGGTATGAAGATACAGAAAACTCAGGCGAGAAGCAAGGGAACTGCTTGAGCACTCCGGCGGTTCCTGCATAGGGAGCTGGAATGAGAGAGCACAAGGAGCTGGTGATATCCCAACTGAAAGAGAATTTGGTGCAAGTCTATTTCATCTGTGCAGCTTAGAGAGTTAGAAAAGACAAAAAAAATCTGCATAAGTCCAGACTTCAGGAGAGCCAGGAAGAGACTGCATGATGGCTTAGTGTGGGTAGAAGAGCCATTTTGCTAATGAATTCAATGGATGGACAAATTTACTTTGTTTCTCCTTTTGAAAGAACCCCACCATACCGTGGTGCTGGATAGCAGCATCTACCAACTACCATAATAAGTTGGTTAGCCCAAACTGCGGGGAACCCCAATGATCTTTGAAGACCCCGATGTACCATCTGATATGGGATCTAGGTCATTTTCCTTAAAATTAGGTAACAAGAAAACTTTATAACATGAGCAGCATGGGATATTCTACAGGTTTTATGTCATATATTCGTTAGCATAGTCAGAAGATTTTACCAAGAAAAGCATTTGTCTAACAACTAGGACAGACAATTTAAATTTTGTGCCCTATCAAATGACACAGCTATCCTTGTTAATATTTCCTTCCTATAGAATCACAGAATCATACAATGGGTTGGAAGGGACCTTTAAAGGTCATCTAGTCCACCCCCCCTGTGATAAGCAGGGACATCTTCAACTAGACCAGGTTGCTCATAGCCCCATCCAGCCTGACCTTGAACGTTTCCCGGCATGGGGCACCTACCACCTCTCTCAGCAACATGCTCCAGTGTTTCAGCAACCTAATTGTAAAAAGTCTCTTCATTATAGCTAGTCTGAACCTACCCTCATTTAGTAAAACCATTACCCCTTGTTCTATTGCAACAGGTGCTGCTAAGAAGTTTGTCCCCATCTGTCTTATAAGCCCCCTTTAAGTATTGAAAGGCTGCAATAAGGTCACCCTGGAGCCTTCTCCAGGCTAAACAGCCCCAACTCTCTCAGCCTTTCCTCGCAGGAGAGGTGATCCAGCTCTCTGATCACTTCTGTGGCCCTCCTCTGGACCCACTCCAACAGGTCCATGTTTTTCCTGTCTGGGGGCACCACAGCTGGACCCAGTACTCCAGGTGGGGTCACACCAGAGCAGAGCAGAGGGGCAGAATCACCTCCCTCAGCCTGCTGGCCACACTGCTTTTGATGCAGCCCAGGATGAAGTTGGCTTTCTGGACTGCAAATGCACATTGCTGGCTCATGTCCAGCTTTTCGTCCACCAGTACCCCCAAGTCCTTTTCTCTCAATCCCTTCATCTCCCAGCCTGTATTGATACCGGTGGTTGCCCTGACACATGTGCAGGACCTTGCACTTGGCTTTGTTGGGCCTCATGAGGTTCACATGGGCCCACTTCTCAAGTTTGTCCAGGTCCTTCTAGATGGCATCCTGTCCCTCAGGCATGTCACTGAGAAATATTTGACTACATTTCAGGGTGCACTGAGGATTAATTCATTTCCTCTTGTAAGGTGCTTATCTATTTCCATGTGTAGATGTGCACAGTTCTACATCTGAGTTTGCTTTTTTACCTCTCTTATTCTGCTCTACTAGCTAGCTGTTGTGTACTGCTACTCTTAAAGAACTGTTAGTTCATGGTAACTGACATTTTCATTAGAAGGGTCTTAAACAGGGAGTAGATAATTCAATTTCTGGCTAAGAAAAAGAATAATAAATAAATAATGCTGAAGCCATCTTCCTATTCCTCCTGCTTCTCCCTAATGGAAGGTTAATCGTTAACCTTTTAGCCACTGAGGAAATAGATACAAGGAAAGTTTGGGATGAAAATAATAATCAAAAATAAGACTGAAATGAAATTACCTGCATTAGCAAAGTTACCAATACCGTGGAGTGCCTACATACAATAGAGAGATGGCAGGGAAGGCTTTGTTATTTCTTTTTTTTGAAAGATAGCAAACCTTCTGAAAGATTCAGGCCTTTTATATAATATGGAGCATTGCTCAGGTTTCCATGCTGTCACCTGAGTCTGGCCTTCCAAACATGCTCAGCTCTCTCCATGCATCTCAACAAAAACACTTCCACAGCAAAACTTACAGCATCAGCTCCTTTCCACAGTAAATTATTGTCTTTAAAATGTAAACCTGTGTGCAGTCAGAGCTGGGTTATATAAGCCACAATTGCATAGCTGCTGCTTGCCACCACAGATTTTGTTGAATTTAGGCATTATTCTCATTATAACCTTGCTGGTGGTGCTGGCTCACGGCTCTACATTACAACTGGTCCTGGAGTGGGGATAGAGGGTACATTCTTCCTCCATTTGAGCTTTTCAAAGTACATTCTGTGATATGAAAGACAACAGTGATCTCTCCTTCCCCTTAATCTCTTTCCCTGACACCAAGAAACAGACATCACTGTTTCAAATTGGTTTTGATTACAAGCATCAGGGTGCTATTCCAGGAAGATGAGAGTTTTACATTTAACTCCAAATACAACCAGGTTACAATCATTTCAGTATATTCTAGCACTGAATTCTTTATAGTTAGCGTGGTCCCTGCAGAAATTCTGCTTGTTGCAATTATGTTAATCTCCTACCTCTCAATAGCAGCGTTATTTTAGTGGCCATGGTTTTTGTGGGAGATCATGGTAGGAGACTTTTCCCAGTGAGCTCATCAGCGGTTAAAGAAAAAGGACATTTTTGACCGGCCTCTCTTCTATGGGGCAGCCTACGTGAAAACTCACATTTGGATAATCCACATTCTACTTACTTCGCTAATGTTTTCTAATATCTAGGTGCCTCTGAAGATGTAAAACTAGCCAATGAGAAACATTAAGCAAAAGATACTAAATGAAATTTAAGCCATCAGATTCTGTCAGACAACAATCCAAAGGGTGATGTACTTCTGGCAAACTTCTACTGAGCAGCAAGGCTGCTGTGTTCACAACAAGCTGAAGATTTCTTCACTGAAATTTCTTTTACAGTAATTCTTTTCATATGCAAACTATTTTTATAACGTTTTTGGTGTGAGACAGCAGATGTTTAATTCATAAGTGACTAAAGGTAACAGCCATCCCTGACAATAATTCTGTGCCTATTGTTTGTATCCTGCTCATAGCTGGTAGCACCATTTGTAAAGTGAAAAGTAAAAACCTAAAAGACAGAGTGTTGCAAACATTTTTATACTGAGTTAATCATTGTGATAACTTTGCATATGGCTTCACTTGCAATGAATTCACGTTCCCAGAATGAATCGTGTGTGCAGTTCATAAGATCAGGGCCTATAAAGAGACATTTCTGGAAATAATTTGCTCCAAAATATTTGCTCATGAAGGTTCTCAATGTAAGTAGCACAAAGAAATGCTTCTAAGATATAGTTTTATAATATTCTGTGCTTTGTTTTGTGCAACAGATTCTTGTTATCTCAAACAGATCTCAGCACAGATAAGAATATCAAGTAAATGTCTAGAAATGTGCCGTGTTAGATGACAATAAAACATGCTCCTTTATTAGACACATAGAAAGCCTGTAAGTATTATGCAGTGGATTATTCCCTTTTACGTCAAGACTACTTCAAATATCACGATTCTAATTTGATATGTCCTAATTTTAAATCTAGCATCACCAAATGGGGTGGAGATTAGATCAACAAATCTGTGCATAATCTGTCTCGGCAGAGCTTAGATCTCCTTGTGTACAGAAAAGTAAACATGACTCCAACTATACTCAAATGAGTCCTGTCAGGGGACTGCTGCACTGACACATCGTATACACAAATACAAAATAGAGAATGACAATACAGATCTCTAAACAATGTTATTGTAAAGGGACACTTGGCAGCTTGTTTTGTGGATTGCACATGCTTTTAACAGATGTGATAGCAACGGTCTAATAAGCAGTTAAATTGCAGGATAAACATGCTCAGACTACTCTAATAAAGTTTGAATTGAAGTGTTAGCATACCACCATGTACATGTTTTTCCTTGCTATTTTCAATAGCAAAAGTCTTATTTGTTAATAGAGGAGCCTTTTGGGGGGAATTTATTTGTAAACAGAGAGATACTGTAACAAATTGAACAGGTCACCTGCCCTGCAACTAATCTGAGAACCCAGAAAAATGCAATATGAGAATGGGAATGTGATGGTGTGATCCAAATAGACTTCAAAAAAAAAAAAAAAAATAAAAATAAAAAATAAAAAAAAAGAAAAAAAAAGAGGGCAGATTTGTTTTTCCTGGGTTTCAGACAGAAATAATTGCACATGAAGAATGGATGCACATGCACAGTCAAAATACTATTTTTGAGTAAAGGACGCTAGGATGGCTGCCAAAATGAAGTGCTTTAAAGTTGTAGAACACTAGAACCTAAATGGACAATGAAATCCTACCTGTGCTTTCCTGTAAAATAGTATTAAGATTTTTCTAGAAACTTGTCTTTGCCTCCCTTTTTTTCCCAAAGAACATTTTATCATTCATTACACAGGATAAGGAGGTACTGATTACACAGCACCTACTGAATAAGCAGCTACTTAGAATAGTAATCTTCACCAGCCAGTTAGCAGTGCCTTATTTACTGCACACCCAAAGCCTGAAGTAAATATGGAATTATTCATTTTTTTCATGGTCTTTTCTGGGCCACTCATCACTGTAGTATTTGCATGCCTCAAGAACACAGATGAATTTATCGCTGCTGAAAGATAGGAAACTATTATTATTATTATTATTCCCGTTTTACAGCTGAAGAGATAGGGACTTGCCTGGAGCTACACAGTGAATTAGTGGCAGAGCAAGGATTAAAATTCATGGCTTGAAATCCTGTGCACATTACTTGAGACTGTACTGCCCTGCAGTCAGAGGTGCTGAGAAACCACAGCTCTCACCGACTTTGTCTACCGCTGCAAGTACTCTATAAGCCTTGGGCAGCCCAAGTTGGTCATCCATAAAACAAGACACACAGTTAATAGCTGCCAGAATATTGGGTTTATCATCACATTAAGAGACTAATACTTGAGTCCAGTGTTTACAGAAAGGTCTTGAACCTGGTTCACCCACATTCTGGGTGAATGCCTTAGCTACTGGGGTGCTGGTAGTTCCAGGACGGGTAATTTACTCTTCTGTGGTGTAGATGCTGGAACTCAAAAAGATGCGATAAAAGCACTATAAATCTGATTTCAATGAAATGGCACTTAATGATGGAACACATTTAGAGTGGAAAACTAACTGACAGGCTTAAGTTCTCTTCTCTTGGATTATTCACTTGAAACCCATTCCCTCCTGCTGTCTTGAGCGTACCCAGGATTCTGCCCCAGCGCTCTCCACACAAATAACATCTGATTAACATTTGATAGCTCTTGTTTCGTTCTTTTTAGTGAACTGGGAAAACACCAGTAGATCAAACTGCAACCATTCCAGCAGTCATATTTTATTTAAGTCACATTTTTCTCTTTGAAGCTATTCTTTTGATCCTCTTCTGTGCACCTGAGATGCTATGTTCATTGACCGTTCCCACTCTTTGGCTGCTAAAATTAACATGGGTATTCACTCCCTGCATCCACAAGTGATGTGTTTAGACAAGCAGGTAAAGTTTCTTGTACACAATCCAGATCCGTTCAAGCACACAGCCCCAAATTTGAAACTAATCCACTGGTTTTCAGTTGCTGAAGGCAAAAGGCGTGGTGATAAATCCAGCTTGGCTCATTTATGCAAGCAGTCCTGTTTCTCCAAAATGTGCACTCAATGGAGTTGTTGTGGACTTTAAAGAAGGACCAGACACAGTAAGCGCGCAGCCTGGGGACCTGGAAAGAGGGTGCCTTGCTATCCCTCCAGTTCATATGCCTGTTTGCTTCCTTCAAAAACTACAGCACAAGTAGTCAAGGAAAACACTCTGCACCTTGGACTGAACTTGAATCTGCTGCACCCTAAATATGCAGCTTGGAGGCAGGGTGCTTTCCTTCCCTCCAGGAAAAGCTTTCCTTGGCAAGGGCTGGCACACAGGTATTCATCTCCACTGACAGCTAGCCTACTGAACACTCAGTCAGTTCTGTAAAAATGGAACAGTTTACGAGGAGAGAACAAAGAAAATCCATACAAAGTTCCCTATTTCCAAAAAGATAATGGCTGCCCATAGCAAAAAGTTAATCTGGGTTTCTCACAGCCAAAGGGAATATCCAAAGCACAGGTTGTATGATGATTCCTCACAGCTGTTCTTAACTGTTTCTGCAATTATATCCTCCTCTTCCATCCTACTGACTTTTTTAGAAATATTAAAGCCAAGATGCTCAATATTTCTGATGTTTTACTCTACCTTTTTTCCGTTGACTAATACAAATGGGCACATTTTAGCTGCTCTGCAGTTGTTTTGTGAGCAAGCTACCCGCATTTTTCATTGAATAAATTATTTACCAAAAGGAAAAAAAAATGCCCCTACTTAATATTTGTGCCAAATCTCATCCTTCAGATTCAAACACTCATTGACTGAACCATAATTACTGGGTCACACTCGAGGCATAACCTCAGCTGAGGTATGGGTGTAGTTCCACTGCTCTTCACTTAGTCAATTTATACTACATGCAGATCTGGCTTGTTGACTGTTATACATAATATATGTTATTATTTTTATCTTTCTGAATTCTACTGCACTGAGGCTGACAAAGTATCTTCACACAAAGCTGTAGGACTGGCATCATCTGCAGTGGTGTGGTATATATATATATACTTCTATATTTCAGTCGTTAATATTTAACATCCCATAGTGTTATATATAGATCACTGTGAAATCTCCATCAATATCTTTTCCAAAACAAGGCATTTGCATGGTTTTTTTTTATTTTTTTTTAATAGCTCTGTCCAATTTCTGTAAGTGTTAATTATAGATCAAACAATTTAAAAACTCTTTTCTTGAAATTTTATTAATTATAGTACTTGAATCTATATAACAGAAGTCACATTAATTGGGATTTGGAACTGCTGAGAACATTTATTCCCACCTAACCCTTGCCAATAAATTCAGTCTGAAAATCAGTATATTGTGAATCCTAAAATAAATGTAAGTTGTGTCTACAGCTTTCCAAATGGTATGCATTAATGTATTTTTTTGCAGCAGCAGCTAATTATTATAATGAATCATTACAGGGTGACTTCAAAACTTATATGGAATTCCATGAAAGTGAAAGCTAGTATCTGTTGGTATCTTTGACAGTTACCTGTGTTGATCAGGAACAGAAATAATGAGATCTGTCAGTATGCCCAGTGCACACATAAACACCACAGAGAAATGCAGTAAATATGGAAACTACAGCAGCCAAAAAAGACCTGAGTTCATGACAACAACTTAAAACATGCTAATCCAATCTTATCTTACTACTTACATAGCCAAAACCCAGTTGACAGGTAGACTTGATATGTACACACATGTATCAATAGCCATAAAGATTTATAGCTTATAACCTAAATATGAGATAGATTATATATATATACATACGTATGTATGTATAATAAAATTCAGAGATGTACTGCCAAATAGATTTTGGTACATCTTTTGTATATTTAACTGATTTCTATACTTCAAATACTCTGTCCTTAGCATCACTAAGTACATTAGGTTACTATATTCCAATATTGTCCATGAGTACACTCACCTTCCACCCATTATGAACATTTGAATATATACTTAAAAAAGAATTTATCAACATTGATCCTTCCATCTTAGTTCAATGAATTTCTGTGTTGTTCCTTCCAAGATTTGTTCCCTCCTTTCTGTTATGAAGGAATTACATATACAGTAGCATATGCATAAACCCTTGAATATTGATGCAGAACCCGTATGCTCTAGTTTAAGCCTGATTAATTTTTCTTTATGAATCATATGTATGAAACTGAATCATTATGGCTTTTCTCTACAAAATGTTTTCTTACTTAGATGCTTCAGAATACAGAGTAAGTTGGGTTTTTGCTCAGCTATATCATAAAAGGTGTTCTCAGTCCTCACACCGAGTGCACCGTACAGTGTCACAGCTACTTATAGGAAAGATGCAGCCGAATCACCAAACAGGAGGACCAAGTCCTTAAAGGTCATATAGAATGCTACCTAAATGACCCATTATTTTTCAAATATAGCTATAGCTGCTACTCTAGCTAGCTAAAATAATAACCAGTAAATTCAGCCATTTTGAAGAAATTAACTAAAGGTATTTTATAAGACAGGATCATGAAGTGCCATTTCAGACATTTTCTGAGTTGATGCTCAAGTGCGTACAATAAAAACCCCCTAAGTTCACACAGAAAACTGTAACATTTTAGATGTAAGCATGTATCACCAGTGTTTAGTGAAATCTACTTGAACACATTAGTTATAAGTATCTTACAAGTTTAGAGAACATTTATTCATCCTTTCCACTATTATTTCTTTTTGTGCAAAAGTATGGTTTATATATTTTCCTGTTTCTAAGTTAAATTCTGGAGAACTGGAAGATCCACAGGCAATCACCTGGGAATGTCAGGACACAATGACTGCCACCACTGAGTCAGCACACAGACTGGAAAGACAAAATGTTCTTCTGTTTACTGACTTTGTCTTTTGTTGAATACACCTGCTTCTCACTAGGCCTGCTAAGAAGCTTAAGTACCTCTCTTTACACTGCTGTTCCCATACTATTAGCACAATGTCTATGGCTGCAAAGCAGCGAACCTCTAATTGGTCCAGCTCAGATGTGGGCAAAATGTGAATTTCACATCTGTATCCACTATGTCCATATAGGTACATTAAATCAATCTGTTAATTTGGCCCAGGATGTTAAATCCAAGAGATCTTCAGGTTATAAACTTTGATGGGGTGACACCCTTATTTCAAATCTCCTCCTGCCTGCAATGCCAATGTCACTAGCCCACAATCTTATCTCTGCTAAGAACACTGTGCCACCAAGAGAAGAAACGAGGGGCAGATTCAAGGTGAGTTAACAGCCCGCACTTGTTTATGGGATATAACACTCACGGAGGAGGTGACCTGCTGCGGAGTTTGTGGATACCCAGAAAAAAACAACCTGTATTCTCACAAAACAAGAGAAAAGCAAGCCAGAAAGTCACAGTTTGTACTGCTATGGAAATCTGTGGACTGTGTGATGCAGGAGGGACTGTTGCTAGGTAGTCCGTTCCACCTCCAGAATCTAAGACCCTGAACTAGCAGTTCAGGACACAGTAAATCCCTTTAGCTTTCATGGTTTGTATCTCAAGGGCAGACTTTGGTAGACTCTGCAGGAACAGGGAGATTTCACATCTGAACCTGGCAAGGATGTGAATAAAACCTCAATTCTTCTATGGGAAAAACATCTGTGAACATGTTTGACCCCACGCTCTGACTTTGCATTGCTATCCACTGCTGTAAAGGAAATTCTCTCTTTTCCAGGGCAGAGGAGAAAAGGGCTATCTCACTGGCGAGCTGAACCGATGTGAGTGAACTGTCAAAACCCGACTGTGCGTAACATTTCCCTGCAAAGGTGCTGGCAAGGACAGTGCCAGGCCTGAACCCCACCATTGACCCTGGCGCTGTGCTCCTCACCAACCAGCACTAGGCTTTCAACAGTTTCACTCAGCCACATAGGTGGAATTTAAGCTGTGTAAATCTCGACCACCAGGGTTAACCTGTAGGAAGGATAGGATCTATAAGAGAGAAGGGAATTGCAAGGAGTCAGACAACAATGTGGGTTTAGGGAAAAAGATGGAGCCCCTGATGTGGGTGCAGAAAGACAGGGACATCATTATAAGTAATCGTCAAACTTTGCTTTAATGCTCTAATCCAAGGATTTATAACCTTATGATGGTTTGAAAAATGTTGGAAATGTTCTCCATTTCTTTGGGTGGGAGAGGCATCTCTAGATATAATTTCCTTGGTCTAATGGGGCAAAGTGTCTAATGCAGGTCCAAAATAATTTAAATTTCCTGCCAGCCCCTTTTGGAAAATAGGGCTGCCAGCACCCAAGGCTGTCATCACAAAGTAGGGACCTCTGTAAGGTGCCTAGAGTGGTTTTCAGAAACACTGAAGCTTAGGGCATGCTATAAATCCATGACAGTAGTGTTCAGGCATACCCTCAATGTTCACTCAGCTGCTAGTCTAATATGTGGAAATGGACTGAAATGTAGGTTGCCCGTAACAGATAGGATGAGCTGCCAAACAGAAAGTGCAGCCTTCCATTCGTTTCTAAACTGAACGTGTGCAGAAAGTAACCTGCTCAGGATTAGCTTCAGATGAATTTTTTCGACCTTTGAACCTGCAGATTTGGAAATTGTAACAAACAGCATGCAGAAGCATCAGTGTCACTTGCTAAAGACGTTTTCACAACCCGCTGGAATTCTGCTAGGGCAGAGCGAGCGGTCACCTGCCTCTCTCTCCCAGAGGTGCCACTGATGTCTCCTGTGTCACACAAAAAGGGACCAACTCTGTCTCTGAGCAATCCTTCCCAATGTTACTCTGCCCCCAGATGCCTTTCACAAAGCTTCATTAAGTAGCTCTCTGTTGTCACTGGAGTGTGCAAAACAACCCCCCAAAACACCAGGTCTTAAGTGCAGCCCTGTCTGCAGCGTGGCCTGTCAGATAAGTGAAACGCAGGGCACTGGTCATGTTTTATGGGTGTCCATGGTGGTGTAGAATGGGCATGCATGAGGCAAAAAAGGGGCTTTTAATATCCCTCCTTATCATTGAGAAATACACTGAACGCTTCAAATCTATCGGAGTCTAATACCTCTCGCATCAGCAAGGCTGTTTGTATCATTTCACTACCAGGTACAGTTGTGAAATAGTTTGGGGAAAGTAACAGAGGGTTTCACAGGATGACACTGTTTTCATAGCTTACAGGCTTGCAGGATGGCTTAGGCTGGAGGGCACCTCTGGACATCTGCCAGTCCCACCTCCCCCTCAAGCAGGGTCACCTGCCGTGGGTTTCCCAGGATCACTCCCTTTCAGATATTGAGTATCTCCACAGATGGGGACTTCAAAGCCTCTCTGGGAAACCTGTTCCTATGTTTGACCACCCTCAAAGTAAAAACATGTTTTCTTGTGTTCAGATGGAATGTCATGTTTTCTAATTTTCATCCACTGTCCCTTGTCCTAAGCCTTCTCTTCTCCAGGCTGAACAGTCCCAGCTCTCTCAGCCTCTCCTCACAAGAGAGATTCTGCCATCCTTTAATAATCTTCTTGGTCCTTTGCTGGACTTTCTCTACTCTGTTCATGTCTCTCTCATACTGGGGAGCCTGAAGCCGGACCCAGCACTCCAGGTGTGTCTCACCAGGGCTGAGTAGATGCCTCTTGACTGTGGTCTCTACCCATACTGAGAGTGGAAATGAGACTTTCACCCCTTTTGTTCGGATCCAGTCTCTGTGTTGAGAGTGGCTGAGTTGGTGTCAGCTGACGATTAGGGATTCCTGCAATGACTGACGAATTCAGGCTGCTCTCTGTTGGAAAAGAATTTATATCACCAAAATCACTGTTCCAAGCACTGCCTTTTGTGGACTCTTAGCTAGGAGGCCAAAGGCAGGAGATTTCAAGAAAACAGGCAATCCTCTCCACCTGGACGTCAGAAGTTAAATGTTTTGGCAAAAGAGAATGCCTCTGAAGAGCCTACCACTTGGGTCAATACCCACAGCACATCACACCTTCACCCAACTTCATGAGCTTTCTGTAGCTCTCCTGGCAGAAGAAGGAATGGCTTGATCAGTGACAGACCGCCTTTGGCTGCTGTAGAAACCGGCCATTTTCCAGCGTTAGGACTTGGTGTGCATTTCCCAGTGAGCGCCGAGTGTGTAAGTGCCCATGTGTGCCACGGTAAAAATCACAGCCCGATTTGCCTGCCCTGTTGTTTCAGTCCCATGTAGTGGATGATCTGGCTCAAACGCATTTATCTCTGCAAATAAGCAACGTTACTTAATGAAGCGGGGAGAAGTGGTGTCAGAGAGGGACCGCACAAAGCTTCTCCCACATATTAAAGGAAATCACAGTACGGAGCGGCTGTGTTGGCTTTTGTTAAACACCAGCACAGGGAACAACCAACCAACACATTTCCTTGATGGCAATAAGACATGGCCGCTTCAGACGCTGACTAGCGCGGGCCCCTCGGGCCGGAGCAGGGCCACGGGCCCTCAGGACGGAGCAAGGCCACGGGCCCCTCGGGCCGGAGCAGGGCCACGGGCCCTCAGGACGGAGCAAGGCCACGGGCCCCTCGGG
>JAVJGI010000014.1:71360169-71425190 GCA_035590275.1 Ibycter americanus
TTTTTTTAATAGGGCACAGAGGAAAACGTTAGTGCACGATGCTGAGATTGGTGATCTGGTCGCTGAGGCAGGTATCCAAAAAGCGGCAGTCCCTGGAGCAGCTATCTTACTGGCATTCTTCGTGCTAGCGTGAGGTTTATGTGCCTTTGCGAGGAAGGTCACTTTTTACCCCCCCAACCCCATCCCACCCCCTTTTTGCTGAGCCGTGCAGCAGCAGCGTGAATTCCAAGAAGCAGTAGGTGTTTCTTGGCATTTCAGCTGGGATTTTGGAAAGGGAAGTCGGGTATTTAATGGGGAAAAATTGCGATGGAAGGAAAGGATGCGGAGGCTGCACACAGCCCTGGCTTTGCAGGCGTGTGGAAGTTGTTGAAATAGGTAAAGGGTCGAAACTGGCATTTGGAAAATGGTGACTATTTCTTTAGTTACTTACATCAGGGACGAATATAAGGGGAAAATGGGCCACTAAGAATTTTTCCTGTTTTGCAGTCTGCTGTCAGCAGAAGGTAAAACATGTCCTTGAAGATATACAATTTTACATAAACAGCTGATGTTTACATAAGCCTAGATAAGTTTGTGAAAAGCACAGATAGCAGAAGATGCGGTGTTAGCTGAACTCGGCTGTCCTGCTGTTTATCTGTGTAATAATTTATCTTTTTTTGTATTGTTGCAGCGTAAGAACAAAGTGAGCAGCTGCACCTTTACCAAAGCAACCACCTGCGTTCTTCCTCTCATCTGGAATGGACAATGGGATGGTCTCTGGCTTTATCATGATCAAAAACTTCTTCCTCTTCTGTGTTTCCATGAGTTTAGCCAGCCACTTCGGGTGAGTTGCCAATTGTGTTTGAATTTTTGCTGGGTATTTTTTAAGGAAATGAAAAACCTTGGCTCCGTGTGGTACGGAGCAGCCTGACAAAACAAGCGGGCTTTGCATTCCGTCTTAATGTGCAGGTGTCAGGGAGAAGGGAGCGATTTGCTTTCCTGCTCAAATTTACTGTCTCGTATTGGTTCTTTATGCCCGCAACACTGTGGCAGGAAGGCTTGCAGGGCAGGGGCAGCTCAGACCAGGCCTACAGATGCTGTGTGCTCTGACCTGGGCGTAGCACAGCTGGCGGCTGCGGTGCTCCCTGCCTCCGTGTCTGCGACGGGGGGGGCTCGCACCTTCCCTCTCGCCTGGCGGGTGCAGGCTATAGGCAGTAGTGCAAGGCTGCAACAGCAGGACTCGGTGCATGCTGCTAGCTGGTACAGGTTTTCCTAGCAAGTAAGCTAAGATCATGACTGCTCGGAAGGATGGCTGAGTTTGAAACTTGCTAGAATAATTAGAAATTGTGTTTCCCTGAAGCATACACCAAGGAACGCTCTCTCCATATTTTTGTTTTGGATGCTTTCCTGACGGTGATATTCTGAAAACTGTATCGGAGAAATACTCCTACCATAGCTCTTAGGAAGAAGAAAAACAACCAGAGAACCTCTATTTATATATTGTTTCCTAAACCCAGATATCTTAAGAACTTTCCAAAATTGGGCTGTGCAATGGAGTCTAGAAAAAGCATTTCACAAGTGCTCAGGAAACGTAGGTTGATTCTTCTTTGTGGAGGAGAACAATTATTTATGATTTCAACAGAAAAAAACGAATCCTCCCAACGTGCTGATTCACAAGCACACCCATCAATTCCTTGCTATAAGATACAAAATGGAGATGCAAATCAGTTTCTGATTTCAAGCAGAGTGATTTTTTCCAGATTGGAACTAGGAAAAAGACCAAACTTTGAGTGATGACTGTCTATGCTGTAAGCAAAACTTAGCCCTATCCCCAGCACGTGTCCTGTGTGGGCAGGCAGAAGCCTGTGACCACAGTGGCTTATAGGAACAGTTGTAGGACTGGACACTACAAAGGATGCAAAGAGCTACACACTGATTTATTCACCTTGGAAAATGTGGGTCCTGCTTTCACTGTGGTCTAAGGCAAAACTCTCCCTGGACTTTGTGACAGAAATAAAGAGGGCATAGATAGTATGGGACTGGTTTTAAACTTGTCTTGACATGGTTGTAATTTGACAAAGTATTACCACATTGAGCAAATCTTGAGGACTATAACCCTAAGTCCTTCATGACTGTCCATCATCCCTGCAGAAGGCAACACACTGTAATAGTTGAGCATGACCTGTTTGGTGTGGGGTCCTTTAACTGTGTTACTCCTCTAACAGAAGAATAGGTAGATGAGGCTGGGGGGAAAAAAAAAGAAAGAAAAAAGAAGAGGCTTTAACTCTCCCTTTCGCTGCCAAAGCAAATACTGAATCTAAGTCCCAGGTAGGAATCGGTGTGACCTGTAACCTAGCAGATAATCAGAACAGGACATTTAGGGAAAACTAGGACATTTGTTTTCTGTGAGTAACTCAAAAAGCTTCTGTGCACTAAAATGAGATCATCACATAACACACACACCCCTCCACCCCCCATTTCTGATCTAGTAATTTTAGTCTGGGCCTGCAGAGATAGGCAGCTCCAATTCGCTGCACCATTCATACACTGCCTTAGGGCTGAATTTTGACCCTGCTCAAAAGACAGAGGATGCTCCACTGCTTCTGTTTCAGAGGCAGAAGCAGTTTCAGAGTGTAATTTGCTAAGTGCTTTGGGACTGACTCTTCAGGACAGAATGGTACAATTTACATGTAGGCTGGCTTATTAACTGCAAGAATCTAGTACTGATAATACTTGCTGTTGCTACCAGCTTCTTCTTGATTAGCTTCATCCATGTTTGAACTGCACCGTTACGTTGCAATGCATTTTGTGATGTGCTAGATAAAAGTAATTGGTCAAATGAGCACAAATTAAAAAGCAAAATACAGCAGGACATTACAGATGAAGGCAGAGATTTGTCTATGATTCTCCATAGTCATTCCATATTTATATTAATTCATAAATACAGTTTTTGCTGACATAGCCAAAGCCACCTTGGGGAATTTTGATGCACAATGCCTGGTAAAATAAACAGGAATTATGTATCTCAGTCTCCTAGGATACTTCAGAAATATCAGTAAAAGTCTGTGATTAATGTTTAACATAAATGTGGAATGACTATCAAGAGTTATGCACATCAACAGGCAGTAGAGAAGGACTGTGGGCATAGTTGGTAGAAGTTATTTAAAAAAAATCACTGAATTTAAATTCAAAGATATAGATGAAATGAGAAGAGGATGTGAAGTCCCCCTACCATTGTTGATGCAACAGTTTTATGAGCCTGCTTCTGCAGAAACTGTCCAGCACGAGTCAAGGCTTTTTCAAGCTTGCTTGAATTCAGCCTTGAGTTGTATAATGCTCTAACAAGTTAAGGTATTTTACTGAAGCGTTTCAAGGTAGTTCACAATTGTCTTGAAAGTAAACATTAATAGTAGAGCTAGAGAATAATTCAAAAAGTCAAATAAAACTGTAAAGAGTGTTCTCAGACAGGACAAGAGTGATTCCTTGTGGGCCCTCTCAGGGAGTCCACGTAGTGGCAGCCCTGCGAGGGTTGGCACCGTGGGTGCCTGCCTGCACTGAGACCTCCCTGAGATGAGGTAGCACATGGTCAGCCCCATGCTGGCCAGCCTTCCTGCATTCTGACTCTTTATTTGCCAGCCCCAGGCTGTCCACAGGCACGTGTCTGGGGACGCACTGGTGACACACAGTCCCTATGCGTTTGTGTTTTGAATATGCAATTTCAGAAATCTATCCAAGAGCCGAAACCAACGGGGATGGACGTTGTTGGTGTACCCACAGTTTAGCTGCCATCTGGTAATAATACTTGTAATAGTAGCAACACGGAAAACAGAAGATCCCAATTAAACGTAGCCAACGCAGGACAACTCTGTACATTGTAAGAATTCAGTCCGTGGTGTATCTGTATTTTCACATACTTTTCCACTAGCTCACAGCCCTTATCACTAAGACCATAATCCTGCTATTTAGGCTAAACATACCTCTCCTTCAGGCTGTTATTTCAAGCTAGTCTCTGCAACCCTAAGCAGTTAGCTCTGCTGGGTTATCTCTTTCCAAGTAGATGGTAGGGAGTGCTTCCTCATATTTTTAAGACTAATTTTGTAAGAATTACTATATTCCTCTGCAATCATGCTTGTCTATTCATTCTTTTTAATCCTGTTTTCCTTTCCTTCTCCATGTCTCCAGATAACTTTTTGAACACATTAGACAATTTTAATAATTGGAAAACTAAGTGGATACCTAGGACTGTTTGGAGGAGGCAGACAGACGTCAGTCAATCCCTCTGCCGACCAGAAAGCTACAGCTTCAGCATCTCTGTTTCGCTTGGCCTGCCAGCTGGCCGAGTAGCAGGCATGGACCTGCAGGCCGTCCAGCACATGCTTGGTGCAGGACCAGCCCTGGCATACATTGCCTTCTCGTGAAGCTGCAGGCCAGTGACCGGGGGAGCTGAGATTACTGGGAGGTGTTTGATGATCGTGGAAGAAATTCAGGATATTGAAAGGAGCATTAGGGTGCAAGGGGGTGAGGATGGTAAGATGTTGTCCTATGGAAAACAGACTTTCAATGCACTGCTCGCAAATTACTCATTCCCAGAAGGTAGTAAAATAGTGCTTTTGCTAACTAAAATAATTAAGTTGTTCTTTAAGGATCTGGAAAGACCATTAAAGTTTCATTGTTTTAGTCAGTCCTCTCCTCTGTTCTAATCCGATGTGAAAGAATTGAGTCTTCATTGCACAAATTCAGAAAATACCAGCGTTTTTAGATCTCAAGAATCTCTAAGAAAGGGATGGCAAGAAATTAACTTAGAAAAGTAAATCTATTTCCTTTGACGTCTGGCCAGCTGGCAGTATCCAAAAGTGTGCAAGTGCAATCACCACTGTCTTTTGCACAAACTGCTGATTTGCCTTAAGTTCCAGTATAATTCCAACCCTACTATAGCAAGTTATTGGAAACTCTACTCTTGAGAGAGAGAGAGAAAAAAACCCACAACATTCAACAGCAAAATACTCCTCAGTTATTTTTCTGGTCTCTCTCACCTTTCTTTTTTTTTTAAGGATTTGGGAAAATCATGAAATATCTACCATATGTTTTCCTCTTATTACAACTAAGCTATGAATAGTACCTATCACGATTTTGACTAGATGGCAAAAAAGACGGTGATGTTTAAAATGATAAATTATGAACTCATCAGAAGAGGTGGCTGAGCATCTTTAGAGAGTTATTACATTTTACACTGATGGGCCCCTTCTGTGGCTTCTGATTTTTTCAGTCACCCTGGAATTGCAATATTAAATAAATATGATGAGAAGTATTCCTGATTGGTTTAGTTTATGTTCAGTATTGAGTTTTAAATGTAATTATTGTAGAATTTTCTTAGCATTTTCCTAAGGTTAATTTCTAGGTTTATTTTTATCAGTAACTGAAAAAGTCTGCTATAAAAACATTTTTGGTTGCAGGGAGGCAATAATATGCTAACCTACTAATATGTTGATAAAAGAAAACAAAAAACCCTTTAGCTGTGTGGAAGTAGTTAATTTAGGGTATCACCTGTTTTCTATATATTCATAGAGCTGTAGTATCTAATGCATGTAACTTTGCAAGTATAGTTTAAAGGTCTTCTGTCATAAAAGACAAACTCAGCACTTACTCCAGAACACGAATGTCACCAGCAATCTCAAAAATAGAAATTAAACACTCACTCTCCTGTGAAAGCAAAAGTAACATTTGCACTAATGGCAAACAGTAATCCATCTACAAATGCAACTTTACATAATACTGACATTTTGCCGAAATTCAGCATCAGATGCTTTCTTTTTCGGGTGAAACAATCTGCCAAATCTAAATTGGATTGCAGTTTTGCAGATGAAGTGCAGACTTTTTACGAGTCTTCATCCTAGTTGTTTCTACATCTTGTTCCTCTATTAATCAGCTTTTCTTGTGGAGATATAAAAGTATTTCGGTATTTGTAATGTCTGTACTACTCTTGTGAAAGATGTACATAGCTGAGATAGAAGGAAGTGGCATTGATTACACTTGTTAGATTCAGGGGAGCAGTTACGAGAGCTAAAGATATTTTGTCCCATCCCCACAAAAATAGTTCAATGGAAATCTTCCCTCTGAGCTCAGTTGGCTTTGAATTCAGCCATAAGCACTAAAAATAACAAGCATTTTCAAGAGCAGAGAAACTAGTGGAGCTTTGTATCCTGTGCCCCTCGCACAGTACCTTTGCAATAATCCTGGCTCCACATTTGGCATCCCTTGTTCCCATCTCCCATTGCAACACCTACATCTTACCTCTGCAGTCCTTTTCTCCCAGGATCTTTTCTAATCACCCTGCAAGTCTCCTCCATATCTCTTAATTAGCAGAGAGGAGGTGGGCTGGTTTTGCTGAGGCTCTTTCTGAGCTACATGTGTGCTGACTGGCCTAGTCAGCGAGCCAGAGGGAATAGATGACTGCTGACCTCACATTTTTACTTAATGAGGCACTAATTTAGAGCACTCTCCCCTTGTCTAGTCACTGCTTCTCATGAAACTTGTAGGAATGAAATGAAGTTTGATCTCTCTGCTTCTTTGTCAGATGCATTGGAAAGTGAAAACGGGTTCATACATTGATATGGTGAAGCAGGCAGACAGCATGATAAGCATCTCTTTCTTATGAAAAAAAGAAGCTAAAATAAATGAGAAAAGTTTAAAATAGTATTCTAGGGTTTTACCAAAGTGTTAGTTATGGTTGCTGCATATAAAGAACCTTTGTAACTTCTGTCTCCTGTTTGTGTTCGTTAGGCTGCTGCTTCTAAATATTCACCTTTACGTGGTGAATCCCTTTGATTACGACTAACAAAAAAGTATATAGTCTTTTGTCTTGAGTGGTCTAGTGTGCAAGGAAGTCTAATGTTTTTGCAACAATTTTGCATCTGCTGGATTAACTGTCTTTCCTTGTAGTCAAAAAAACCTGCAATGTTGTCTGCCTCAGTTACTCACTAGAGGTTGTGGTCACAGCACAGAAAACAGAATTAAGTTGGTCTTTTGACCACAGAGAGATGGGATGGCCTGAAAAACAGGTGAGATTTGTGGCTATGCCTCCGCCTGCAGTGGAGCTCCCTGGTGGCCCCGGGCTCTCCAGCCTGGGGTCACAGCAGTGCCAGAGCCACTCAAGCCCCAGGGAGCCCCCCAGGCCAGGCATTTGCAAGTGCTTCCATGTTTCTGGGAATCAGACACATGCTCCCACCGCCAGCCTTGCTCCTCTTTCCTGAGAGGCTTTACAGTCCTTTCCTTTTCCAGCAGAAGCACACAGGCTGTAAAGGGAACAGGCATGGGACTGGGGGTCCCCGTGTCTGGTGGGGGGTATGGGGCCACCAGCAGCTCATCCAGCACCAGGTCTCGTGTCACTGAAACTTGCAGACCCATTACACAGGTGTCAGCGAGGTTCCGTTAGTGTAAACCTTGTGCAGGTAAAACCAGGTTGAGGTCCCTTGTCTTTCTTTGTGTAAATCCTGTTCTGTTAGGTAAGCTTAATGTAAATGTTATGAGCATTCTGCAAGGCAAGCTGTTCAGAGGGACTCTTTGAGGTTCTCTATTTATTTACTGATTTATTTCCCTGGGGACTGGTAGTAAATAAACATGGGGGGGAGTGGTGGTGGTGGTATTTTTTTATCTCTGTGTGACTGGCTCACATCGAGTTCAGGCTGTTGGAGTGTGATTCCGGACTGCTGGCAGGGTGCATGAGGCGAGGTACGGCTCCCAGTGGGGTGATGTGCCCTTTCGAAGCTGGAGCATTTGTTGGCGATTTCAGCAGAGACTGAAACTTGAATAAGCACTGAGTGTGAGCAAACTTGCTGTCTTAAGAGGTGCTCATTGCTTGCTGCAGGTGAAGCATGCTTATGGATAAACTTATGTGTCTGTTCTTTAGGTAAGCAAAGGCATTAGTAGGCAAGGGATTCTCCTAAGCATCTTTAAATGAAAATCAAATGGACTTAAAAATGCAAGTTATAGTTGGGCTGTGAGCTGTGAGCAGCTTCCTAGATCTGAGCCACAGATAAAATGGTGAAATAAAAAAGAGTTGAGCATAAAACCAAATCTGGCCCAAAAAATACGGAGTGCGGCCCACTACACCTTGCTGTTATTTGCATACTACAAGGGAGGACTAATTATGCAAAAGAAAGAGGAGGAATGAAGAACAGTGTTTTCTGTACTGCAGTATGTTTTTTCAGATACTCCGGTGATCTGGGGTGGGATTTTTGAATGCAACGGGAATTTGTTATCCTTGAATAAAGTTAGAGTTTATCCTTTGTTCTGGCAATAAATTACATAAACTGGAAATTAGAAGCTGTTTGGTGTGTAAGGATTAAAGAGTACCTTCAGGCAGGCTTGAAAGAGTGTCCCCAGGCAAACCCATGCTGCTCGTGCAGCTCCCCTGCCAGCTGACGCCGTTCCCAAAGGCTGGAGAGCTAACCAGGGGGAAAACCAGTAACAGCTTTTGTTGGCCCTGTGAGCTGACCTTGCTCCCTGCAGGGTGCAGAGACATGCCAGCACTGGAGAAGCGGTGGGGCTGAGATGGGGCAGGGCACCACAGGGAACTGGGATGTCCCTGTGCAATATGGTAAGATGGTCAGTGGGCTCAGGTGTCCCCCGACCAGCACCCCAGGGCTGTACCTCCATGGCATAGGTCCTTCTCCTCCGGGGAGAGCTGTTTATGATTGCATGTAGCAATAATAAATCAACACAGCTCCTCATGCCATTCAGCTGGAGCAGCAGGAGAGGGCAGAGGCTTGGAGGCTCTGTCGCAAAGTTCCCTTGAGAATGAAGCCCCTTGAGGCTGGTATGAGTTTTGACGTGTTTCTTTCCGTTTACATAAAATAGCTTCTCGCAAATGCCAACAGCATCAGGAAAAGAGGATGCCAATGATAACATCACTATATTCACCAGGATCTTGGATGGTTTGCTGGACGGCTACGACAACAGACTGCGCCCAGGACTGGGAGGTAGGATAACGCATTCGCTGTGGCCGTTCCCCTGCTATGCCCTCCCAAATGGGGACCTGCTCTTTGCATGGGCCTTGACAACAGAGTTGTGTTTTGTTAGCTAAACAAAGCTCAGAAAGTAGATTTGTCTCCTGGTAAACGGGGCACAATACAAAGGTCACTAAAAGTCTTTTTTCAGTCATTGAGGTCATCTGAGGTTGGTTTAGGAGAGCACGTGTGATGCATTTTTTCTGTAACTGAATGTAGTTTGGGTTTCTTTTCTTTCTGGTACTCCCTAAGGTGAGCGAGACAGAGTGCTAGCAGGTTGCTGCAAGATTCCCTCACTGGTCAGCATGTATAAAATTATGCCAATGACAAAAAGCCGTGTTAAATACAGATCTCCAAACCATCCATTTTTAGACAGCTACAGCAAATCTGTATTGATATGTCATTTTGATAACCTCTACAGCAGCTATTTTAAAACCGTAACATGTGAATAGTTGCTTGCCATCCTAACCTTGTTGAGCCCTCCTTCAGCTCTCTATCCCCCAGATTTCTCTCATCTTCTACGCATGTGTAAACCATCTGTTATGTTTCTTTCTGGCCCTTTTTTAATCTGGCTACCCCCACCCCTTCCTCTTGTGAGACCAACACATTGCTTTCATCCCTTTCTCTCCTTCTCCTCTCACTTTACACAGATATGCTTGAAAATAGGGCTCGATGCTCGTATCTTATGTAACAAACTTCTGAAATTTCTGCCCTTAAATTAAATTAGTCCTGGATTTAAAAAGATGCCAGAAGGACTTGGAGTCTTGAGGGTAGTATTAATTTCACCTAACTTTGGACACCTATAACATAGATGTCTGAAATTAGGCAGATCACCCAAGTCAGCAGAGGGGAATAGGTCCTTCCAAGATTCACTTTGTCTCATCCTATAGTAGGTATCAAATATGTGCTGGCAATGTGTGCTTACAGCCCAGAAAGCCAACCGTATCCTGGACTGCATCAAAAGCAGTGTGGCCAGCAGGTCAGGGGAGGTGATTTTCCTCCTGTACTCTGCTCTTGTGAGATACTGTGTTCAGCTCTGGGGCCCCCAGCATAAGAAAGACACGGACCTGCTTGAGTGGGTCTGGAGGAGGGCCACGAGGGTGATCAACGGGCTGGAGCACCTCCACTACGAAAACAGCCTGAGAGAGTTGGGGTTGTTCAGCCTGGAGAAGAGAAGGGTCTGGGGAGACCTTATAGCAACCTTCCAGTACCTAAAGGGGACCGACAGGAAAGCCCCTGGGGAGGGGCTTTTTATCAGGGAGTGCAGTGATAAGATATAATGGTTTTAAACTGAAAGGGTGTACGTTCTGGTTAGATATTAGGAAGAAATTCTTTACTGTGAGGGTGGTGAGTCACTGGAACAGGTTGCCCAGAGAAGTTGTGGATGCCCCATCCCTGGAAATGTTCAAGGCCAGGCTGGATGGAGCTTTGAGCAACCTGATTGGGTGTCCCTGCCCATGGCAGGGGGGTTGGAACTAGATGATCTTTAAGGTCCCTTCCAACACAAACCATTCTGTGATTTATGATCAAAACCTGTTGGTCAGACGACTTGCACCCTTGAAGGGCCTGTGTTTTTCCACTGATTATGAGAAGAGACCCTGGGTTCCCAAAGGTCGACAACTGCGTTTGATAAGGGATGAAATTACTCCTCAAACATCTTCTTAATTTCAGGCTTTTGGAGATTTTTGAGTGATTCAGGAATTGTTAATAGAGGAATGCATCACAAGCATGTATTTGCATCTTAAAGCAATTACTAATGCAGACCCTATGTTTATTACAGAGAGAATAACTCAGGTGAAAACAGACATCTATGTTACCAGTTTTGGTCCTGTGTCAGACACAGAAATGGTGAGTTCAGGCATGTGGCTTCCAACTCCATTGTATTTACTTTGCTAAAGTCATATTTGGAACCATTGATTCTATTCAGATCCTGCAATACCTTGACTGTTTCTTTGTGCCAGGAATACACCATTGACGTTTTTTTCCGACAAAGCTGGAAAGATGAAAGGCTGCGCTTCAAAGGACCTATGCAACGCCTCCCTCTTAACAACCTGCTCGCCAGCAAGATTTGGACCCCGGACACTTTTTTCCACAATGGCAAGAAGTCTATTGCTCACAACATGACGACCCCAAACAAACTTCTGCGCCTGGAGGATGATGGCACTCTGCTGTACACCATGAGGTAATAACCAGGATCGATTTCTTCTGATGCTGATTCCCAACTAGCTCTGCAAACTCTTGTGGGAGCATCACTTCCCCAACTCCTAGCAGAGCTGGGCAACCAATCTTTCACACATACTTATTTGAATATCAAGAAAAATGGAAAACATAATCGTTGCCTACAAGCACCAATTAATCTGTAGCTTCTGAATGCTGCTAGTGCTTAAATATTTTCTTTGATTAAATGGAAGGCATATTCTCAACAGATTTGATGATTCAGTCCAGCTTTTTTATGAAGATCTGTTCTCTCTTACTGTTTGTATTTGCAGCTGCAGTGCTGATTGCAGGAGAACTGTCTCCAAGACCAGAAACTGAGATCTTGTTCTGGGGCAGTACATCTCGAACCGTTGGATCTGTTGTTATTATTTTTTTCAATTTCAATAATAGTGCTAAAAGGCAAATCATAGGGATAAGTGAAATAAGCTAGCAGCACTGTGAAGCTGCTTTAGCAAGTACTTCTCTGAAAACAAAGCTGGCACATTATATTGGCAGAGAAGCAAACCGGTGTCTCAGATCTTCAGGGTCATGCTTCTCATCTGATTAGAGGGTACTGTCAAGCTTAATCATTGCATAACTTAGTTATAAGATATATCAGTGATGTTAGAAGATTGTCTAAAATTCTTCTCAGGCCAAATCCCACATCGGTATATGGCAATTTGCTCATTAAAGGTAATTAGCCTGTAGTAATTAAGACTGCCATCTATCTGCAACAGGGTTTTCTCCAAAAGTCTAGTCATATGGACAACACTTGAAAAAGACATGAAAGGAAAAACCCACCAAGCAACAAAGTGTTATTCTGAGCTTTTCACGTACGAGCCCGGAGTGGTGCCCGAGACCCAGCAAAGTGCTTGGGAGCCTGAAGTGAGGTGAAGCTGAGATGCCCATGTTTTCAGCAGGCAGCCCCCAACGAAGGGAGGGGGGAGTTGCGCTCCCGCCAGCACCCGTCCCGCTGCAGGGCTGGCCCTGCGGGGCAGAGCCCACGGCCACCCACAGCTGCACGTTGGGAGGGCGAGCCCCAAGCTCACTCCTGAGGGCCCAGTCATTAACTCTTGTTGGGGCTCATACGCAGGCACCTGGAGCTTTCCAAATTCTATTTCAGGTGGTTTTGACCTGGGTTGGTTTGTTTGTTCATTGATTTATTTATTTCTTTTGGCCCTAGCCTTAATTCCCTTCTTCTGAAAGGAAAAAGGATTGAGCAGAAGTAAGATATCCGTATGTAAGTCTTGAGACCATCACAGTTGTAACTGTACTAGAGTTAAAAAGTCTTAGACACGATAGAAATAATGTTTAAAAGGACAAAGGACACCCTCCCTGCCCCCCCCCCCCCCCATTTTCTCTTCTACTATTTGTATTGCTGTTCATACTAGCCCCAAGTTAGTGATTACTGCAATAATAAACTGAAACAATGTGAGGATACACATACATACTTATATGAATAAAAGTCAGAATAACTGTCAAAGAAACTTATTTTCACAAAAATATTTGCAATGCCAGCCTTGAAACCAGTCTCACTGCTGCTAGGACTACACTAGTACCACTCCAAAGACTGCTGCAGGAACGATTCTTGATTATCTGTATAAATTACTTGTGTAAGTCCAGATCAGGCTCACAGTCAGCCTGAAGCAAAACATTATGTTATGTGGTAGATTCGCAGCTGGCATGCTATTTCTGTGCAGGCATTGGGTTTTGCAGTGTTAAATAAATGCAGTGAAGGACTGACTCATGAGGCAATGAGCTGAGCCATCCGAGGTAGTAGAGTGAGACCTGGATGAGCAACACCAAGGTGAGCTCACCACTGAATCTGAGTTTACACTGTGGAGGTGTCTCTCCTGTGACCATGGCAGAGTATTGTCACATTAGGTGCCACAGGCTATAGGTGTATTGAGGAAAAGACAGTGCCCTGCTCAGCATATACAGCTGGAGAAAAATTTGGGTTTGACACAGACTTTCTCATCGTCCCACTCAGTCTCTTTTCCCTGGTTCTGACAGGGGGAAAGCTCTTTGGGATTGATGTTTTTGTAGGCTACAGAAAGACACAGAATGCTTGTGTAACCTAAAAAACATGCAACATAATTTTTTTTTTTTTTGGTAGAGTATTGTGTGTGGGTGTGCATGTATGTGGAAATAAATTCCTACTAACCATGGTGTATGTGATAAGAAATGGAGCGCAAAGCTTTTTAAATAGCTTGCCTTCCACTATTGCAAGTAATAACTTTAAAAATAAAAGAGTGTCTATGCTATTTAGTTTAAACACAAGTCAGGAGACCGCTTTTATAGCATGCATGGAGCTGTGCAACTTCAGGGATAGCAGTTTTCGTGATGGGTGTTTCAGCAGTGTGAGTGATACTCTGCCGTGAGGTGGCTTGAGGATCCCATCCCAACCTGCACAGAGGTGGCTATGTCATGCAGCCAGCCCTTCCACCTGCCTTTGCATGTCCCAGCGAAGATAACAGCTCAGCAGTGCTACATAGGATGGCTTTCTGTAAGAAGATAGGCTGCACTGGGCTCTTTCATGGGAGAGCTGCTTGTCTCAGCTGTGATGCGCTGGTTGAAGGGACTGGGACTTAGCCAGGGCTTGAGCCCCATCTCCTGTGGCTCCCATCAGGCTTACTTGGTTCTCAGGATCTGGGGATGTGGAGACAACCCTCTGTTAGCTCTGCATTCCCCTCGTTTCCAAGGAGGAATTGCGAACTTCCCAGACTGTACGTAGGAGTACTCTGTGCGGGGAGGATTGGACCCTCTGTCATTGACGGAGATGCCTGAATTGCTTTTGCAACCTTGCATCTGGCTGCCTGAATGAAGAGGAGGAAAGCAGCTGAGCTGATGCTGACCTTCTGTCTTATTTGACTTCCAAATATACCTGATATGATTAGCTGAGGAAACTTCCAGCTTTAGCACTTGTCAGTATATATGTTTTCATGATACATGTGTTTACTTATGAAGAAAAATGTTTTCTTTGCATATTGCATTTGATGATACAGTGTCTGGGTCAGAAATTAGTGGGATATATGTTGCTAGGGAAATCTGATAAATGGGCTTCTATATACATGTAGTATTAAAACTCTTCTGCGTGAATGTAGGAACAGAACATGCTCTTTAGACAGATTTCATAGGCAGCAGTGTTCTCTGCAGGGAATAACTTAATAATTCTGGCTGTCTTTGGTTTGGTAGACCCTATTTATTTTATTTTGCTAATGTGGTTTACAAATGGTACACTACTGAACTGAATGTTGCAAATTCTGTTTCTGCCCCTAGAGGGGAGTATTGTCCGTATCCCCACGTTTAAATACTTCTTTTTTAGTAAGAGCACGGTGGTAAAAAAGCACTAGCAAATATGCTTCATATTTCACTAATCTGTATAGAAAATAGCTTTGTGAATGGAGGCAAAAACTTGATTCTTTCCCTTTAAAAACTTAAAAGAAATTTAGTTTATCATATCTGAGAAATAGATGTTGTAAAAAGCATAAAATTCATTTATTCCATGAAACTCTTCTGAAAAATGGGGACAGTAATTTAAGCAACGTTTTAAGGCTAAGAAGAGAACCAACATGTCTCAGTGAGCTGCATTTTTTTCACTCAGTGGGAACTGGCTGTAAAGACAGAAGCTTTGATAAACTTTGCTGTAGAATGCTAGAAAAAAAAGCTGCGAAGAAGCCAGAAGTCATATGAAGCAGAGCATGCTCACTAGAGCTAAGTTTTTGGACTATAAATTAACTTTTCACCAGCAGCTCATAGGCTTTTTTAAAATTATTTTCTATTAGCTTGTAGATATCGAAGAATCTTTCTGTGTCATCACAAGGGGTAGGCTCCTTAGAGCCCCATTCTTACTGTAATTTTGAAAGGACCCCAAACCCCTTTTGCTGCCACTAGGACTGCCAGGCACCTGATATAATTTGAGACTTCACATATGACATGGGCACGTATCTGAAGAACGTACAAACAGATTTTCCCCGTGTTATTATGGCAACTGAAGGTTGCCAGAGATCCTGAGAGTGGTTGCAGTTAAATCTGTCCCATTTATCTGCAAATGCGTAATGTATCAGCTGGAGACTGCAGACATTTGTCAGTACGGTGTTAAGAAACTACAGAATTTTTAGTATAGCCCTGCAATAGTTATCTTTACCGCTCCTGGAAGATATTTACAATTCAGCGAGGTGCCCACTGGATGGCAGCACAACCACGCTGCTTGGTGTTCGGTAGCGGTACGCGGGCTGCTCCGGGCTCAAAATAACTGGTCCTTACAGTAGCACTGAGCGTTACAGTTGTGTGTGCAAGCGTACACACGTCCTGGATGCATGGGAGCACGAAGTCTGCTCTGCTATGAAGCACTGGATTAGCAAGCTAACCACTTAAGGCCGTAGAGCTGTTGATTATAAAACCAGTTGGCTGGAAGATAACAGTGCTGCTTTCAAGCTCCCACTGGGAAAGCCAGCTTTTGTTTGCTTGGGATTGTTAAGAGAAAATTTTTCTATGAAAAGTGTGTGGGTTCTCAAGCGCCGACTTTGCCAGAAGGGAGCCCTTCCCAGATGCAGGTCTGCTTGCATGACCCTGAGCAAGGAGTGACCAGCAAAACTATGCTTTAAAATGAACCCTTGGTTTTCAGTCAGCCAGCCATCTAGAGGGGAGTATTTCTGTTCAATTTGAATACGTTGTTCTTATTTCAAAGGGAAGATTTCATTTATGCATCCATTTATATTTACAGAAAGGGATCTGTCAATGCTTTTGGGCATTGTATAAATATTACAAAACTAATTAGGAGCTATCAAGCCATACAAATACACATTTCCTCCCCCGGTGTTAGACTTGCTGCCTTTTCTTTCATATTCAAGCTTCAAACTGCCTGAAGCTGGAAGAAAAAAAATAATTTCTTCACACTGGGCTGATTCTTGCAAGTGTTGAAAAACTGCTGCAGTGGCAAGGACTTTCAGCTGCTTTTCATCAATTCAGATTTTGACAGAGCAAGAGAAAATAGGCATATATGAAGTGAAGGGCCCTTCCCTGAGGACAGCAGCAGGATTCGTGTTTCAACACCAAGCCTGTTGGTTCCCATCTCTCTGCTTTGATTGCACATTGCCCCATTTCTCAAAAGTTGTCCTTCAAGGAACCAAGATTTGTTGTTTTGAAAAATCCAGGGCTGGAGTTACCCAGGGAGAGAAAATCTTCAGAGGAGACTGTGGTGTAATACATTCAAAATGGGCAATTACGACCTGCCCAAATATAGTCCCTATGTAGAGTGCATGACAAAAGCCTATTCTGCTGGCAATAAAAGTGGGCAGAGCCCTGCAGAGATCTCCATCACAGAGACGGGAACTTGCACAGCAAGGGCAGAATTGATTAAAAGACAAAACCCAAACCAGATCCAGCCCATCCTTGGATGAGGGAGACGTTTGCCTGAACTTTGAGGAGTTACAAAAGGTCCAACTTTAGTTCCAGGTCTGCGCTGAGCACACAGGCAGACCCAACTTTCCCTTGGGGTTATCTGGTACAATTTCTGCCAGATTGCCTTGTGTTCCCCCCACTTTAAAAGGACAAACCAGGAGGCCAACCTGACCTGTGCATGGAGGGGATGGGGTGACTGAACGGAAACCGGAGGGAAGCAGTGCCCTGACAGGTACCCCCCAAGCACCCCCAGGAAAGCACAGCTGCGTTGGTGACTCTTGATTTTGCCCAGATCTGCAGATGGGTCCCAGCTTCTGCAGCTGGGAGCTTTGAAAGTACCTGATAGATGCTGAAGTATTGTTACGGCTATGCTATCTTTTTTTTTTTTTTTTATTACCAGGGGAGGATAACCTTACAGTGACCTCCCTAGTCACTTCACTTAGACTGAAACTGGAATCTTCATCTGCCTAATCGGAAATACCATCCCCTGAAGTACATTTATGTTTGTGCTGAAACATCAGACTGCCAGTGAGTAGTCTAAAATATGCTGTAATGGAGTGCATCAGGCAGGATGGGTGGGATTCACCTCAGCTAATTTTACTTATCTGTAATGTTGATGGCTGCAGCTGAGCCTCTTGGCTCAGAATTGCTCCCAGTGCAGGGGAGAGACTTTCCTGACGAGTTAGGTGTCTGCATTATTTCAGATGTCTACTTTAGTATGAAAGATGCTTATTTCTCTCCACTCACTCCACTAGGGGGGGGTCCTGTTTTTTTCACAGTGGCAGAAAAATGAGCATAGGGTAACTGCTGTTACTATCGATGTCTGTGTTTAGTGACATGAGTCCCATCCTATTTACCTATTTCCACTGGTGTTTCCCACCCCCATACTCATGTAGTTTGGAGATGGGTGGTGTGCCAGCCACCTAAAACTATGGGATGTTCTGGCCAGCAGCTGGTCCTGTAGGTGTGTTGTAGAGGAGCTGCACAGTTTCCTCTCCGTGCAACATGAAGCCCAAGGCTGTGCAAGCATAGCACACATGAGCACACTCAAATTGGGTTCAGTCCTCCGCTTTTGTCTAGGTGGGTGTAGGGGGGAATATAGTGCATCTAGGAGCTCAAGAAACCCCAATAACTTGCAATCCTGCCTTTGCTTGTTTAGATGAAGGGAAGAGCCCATAGAATGTTGGTGAAGAAAGAGCTGTCTGGTGAGGGATGCCAGAGGTCAGCGAGCTGCTGGTGGCTGCTGGGTACCTGTGGCTAGGTCGAGAGTGCAGGATCAGGAAGATGCATTTGAGGGCTTAGGTGAGATAAGGTGTTGCAAGAAATTAGGGTAGAAAGGTTTTGGGGAGCAGGATGCTTGGTACTGATAATGGTCGCTCAGAAATAACGAGAAGGTGGTGCAGGTTAGGATATAGATATCTGAAGTAGAAAGTAAAAGCGTATGTGTGAGGAATAAAGGGCTTAGGAGGGCTGGAGAGTGGCTCCAAGCTACTTCAGAAAAGAAGACAGGAAGGGCTTGGTCTAAGATGCTTCAGAAACATCTGATCAGATGAACATACTATGGTGGAGTGAGAAATTAATCCTGGATCATGTTACACCAGAGTTACCCTGTAGGAAATTCTTGGTAATTTACCCTTCTTGGAAGGCTTCATCAAATCAAAATACCAATGTATATAGCTGAGTAAAGTTGTGCGATGGGCGTGGGTAGGAATAGTCTTCATTGTCCCATTGGCTTCTTCAACCTTTCTGCAGGAAAGTGTCTTGGTGTGATGATGCAGATGAAAAAATGCACGTGGCTTGTCCTTTTATGAGTAGTCCACTGGCAGTGCCTGTTTCTAGTCTTTTGTCTACTCTGTTCTGTAGAAGTCTTAAGACATTGCCTTTGCAGACCTCAGTTACTTTCTAAAAGATCTTATTATGTTAGCTTGTCTTATATTGTTGTTCAGCCTGACTTATTCCATTTTCTACTGTTAAATTAAAATCTCCTGAAACCACATACATAAATTTGTATCTTACAGTCATGATTATATCACTCAAAAAATTCCAAATGGTTTTTTCTATTTGATTGCTCTAAATGATGAAGCAAGTCTTTTTCACCAGGCTCTAGCTAAAATCCTGAGGTTGTGTCCATTATATGCACTATATCCAGTATAAAAACCTGGAAAGAATTTCTGCAAGCAAGGCTGGCCTTCCCTTTGCATATTCCTGTCAGGAATTTGGGCCAGGAAACTTTGGGACCAGAAGGGCTGATCAACCCTGGATTATTTTAATGGCTCAGTCAGACTTCATAATGTTGTCTCATTGCTCCACAGTCATCTCTTCAGTGGCTAATGCACGCATGTGTCCTGTCCATGTAAAAAAAATATTGTTTTGACTTGGAGATTGAGCTAAAAGAAAAATTAGCAAAACTTCCTTAGTCAAAATAATAAACCCCTACTATGTTCTTGCCATTAACTGTGCACCTTAAAAGCATCAGTTACACGAATTGATTTCAACGTCAATTACACTCAAACCACTATCTCTAAGTTTGCTTAGTCTAGTGGTAGAATGTATCTCACCTATTCTATCTGCTTTTGCTTTTCTGTCTCTTCTGAAGGTGTCACCGAGCTGACTTGTCACTGAGGTGTAGGCACAGCTCCATGGTCCCTGTTTGCATGCAAAGGCACAGGGGTGCGTGCCCTGAGGGAAATAGTACCCCACTGATCTTGATAGAAACAGGGAGCCCCCATCCAGCTGCATAACTGTATCTTCTTCCTGGGGAAATCTGGATGGAGAGAAGGAGCCAAGTACACTGTTGAACATGGTTTAGCATGGGAACAGTCAAATGTTGCTGGGAGATTCAGCCCTTCCTTCCCTCAGATGGCACTGCAGCAAACGGGTGCTTACAGCGTAGCAGATGCTAGTGCTGGTGATGGTATAAATAGCAAACAGATGGTAAACTGAGGCCTGTTCAATGGCTATTTAAGGTGTGAAACAACTGAGGGGTCAGAAGGCTCTTTCCCTGGAGCAGTGGGCACCCACAGCCTGCCACTTTACCTGACACTTCATGCCTGTATTGACAAGGAGGGTGTAGCATTTCAGAAGCAAGGCAAAAAAACCCTGGATAATAATGTCCTGCTTGGATGGCTAAACAATGTCCTCTGTGTACCAACAGGGGTGCATACAAATAGGCATATGCACACATTTCCCTGCAAAAGAGCATATCAAATTGCTTGACGCATGGCCCTTTCACACAGAGGTGTGGAGAAGCACTGAAGTTACACAAAGGGCAGATCTTGATGAGGGGTGACCTGGGAGGTGGACATAAAAATGTGAGGTGAGTAAGAAGAGGCTGGGGTTAAATGTGAGTGGCTGAAAGAAAACTGTGGTGAGATGTTTTGGAGCTCTAGTTTGTTCGTCTGAACTGTGGAAAATAACCAAGGATTTCAGCTCTGTGTTTAGGGTTGTCAGGTCATAATCCCTTCTACCTACCCTCCTGTGTCTGTACACCCCAGTCTAGATGTGAGAGAGCCCAAACGGACTGGTACTGCCCATATGGTGTGTGCCCCCACCCCTTAATACTTCCTAAATCCAGCTCATTTTTCTCTGTAGAAAATACTACATGCAGATTTGTGCCTGTCCATACAAATATAAAGGTTGTGTGGACTGGGAGGAAGGAATAGGATGGCTGTGCAGCCAGGTAACCCTCACCCAGGGGGCAATGTGTGCTATGCTGACAGCCAGAAATGGAGGAACAAAGCCCCTTTGACCGGTCAGAAAAGCTGCACCAATTAGCAGGTTGTCAAACAGGTGGTATTTGGAGGACAGATGCACTGTGCCATGTCCATCACAGTCCTCAGCCTATGTTGCCTAGGGTGCCTGCGAGAGTTTCATCCTCATGTACTTGGGTTTTCTCCCACCAAAAGCAGGGGTTGGGTGACACCCTGTGAGGTTGGGTGGCACGGGACATTGCCATCACCAGCTCGTTCTGCCAGTAGCTGGGACTGGCCTCTTTTGAGAGCCAAAGAGAATTTCACAGTTCAGTCTTGTATAGCATCTCAAGAACAACTGTATTTACTGCAGTTAGTACATAGCTGAACGTGCCACCAGAAGGGTCACGCTGAGGAGATCATAGTCAAAACATGTAGCATGGGCAGACTCGGGGAAATATGTGGCATGGCATAATGAAGGGTGGGCTGGTTGCGATGTTTCCCATTTTACCTGCATCAACAACTGCATCAGCTTCTCAGCATTGTTAGTACTAGTTAGAGTTTTGGGTTTTAATTAAAGAATTCAGTAAAAATAGAAGCTACTGCAGAGGAGAGATTTGAAGGCCTTCCTCTTGGGGTGTCAAGGAGACTTCATCATGGATTAGGGACCATCAAGGAGAGAAAGCTCGGTGAGGTTTTTAAGTGAAACTGTTAAGTAGATGGGTGTGATATTGTGCTGTAGCATTCATAGCTGCATAGCCATATTGGTCTAAAGTTTCTTTAGGAAAGTAAGGTTTGTAGGCTGAGAATATAAAGGAGTTGGCTGCCAAAATGCTTGGGGTTTTGACTGCACCAGTCGGTCTGATAAAAAACCGAGCTTCTTCCAGCAAGTTTTTACCTTGCTTATGGACTTCATTAGACACCTTGCATTAGATGGATAAGCATAAACTCAATGCTCCATCCACTGGTTTTATGCATATTAAGGAAATACTGTAGAATGAAAGGCATTATCTGTTGTAAACTTTTACCAGGAGCTGGGAATGTGATTCTTTCTATAACGCCCCAAATTCCTATCAAAGATCAGATAATTTAAGTGTCCTATTGGTTATTTCGTTGCCTTTCTCCATTCTTTCTGTGACTAGAGGCTGAACATCCCCCTGCCCCCACCGAAGAGTGTGCTCTGGGTATGCCAGGGTACTCCACATGCAGGGAGGTCATGCCTACAGTGGCACAGCTTTTGAGATCAATCCTGCCCACCACAGATCATCTCAGGATAATCTAGTCTTCAGCACAGTTAATCTAGGCAATTAAAGTCTTGTTTTCTCACTTCAGCATAAGCTATGCTAAGGATTTGGTTTGCTTGAAATGAGAGTTTTGCTGTCCAGTACACCATGCATCTGAATTCTGTATTCACAGCTCACAAAAACGTCAGTAACTGGAGCTCTTAGTGTTCCATAGTCCCTTTACTGTGGCATTTTCAAAGCACATTTCGGTGTCACATAAATATAACACATCTTAGCATCACAGGAAAGTTGTGAAAGGGTAGTATTCATGGTAGAGTGGTTATGAAGGAAAAATGGGCTAAGACAGAAATTTGTGCAGACCCCCTCACTCCAGATCTTAGCTTTAAATTCTGTTCTGTGTTCACTTGGTATGGTGGATTCCAAGGAAATGAGTGTACAGCCAGTGTTACAAATAAGAAGCCATGGTGAACTGCCTCCACGTTCCACGCAGAGGTGCAGAACAAGGCCCTGAGTCTGTATTTTAGGCTCTTATCTAACACAGTGATGGAGATTCGTGAGCAAGGCAGTGTTTGAGTTACCGAGAATAATCACTTCTCCCCCCCTGAGCCAGGTTGCAGATAGTCACTCAGCCAGGGGCAGGTTTCAGGGTGACTTTCACAGCCATCAGTAGCATGACTGAACATGTATCCACATCCTAACACTTCTGGGCTGTGTTGGGTAACTCACTATCATCACCATCAACAGGGTTCATTAGGACTGTGTGTCAGAACCAAGAAAGGTCTTTGTGTGTGTGTGTGTGTGTGTATGCTCATATCAGAACATGTTACATTTACTTAAGAAACACAGGGAGACATCAGTTCCCTCGACCACACACTTACTGTGCTGGGGCCTGAAACAAGTCTTGCTTTAAAACCCTTTGAAAGGAGTAACAGTCTGGTTGTAGAAACAGTGGGAGCAGGGGTGAATAGTTACATCCTGAGTCCAGGCTAAATGAGAACGATGTGTTCACAGTTTGAAAAAGAATAACCCAAACCAGCAACTCTCCATTATTCTCTTGTCCATGTGAGGGTGTGACAGTGCATACTGGAGATGCCGCAAGGGCTCAAATTGTTCTGCTGATGACCTGTTGGAGTAGGTACCCAGGCATGCTTCTCCTGGAGTTGGCTTCTGAGAAGGGTCTGACCCAACCTTGAAGTCTCCCTTTGCAGGGAGCCAGCCAGCCCCTTGGGGTAGCGTGTGGCTTGGGTAAGGCTGGATCTACCTCACTCTTTTGGCATGCTGGGGAGATGTTGAGATAGATTCGAGATGAATTTCAAGCAAACATTTTGTCTTTTTTGAAGGAAAATGGTGATGGCTGGGCTTGTGCTGGGAAGGGCACTTTGGCTCTTCTGCTCCCACTCTGGCCTGAGCCCCACAGTGGATAACTGGTGGCCAGCACTGGTAGGGCCACAGCACAGCATTAAAAATCTCCCTTTAATCAGGGGCAAGGGCAGTGCACAGAAATAAACAACTAGGAAGGTGGAGCTGGTTTGGGGATTAGGGCAAATAGGCAGAAGAGCTTCATATCTCTCTGGCTCCCTACCTCAGAGCCAATAAAGCTTTCCTTGTGTCCCTTTCACCGGTAGCTGTTGTTACTCAACAATTATCTTGAGTGAACTTCTCCCAAAAGCCACTGGTGTCTCTGCCTTTCTGCTCTCCTCTCCTTCTAAAGCTCTATGTTTTAATTTGTTTGCCTACTAAAGCTAGTAGCTGATAAGAAAAAGCAAATTTCTGCCGCTGTCTGTTGGTTCCCCGGGCAGGTGACTGCCCTCACCTCCCGCCTGGCAGCTGGAGATAATACTCCAGAAAGTGTTTTCTGCACTTCCAGGGTAGCAGAGAGATGACAGCTCTGCTCAGTCTCTCAGCTCTTTTCCCGTGAGTAGGAGCAGATGTTCCTTGCATTGAGGGAAATCACAGGAACAGCGGGGAGGCCCCTGCAGCACCCTAAAATGGGCTTTCGTGGGACAGGGTGCCTTGTGCCTCCGGGACTTCTGCTGAGGGACTCCCACCTCTCCTTGATGCACACTCACTGCGGCTGTCTGGCTCCCAAACATCTGCATTTATTTCCTTGCCACATCCTTGACTTTTAACACCTTCTTCTTCTCCTTCTCATTAAAAAGCAATGGGATCTTGAAAGCATCATCATGCTTAATTCTCCAGTGGAAATGGTTGAAGGTGACTTTTCTGGAGTGAAAAAGTCTTGCTGTTTGAATTGTTGTGCTTTTCTTCGATGGGTATTCTTACAGGTCTATATTTTGTTGAAACAGAACTAAAGTAATCACTTTATGTTCTTAAAGTAAAGCCTATACATATGAAGTTTGATGAAGCTTTCATGTGCGACTATGAATGATACATGAGATAATATGTAGACATAACTTTTTTTCACATCGTTAAGGTGTGCTGCAGTGTTTTGTTGGTTGATTAACATTTGGATAGCAGTGTAAGTATTTGGAGCATTATGAAAGTGAAGTTTTGTTGTTAATAATAAATCGGCAGCTGTAACCGGGGTTTGTTACACATTTTGGGTGAATACCAGCCCCACTGAAGTCAGGGAGAATTTTACCATTAACTTCAATAAAACCAGAGTTTCATCCTCCCATTGTAAAGGACCTTTAACAGCCACTTGTAATCTTGTCAAAAACTCTGTTTGAGTGAAACTAGTCCCATGGGGCTTTTATTAAGACAGAATGATGGTGGAGGAGGGAAGCTTTTAAATGCTTCTGTTGGAAAGTACTGCAGTTTGAGCAGTGCTTGTGCTGTGACAGAAAAATCCTGGTTTGGAGACTGTCTCTAGCTTAGGTAACTGTGCTGCAGTGAGCACAGCAAGATCGTTCTGGAGTGACCATATTGAAAGAATTAAGCAAATGCTCTTTCATGTATGCATGCCAAGGCCTCCTTTCTCTTCTCTCAATAAATACAAACTGGGAGTAATTTTGTTATAGTCAGCTGTGTAAACTAGGATATGCTAAGGGTACCTAAGCTTTAACACAGTGTTAAAAGCCGAAGTGTGCAAATGTCACCCCAGGTGGTATTTGAAGGAGCAGACCCAGGTGCCAATTTCTTTGTGACTCCTGGAGCTATGATCTGAATATATAGCTTGTACCCTACACCTAGAAGTAAATCTGTATGCAGTGACCCATGCTTCCAGCCCCCAGAGCATCAGAGATGGCTGCTGTGCTGCTTTATTTTTTCTATATGCAGTAGAAAATCCAGTCTCTTTGAACCAGGACTCAATTCAGTGACTGTTTTTAAGGTCCTCACACAGTAATGAAGAACAGCTCCTGTTGGGCACAGAGCGCTCTGCAGAGGTTCAGGGTGGTGACGTTTATGTGGTGTATCGGACCCTACAGTCAAGTTTTCTATTGTGTTGCTCATTACAAGATACTTCACAAACCTCGAGTAATGCAAACTTTGTAAGAGGTAGCTAGGAGAGTGTTCACTGAGCATTTTAAAAATTAGCTAGGAGGCTCAACTCCATACTTTCTAAGAATAACTGGTAAAAAATAACCATAGCTAGTTCGTTTGTTTAAGATGGCTAGACTAGGAGTGACCCTAGAATGGAAGCACAGAAAAAGGAAAGAAGCATGCAGATATCGCTGACAACAAGCAAAAGGAACTTCTTCATCCAAAGAATTCATGTTAATGAAAGGAAGGGCTGTACTGAAGCATATTTGCAGCTGCTAGACTCTGTTCTCCCTACTCCTGGGCTAGACCCAGAAGACTGCACCACGCACCATCCTTTGAAGGGGTATGCCACCTTTTGCTGGATGAGGAATTCAGAGGGGGCACAGGAGTGGCCCTGGCACCACCAGGGCCTTTGCAGATTCTGAGGGAGGAAGTGGCAGCCAGGTGCCCTCCAGCCTTATGTGCCACCCTTTCATTTAAGACAGGCAAAAGTAATTTGTGGAGGGACTTAATTAAATTCCACTAGGCCACAGTCTCCATGCACCACATCTTCACTTCTCTTCCACACTTACAGTTGAGGAATGTCTAAGGTTTTCCTCATTACACACAAGGATTATTTCCAGAGATGCAGGCAGCAGGATACAATTCATAAGACAATCAGATGAAACAAAAGGTCTTATTCATAATTCTGCATCAAAACTTCCTTCACTTCCTGACTCCGCAGCTGCTGTCTCGGTAAGATGGATATAAGGATCCCCTCCTTCAATGTTTACAGATGACAAGTGTGTCTGTTAAAATGTTGTCAAGCTGCAGCCTTTGAAACAACATACTTGAACTGTTGGTAGACAAAGAGACAGCAGATGGACTACAGTAAAACACGCCAGCTTTCTTATGGCACTTGGAGCAAGGTTTCTGAATTTATCAAAAAAACTAAATTTGCAATACTTAGTACAGAAAATATAATGAATATTGGAGGGATAGTAGCCTTGCTTTCAAGTACCCATTGGGGTGATTTTTATGAAAAGGATGCAAGTTGTGCTTGTGCTAAATGATTCTGCAAAGCATTAGACACTGTCCTGCATGACATCCTTGTCTCTACACTGAAGAGGCATGGATCTGATGGATGGACCACTCAGTAAATAAGGCATTGGCTGGATGGTCACGCTCAAAGAGTTGTGGTCAATGGCTCAATGTGCCAAGTGGAGCCCAGTGATGAGTGGCATTCCTCAGGGGTTAGTAGTGGCACCAAGCTGTTTAACATCTTTGTTTGCAACATGGACAGAGGGGTTGAGTGCACCCTCAGCAAGTTTGATGATGACACCAAGTAGTGTGGTGCGGTCGACATGCTGGAGGGAAGGGACACCGTCAGGAGGGACCTTGACAGGCTTGAGAGGTGGGCCTGTGCAAACCTCATGAAGCTCAACAAGGCCAAGTGCAAGGTCCTGCACGTGGGTCAGGGCAACCCCAAACACAAACATAGGCTGAGCAGAGAATGGATTGAGAAGAGCCCTGAGAAAGACTTGGGGATGTTGGTTGACAAGAAGCTCAAGATGACCCAGCAATGTGTGCTTGCAGCCCAGAAAGCCAACCATATCCTCAGCTGTATCAAAAGAAACGTGACCAGCACAGAGGGAGGTGATTCTCCCCCTCCACTCTGCTTTTTTAAGACTCCACCTGGAGTATTGCATTCAGCTCTGGGGCCCCCAACGTAAGAAGGGCATAGACCTGTTGAACTGAGTCCAGAGGAGGGCCACAAACATGGTCAGCGGGCTGGAGCACCTGTCCTATGAAGACAGGCTGAACGAGTTGGGGTTGCTCAGCCTGGAGAAGCAAAGGCTCTTGGGAGACCTTATAGCAGCCTTCCAGTACCATTAGGAGACCTACAGGAAAGCTGGAGAGGGACTTTTAACAAGGGCATGTAGTGATAGGACAAGGGGGAATGACTTTAAACTGAAAGAGGGTAGATTGAGATTAGATATTAAGAAGAAATTCTTCACTGTGAGGGTGGTGAGTCACTGGAACAGGTTGCTCAGAGAAGCTGTGGATGCCCCATTCCTGGAAGTGTTCAAGGCCAGGCTGGGTGGGGCTTTGAGCAACCTGGTCTAGTGGAAGGTGTCCCTGCCCGTGGCAGAGGGGCTGGAACTACGTCATCTTCAAGGTCCCTTTCAACCCAAACCATTCTATGATTCTATGATTCAATAATTCTGGGCATGATGCTACTAGAACCAGCTTGTTCATAATACATCCACACAGCACTCTCAGTGACTGTGGATTTGCTGGCTCTGTTGCCCAAGGGCAGTCTCCACTGCACACAACTCTGTATTTTAGTGATTTCAAAATTTCTTTTACAAAAATGAAGTCCAAAAACAGTTTTGCCTAAGGGCAGGTATCTCAGGCCTCGGTAATTTCTTTTCTATATTGTAGACTTCCTGTCTGTTCTTACCAAGCAATACATTATCTCTGTTTTGAACTGGATTATTTTTTCTTTTGCTATATATGCTGTATTATCTTTATATTTTCCATTACTGTTTACAGTTTGCCTTTTTCCCTCCCTGTTTCCCAGCTCATCCTCAATATATAATCTCTAGCCAATGATACTATTGCATTCCTCTGTGCTTATTTTGCCATTTCCAGCTATTGGTAAAGCTCCAGATTTCTGTGCATTGGCAGAAAGTGGAGCTCTTTCCTCCCGTTTATTGTCCATGTAGCTGGAGTGCCCCGGCAAGGCATCATTGTGTTGTATTGAATTGGACTGGCTGAATGCTGTGCCATCTGTACACGGACAGATTGTTACCCTTTATGATCCCTTTGGATAGACGTTCTTGTAGCAAGAATACTCACTTTGGTGTGCTAATATGAAGCAGTGAGTATATATAGCTGGGGAGTATGTCTACATGCAGCTGTTGTGGTAGCAATGGGTACTTTCTGCATTCAGGTAGTAGGGTGTTGTGGATTTCTCTGCAGATTTTTGCCCCCCACGCAGCAGTCTGGTGAGGAACCAGGCTGCCCTCCAGCAGAGCCCTGCATCACCCCAGCACCGGGCAGCCTGTGAGGTTTTGGGTGTCTCTGGTCTGTTGCCTCTGAGGCAGAACGGCAGCATAAACTGAGAAAGCCATAAGGGTATTCATAATGTAAAATGAGATTTGTATCCTCACTGTCCTGAGAAAACCATCTGTATTATGCAAATATCAAAATGGCATAATCAGAACAGATTCTCATTGTGCTATGTGCTGTGTGCACCTGGAAAAATAAGCTTTGGCTCTCTTGATATATTTGATGTATTTGATGTCAATATAACTGATATTGCACTGCTCAGAAATTTACCTCAGACTTTTCTTTGTGTTCAGCTTGATCTGTCAATCATACAGAACATCCATGGGATGTGTCAGTTTTTTCCTAAGGTTTTTTCCTTCCCCAACCCCTATGTTCACTATAGCTCATGAATTTCCACATAGTGGCAGGGCAGTCCAGGATAGAATTGCTTCCCCAGGCAATATGCTGGGGAAAATGACCCTGTGTTTTTTCCTGACAAATTGCCCAGGTAATTCACAGTATGTTGAAATGAAATGGGCTGCCCCGATACTATGTGATTTCCACAGAAGCTAACTGTAGTGCTATATAAATTAATATATATATGTCATTGACTTTATATATAACTTTATATATAGTTATCAATATTTATATTATATACTTAGAGTATTAAGTATATATTTATTTTTATGTATTTAAATAGTTATATCTTTATATAAAGTCAATGCTTCTTTATGTCTATAAGTATTAAGTATGTAATATATTTATTTTTATGTATTTAAATAGTTACATCTTTATATAATGCTTCTTTATGTCTATAACAGTGCTACACTCAGGAGCCAAATTCGTAGTCCAGTTGCAGTTACCTACAGAGAGCAGATAAGTATAAGGGGCGTGGCAGAAGCTCCAGCACAGGAGTTCGTTCACGTAGTAATAAGAAAGAATGATCTTATTGGAACAGCTTACATAAAAAAAATCATTTCACTTGTCTTAGTGTCACTAGATAAGGCTTACAGCATGCACACACAGTGGCCCACCTGGTTTACCTCACATTCAGTTTAACAGGGGGTTGCTGTGATTTCAGCAGGAGTGAGGAGACTTCGGGAAAAGCTTGCTTGTGCCAGCGCTCATGTATCGCGGTGAGAGCCCTAAAGGGAAAGCGCTGAAAAATAGTGATTGTTTTCTTTTTACTCCCCCACAGATTGACCATCTCTGCTGAATGTCCCATGCAGCTTGAAGATTTCCCCATGGATGCACATGCTTGCCCATTAAAATTTGGAAGCTGTAAGTTCTCTTCTGAAATAAGAACTAGAAAAATCCATTGTTATCTGGCTTTTCATGTTCAGCTATGTCTTGTCCAAATTGTTCACCCTTCTCCCCTGACCCATCCCTGCCCCATTCCCTTTTAACATGGCTCATTAGCACCCGCAGTCTGCCACCCCTGCTGCTACCCTGCTGCTCATTTTCCATCAGTGTGCTTTATCTGGCATTGCTGCTTTCCAACTCACGCATGCTCCATGATAAATGGTGAGCTGATAGGTGATATGTCTTATATATCCACATCAAGCGTAACAGCCACTGTTAAATGGAGTAGTAGTTGCAGACAACTAAGTTGATAACTTGGTTTTACATTTGTAGAGAAATGGAGCTTTTATTGGACAGATCAGATTGATGTGCTATTGTGGTATTTACATGAATCAGATGCAATATGTACATCGCATGTGTTAAAAGGGATCTAGAACACTAAAAGAGGAAATATCTTTCCATTTGGCTTTAATAAATCCAGTCCTGTATCTTGTTACATGATGTTGTATACAGATGTATTTATATATATGCACACATTATTCTAAACTGTATGCTGAACGATGATTTTTCCTCAGTTCCAAGCCTCTAATCCACCACACTCCTGCCTTGCCAGAAGCTTACTTTAAAAATAACCTCAGGGCATCAGATGGTTATATTTAAATACAAAGCTCTTAATTAAAGCACAGATGAGGCTACTACAGTAGACATTTTATATTTTCGTAATCAAATCAGAGGTTCCAGGTGCAATCAGTGTCTCTAAAGACTTTTGAAAATTACCAGGCAAGGCATTTACTAGTCCCTGATGCCAGCTAACTTCAGCATTTTTCACTGTTTTTTCAGTCATATCAATTTAGTCACTAATCCTAGCAAGATTAAGCTTTGCCTTTATCGTCTGTATCTGCCCTGGTTTAATACTGGCTATGCATTGTCTTCTAGTGATCATACTAAGAAGTAAAAACACTGTTTACAGTAGCGATTACCAAATTACCAAACTTAAGATGAACTGATTTCCCTTCCCTCTTCCAATCCAGATAGACCCAGTTTCATCTAATAGCCACCAGTGTTTTACAAGGTCACTGCAGGTTCAGGTGTGTCCATTTACTTCAGCAACATTAGTTTACAGCAAAGCTAATATAATTCTAAAGGTCCATACACCCTTACACTCAACTTTAAAAAATATATGCAAACTATCCATTTCATTCCAAACTTAAAAATGGGAAAACATTTCACATGAAACTGTCATTGTTTGTATATAGAGTTAAACAAAAGCTACTGGAAAGAATTAAGATGAAAAAGAAAAACAAGTTGTCCTTCCTGGTGTTACATGTTCTTTACTGTATTGATAGATAAAGCTGAAGTCACACCTGTTAGTCTCTAGTGCAGACTACAGAACTGGGATGTTGGGTAGTTTTATGAAATCTTGCAAAATATGCAATATTTTATATATATATATATATCATCTATAACTATAATATAAAACTAAAATGTACATATTTGAACAAAGAGCCTGATACAGCAGAGATCTAAAGCTTCACCTTAAAGTTAAATGGATGCTTCAATGCATTAGTAGATTAGGTTCAGTTAAGGTACAAGTTCCAACTCTCCATATAGTAAGACAAAAGGAAAAAAACTAAACATGCAAGTGCAGGAGATAACATTACTAGATAAGCTACAAACACTTAGAAGGAGTGCAGTCTTGAACAAAAGCATTTGAAAAAACCCAACAATCTGTCTGAATGCAATTATATGTTCTGCTTGTGGCAAATGAGTTACATATTAATCACCTATTAGCACACAGGTAGTTTTAACCTGGGGAATAAACAGCACTGAAAAGTCATATTTTAGGCATGTGAGGGCTGAATATGGTTTTAGTTCGTGCTCCTTGCCATGCACAGTATAAAATCCTAGAGTGTATTTTATAAGCTACTATAAGTCACCTTTAAGTTCTTCCACAGTGTATAGATGTGGAGCCATTTGCCCTTTGCTGGTCCACATCGGTACTCTCTGCAGTAAGTAAATACATAGGGACAAGGTATAGACAATCTTTCAGCCTTGGGAATATCTGTATTACTGATCTGGCAGCCCATTAGTAATTTACTGGAATATAATATGCAGATTTTTGCACAAGTAGCAGCCAATAAGTCAGGGTTTGAATTAGCCTGATATATTTAAGGAAGATACAATATTTATTCCCTATTTACAGCAGTACGGGTTTGCATTAAGTCGTCTCCAGGCTTGCAGCAGGAGAAAGCCTACAGGGGTATATTACACACAAACACATGCCCTTTCTGCTTTAGTTTTCCTCCCTGTCTTTCCCCAAAGGGTTTCTTTTTAATGGTCTTCTTTCCAAGATAGATTTTGAAAAACCTCAAGGAATAGCATCAAAGTAAATGTTAAACACATTATCGATGGAGCTGGGAGGGTGGAGAAGAGATGAATGATAACTGCTCAGAGGGTGGAGGGAGCAGGACAGTGAACCAAAGCAGCCAGTGCACGGGCGGATCAGCAGCAGAAAGGATGCCAAGAAGCACTCGGTGCCACATCAGAGGCAGGAGCAGGTTATTATTTTTCTGGCTGCATAAGCGTTCACCACGCTTGCTACAATTCAGCAAGCAAAAGGGGAAAAGCCCTGACATTTCCTTTAGTTTTAAAGTGAAGGAATGTTAATCTTGCTGACAGAAATAAAGGTAAATGTTGAATTCTTATGTCCTGTTTGACTGGTTTCTTGCTATATTAGAATTGTGGGAGATTTTATGGGCCTAGGCAGCATTATATGTAGCAACAAAATATTTTGTAGAAATAATTAAAGGCAAGGTTGTATATGGGAAAAGAGATATAAAGTTACATGAGCACACCAGTAGCCTAAATACTTGCTGGGCTGTTCAAATGCCAGCTACAGAAGTAGTATTTCTTAATGCCTTATGGCACGTCATGAAAAGCTGTGCCAGTGAGAGGACAAAGTTCAAGGATGGCTTCTAATGAACTGAGCAGAGCAGGTTTTAGTTGTCCTCTTAAGTAAGTCCTCTTAAGTCCCCAGTGCTCAGAGAGGGCAAGATCAGATGGGTCTGCTCTGCGGGGTGCGTATAAGTGGGTACTCTCCCTCCAGGCTTGCATTCCTGCTGGTGATAAGGCCACCTGTAGAAATTACCCTGCAGAGATCTCATTAGAGGTGCAAGAGAACTGGGGATGGTGCATAAATGCAGGCTCTTGGGTCTCTGCAAACAGTCCCCCTTTGAACCCTGGGTGCTCAGCGGGGATGGCCAAAGCAGTGTGTTCATTACCTCAGGGTAGCATGAGAATGATGCTGGCTTCTTCCATGGCGGAGTTTAAAATAAACTTTCCTTTGCAACTGTGGTGCTGACCTGCACTCTGAATAAATTTGCTGGTCAGACAGGATCTGATAAAAATTCCTGATGTCAGCCGCAGTTTTGCTAGCAGCGTCTTAGCCTGAGAAACTCCTCCTTACCCCCAGTCTATTTCTGGCGTGAGAAGGAGGAATTAGGTAAGGTAGCAAGGACATTAGAGCTAGGAAGCTTTAGTGTTTCACCTCTTCCACTGATAGGCCTTAAGAGTACATCAAAAGTATCATTTAGTACAGTTTCCAAACACCCATGTGTCACCCGGTAAGTAAGCATCATTATCTCTAGGGCGGCTGAGGCAGAGAAGTTAATTGACTTTCCATAAGGTCACACGGCAAATCAATGTCAGAAAAAGGATTACTCAACTTCTTTTGGTTGGAGAGACAGATGTCTAATCCACTAGACCATGAAGGCCTCTGCCCAGGCAACTGACTTAACTCCTAAATCTCATTTTACTCATGCGTTAATTATATCAGTGTTACCTAGCTCACAGGGTTTCCCTGAAGATGAATTAGTTAATTGCTATTAGTGAATGTTTACCATTGCTTTGACAATGTCAAATACTGTAAGGTGGAGTCTATTTATGGCAACTGTCTCTTGAAGGCACAATGTGTGAGTACATGTAGTTATCAGAACTTGTATTGTGGAACAGATAAATGCATGAAGCTGCTGCCCACTAGTCACTCGGTGGCAAAAAAACCCACCCTACTATTTTTAGAGTAAGTAGAGAGTCTAATGAATATTCTGAAAATAATGAGATCCCCTAGCTCATAAGCAGAGGAAAAACAGGCTTGGTATTTACTCCTGATGAATTTAAGTCGGTCATGAAGATGGTAAAGGCATCAACCCGTCAGTCAAAAAGGGAGCTCGATGACTGTGAGAAAACAGTACAATTTGTAGCATCTGAAGTAAGTAGTTAACACAGTTTATGTACATCTTCCTTTTTAACAGCTTAAACTGAGTCATGGTGTCTGCCGTGGTCTTTGATAAAGAAAAGTGCACAGGCTATTTCTGTAGCAGGAGGCATGCTCAAATTCTTTTCCTCCAAGGCGGCTGGTAAGGTCAGAGTAATGAGAAGACAGTAACTTCACCAGTATCTCAGGATATTATTGCAATACTTAACATTAAGGCACTCATTGTTTGCAAACTGTCCGTGGACCTGCAGCCACTGAGAAATTTCTCCCAAAAAGTATTTTAAGAAAATTCCCTTAAGGATGATATTTCCCTGTAATGCTGAGAAGGCACTAAGATGAAGGCACCTACAGGAGGTTTCTTGATTTTGTGCTTCCCCTCATCAGCACCCGTGAAGCTGCAGAAGGACTGCAGGTGTGGAGGAAGAATTTCAAAGCAGAATCATTCTAAAACAGACTCTAATTCTAGTTTAGGAAAATGTGATAATGTATTCAGCATCTCAAAACCTGTGGGTAGAAGTCTTGTATAAGAATATAATTAAATGAATAAAATAAAGACAAACATTAATTTTAGGAGACTTCAAAAAAGGGAGATGGTTCTTTGGTAGGTTTTCCTGGGTTGCTCCCAAGGAGAGCGGGAACTGCAGTCCCACATGTAGAGGCAGAGCTTTTCTGTTGCTCTTCCCTAACAGCTGGCCAGAAGAGGCTCCTGAGTCAGTTCCTGAGAGCAGAGACAGGCAGCACAGCTTGTTGACTCTGCTGGGACATGTTAGTGCCTTCTTTACAGAAGGGCACATGAAGGGAGCCAGCGAGGTCCTCTGTAAAATGCTGAGCGGCCAAGTTCAAGACTAAGTTGTGATTTTGCAATTTAAGGCAAAAGCCAGCTAATATAGAAATGATAGGTTTGACCTTTATGCAGCGTGTAGAAGCTTTACTTGAAGTCAAGGGAGGCATGCTGCTCGCTCACGTGGTGTCTTCTTTTACATTTTTCTAAGGTTTATCACTGCTTCCTTAGACACCTCCATCGCAAAGGACATTGAATGACTAATAAGGTGAAGCTAGGTGAATACTAAAATTCATTATTTCTAAGACATTTGATATAATATTTGATATAATATTTGATATATTTCTCTGCTCCCTCCTCCTGCCCCATGTTAACACCAGTTACCAACCACCACTTTGGTTGAAATTCTTCTCCCCTAATTTTCAGCTGTTTGGAAGCCAGGTCTCAGACACTGAGCAAGATGGTCGTGGCAACATCAGACAGACAGTCTAGACAACTAGCTTGAACCAGGGGTGTAATTTTATTTAAGTTTAGCTAGTAAAGCATAGGCATCTAACCTGAACTAATTTTCCATACAACCCTCAGAGTGGAGGAGGTAGAGACCACCTAATGGTATAGCTGTTATTTGCCACTAGCTTCCTAGAAATCGTGGGCGCATGACTAGTCATGGGTCTTCATTGTTTTAAAAATTGAATCTTTTAGTTCAGAAGTCCTTAATACACAGACTCCTGACTGAAACATACTCACAAAATCATAGGGATTCGCTAGAGCCCTGAAGCTCTGTAGACTCCCCCAGATCTGCTGTGCTCTTGCCTGTTCTGGGACATGGAAATGCTCGGCTGCAGCATGAGCATGGTGATTTGGCCCACATCAAAAGCCTTGCACTGACAGAAAAGCCTTGGAAAATGGACAAGATGGATCTGTGACAATTTTAGATAGATAACTATGTCAAGTTAGTTGTCTAGACTCTCTTTATGGCCACTGAAAGGAAGTAAGTACTTACGCAGTGAGGTACATTCGAACTATTTTTGATACCTGCCTAAGTATGAGGTGAATCATATTTTAGAAGTTCCTACTTTTCTGCAATACTTGTCAGGTGTACATAAGTGTATAGTACCTTGGTCAGAGTAACTTAGAAGTCCATTTTTCTCTACATTGCTAGCTCAGGAATAAGAAACTTCTGTTGTACTTTGTTCAAGAGAAACAGTCACTGCTGTAGATTACTTAGGTGTCACATATGTTGGTGGTGAGCTTTTGTATCTCTCCTAGGTACTATTTTAGCAATTTCTGCTGGAAGTCCTGTTTTACACATAATCACAGAATGGTCAGGGTTGGAAGGGACCTCTGGAAATCATCTAACCCAACCCCCTGCTAAAGCAGGTTCTCCTAGAGCAAGTTGCACAGAATCGCATCAAGGCATATTTTGGATGTCTCCAGAGGACACTCCACAAACTCTCCCGGCAGCCTGTTCCAGTGCTGTCTCACCCTCAAGGTAAAGAAGTTCTTCCTCATATTCAGAAGGAACTTCTTGTGTTGCAGTTTGTGCCCATTGCCCTTGTCCTGTTCCTGGGCACCACTGAAAAGAGCCTGCCCCCAAAGGATCCTCTTCAAATGATCTTTAATAAAACAGTCATTAGGGCTCTTCAGTATAGAGACAATTTCACCATTTCTGCAAGCATCTTGTATAAGCTGTGCTGTTCTTCCTGCACTGAGTGGAGTGTGTTATACCAATAGGTGCTTAAGCCTTCTCACAGGTGGTGCAACATAGCCTGTACTCATTTCAGATATGCATGTATAGCAATATAGACACCTCTTTAATCCAGCATTTTGTGCCGCCAGTGCTGCCCGCAGCTTCATCCTTGCATCGAGCCCCACAGTCAGGGCAGGGCAATGCAGCCTAGAGCTCCCGAAGGGCAAGGCATTCAGCAAGCATGGAGCGTAAAAGAAAAAGCTGTAATATTCAAGTATTTCAGAGATCTAAGAAGTTTTCTTAACAGGAATCTACTTAGAAATTAAAGCACAGGGTTCTGGGCCTGGACTGTGTGGTGTGGGTTTCTGCAGCAGCTATTGTTATGGGACCCCAGCCTGCACCAGAACTTGCAAACGAATATAACTAATTTCTCACTTGTCTGTTAGGTTTCCCATAGAAATGATACGTTTTAGTGTGACAAAAGGCAAAAGCACCCTTTTCTGAAAGCTCCCCAGAATTATCAGGTCAGTCAGTTTTTCTTCACCCGTTACAATGACACACATTCAGAGCTTTCCAGAAAAGGCTGGAGAAACTGTGGTAGTATCCTCTTCAAGCATTTGCAGTCACTGCCATTAATTCACTTTTCAAAGACTTTGTCACATATACATGGTTACACTTTGCACAGAGGTGATTTTTAAAATACATTAAAAACGCGGCGTTTGCTACCTTCTAGCCCTCTGGGGGTGTGATTGCTTTCCTGTGAAACAGTGCCCAGCTCTGGGTCAGTCATTGCCTACTTCTGGTCACCCCGTGTTTAGAAGCCAGTGAGTTTTTCCCCCTGAAGTTCATAACAGAGTGAAAAAGGGAGGTCCGAAGGAACACTGGCTCACGCAGGGCATTTGCCACATCATCCAAAAAAGCTGTTGTCTTCCCCACCCACCTTGCAACCAGCGCAGACCCAAGGCTGCAAACTCTGCTGGCATGCAGCAGCCAAGGGCTTGGCTCCCTGCCAGCCCAGAGCAGCCGCTGCACAGGCAGGATCACCTTTAGTGAAACCCTTTTTTGTACCGGTAAGGGATGCCTCCTGGGGCCACCAGTGGCAGCTTTTGTAGCCTCTGCAGAGAGCCCCTTGAGTTGCCGCTGCTGGAAGGCTGCATGCAGCCTGCCCGGGGAGCAGCTCCTCATCGGGAGGTGGCCCACGTACATTGGGATGGGGGGGGGAAAGCTCAACCGGTGGCGTTTTCAAGCTCAAGGAACCAAAAGTTCAAGCAGGGGAAGGAATTGGTGTGGAAATACTCAGCAAGTGGGTTTTTTCTCGCCTGAAAGAGATCTAGACACAGTCATGGAGGAGCGGCGTGGAGATCCAGGTGCTTTGCTGATGGTACAAACATCAGCATGCATTTCCCACTCTGGAGATTTCAGCCTAAATTTAAAGGCTGTGCAACTGCCTGATTGCAGGAAAACAGTGATTCCGTTTGAGTTGTCAGCAGTAGACGACGACATACAGAGACTCTGTGCTTAAGCTTTCAAACGACCCTTGGGTGCAAACCTGCAAAGGCATTGCTGGGCCAGTGGCACCCCAAAAGGCACGGCGAGGGTTTACGGTCGCCAGCCGTGGATCACGGGTTTATGCCACTGGTAAATGGGATATTATTTGTAAATGGGACAAAGGGGTAAATACTGCTACACTGCTTTACAAGCCAGGTTTTTAATGGCTGTTTCCTAAGGTGGCTGTTTCCATGGCTTGTAAGCATTTCATAAACATTTCTGAAATCGTTCTTGTGATGCTGGTGTGAGGTTGGTAGGTCTCTGCCTCCAGCATTTTGCAGGTGGGGATAAAGGAGACAAAGAGCAATTACAGTCTCTTCTGAGCAAAGACAGAGTGGTTCATTACCTGCTTTTATTGCCTCTGTCGTTATGGGTCTCTAGGTTCAATTAGAGCCTCCCATTGCCGCTGCAGTACATTGATGACAGAATGACTTGCCTCGGGTTTTTTTTGGGTGGGAGGGAAATCTGCAAGGCACTGCTGCAACTTGGATTTCAGTTCCCAGTCTGGCAGCTCCTTCATGACACCTCAGCCTGTGGTGGGCCAGGGAGCCCTCCCCCAGCATTGCCGGCTCCCACATCAGCCTCCTCCCTACACGGAGAGCCAAGTTAGCCCCAGCTGTGATCTGGCGCTGCTGCAACCCCAGCTCAGCAAGCTTCTTCAAAGGAAACAGTTGTTTTGTGTTGTCCCCCGCGAAGAAATGAGGAGGAAGGAGGAGTGGGAAGAAGGAAAGCCTGAAAGGCCTTCTTTTTTTTCCCCCATTCTCCATCATATCCACTGAAAGTCTACTCATGGCCAGCCTGTGCTAGCAGCTAGCTGTTTCTCTGAAAGCATCCCAGCAGTAAATCTGTCAGCAAAGCTGGGATTCCTCCCTTCTAAATTTATCTTTCTGCAAAGTAAATATATACAGCTGAGCGGATCGCTCTCACCCTCTTATATAGTCAGGGGAGAAAAGTAGATATTTTTAGACTCAGGTTAATCTCCTCCTAAAGCAGATGACTAAAATAGGTCAACTGATGGTTGTAGATAAGGAGATGTTTTACTGGTGAGCAAAGAAAATAAGACCGTGAGCACCTTTGGGCCTGGGTCTCTGTGGCTGGAAGGGGCCAGTACTCAAAGGGGGGACAAGCGCCCGCGTGCTGTGGCAGACAGCGGGCAAAATGGCAGCGCCCCGGTAAGCGACTGCTCCCCTCAGGGAGGCTCCTCGTGTCCATCACGGAGGCTGAGCAGCCTGAACCGGCAGCCTCGGGAAGTTCTTAACCACGGGGCTGTACTCCCCGGTAGGAGTTTATAACTCAGCTTCTGAGTTTTAGATGACAGCACCTCAGGTGTAGGGAATAAATTCTAGTGATTGCAATCTCAGAGCAGTATTAAAGTGTTAGAATAATAATATTTCAGCCTGCTGTCTCTACATACCTATTGATTACACGTTCACACAGTGTTATTAATGCAGCAGTACTTCTGAAATTTGGAAATGTCTTCATTAAGGGACTGGTTTCAGAAACAAAGGTGTATATTTAGTTCTGCAAGTAGTCCCAGTCACTCTTGGCTGGTTTCAAGTCATACTGATTTATAAGTGAAGATGCTTTGAATGGTAAGTTCAGCAGATAGGCTGACTATGATGGGTGGGTTCCTGGTGCCACACAAGTCGGTGGGAAGAACGTCTGTTGATTACGATGAGGTCACGGTTTCATTCTGTGATGTTAGATGTGGCCAAAAATACCACGTTTGTGAAGGCACCCTCCACAACAAGATCACATGGAGTATTTTTCTAAAATTCACTCTGCATTTCTCAAAAGAAACTCTTCAAAGTGATACTCCTGGAGAGCTGATCGCATTAGCTTTGCTGATATTATGTGGCAGCTTGCAAAATGAGTGTGCCACTGCAATCAAGATTGCTTAGAGAGTAAGGTACTATGCAAAGTGAGTAATGGTGTCAGTCACACTTTGGAGGATACTTTTGTTTGCCTTGCAAAAAGTAAATTAAATCTCTAACATCTTTCTCATGACCATGCTGTTTTTTCTAATGAAGCAGTTAATATAGCTGCCTAATATTGTGATTGCAAATTCAGAGTTCATTAAACGCTAGTACAGAGCTCAAACTGGCCAGCTGATTTGGAATTACCATATGCCTGGCCTACAAAGACCAATACAGGGTCAGGAAAGTCGCAGGATATTTCAGATTTTTATATGTCATCCCAACACATCCTACAGCCCCGTTGCTCTAAGTCTTCTTGCAGCAGATATTTATATTGGCCATAACAGGAAAAAAGAAAGCATCAGAGGCTGGAATACCAGATTTTGACCCGTTCCATATGAAAAGCAATTGTGTAGCCACCATTAAATGTGGTGTAAAATCAATTCTCAGATTAGTTCTAGATCAAGACAGCTACCACTAAATCTGAAAATAAAGCAAGTTGTGTTATAAATATTGACTGCAACAAGAGGAAGAAACAGGACAAAGCAAAAGAAGGCAGGCATCACCTGCTCCCTAACGTTAGCTCTCAGATGAGAGCAGGGACTTTGGGAAGATGACCTGGTGCCGCATGAGCACCTGGATGTGTAACAGCCCCGCAGAGGACCTTGTTTAGTCACCCCTTTCAGTCAGCTCGTGGCCGGCATCCCACAATGATGGGTGGCACAGTTCAGCTGTCTACACCTGTGTGTCTGTTGCCATTTGAGGTGCTGGCCCAAAGGGAAAACTTTTTCTTTGCTGGTTTTTTTCCTCCTTTTCAGAGTGGAGCCTGAGGACCTGCCACCCCAGAACACACAGCTCAGTTTGGTGTGCCGTGCCTGGTTTTTAACCTAGGCGCCTGTATTGTCAGATTTCATAGCAAGGAGTCAGTCCTAGTTGCACCCCCAGTGCTTGGGGAATAGCTGCGCTACTCTGATTGTTCCCCTGTGGCCACATGGGCAAGCAGGATGGAGCAGGGAAGAGCTGATGCTGTCACCAGTGATACTGCTTGCATGGTGGCAAATACGCACACCTCTTTAAGGGTCATTGCTCAAATTGCCGTGCTGTCTCCACAATCATCCTTGAGAGACATTCTGTATTACTCTGCACAGCTCCTAGCTCAGGGCTCTGAAATGGTGCAATAGCATCCTGTGACTGACTGAATTATCAGGACAACTGTTCATTAGTATTCGTGTTACATTCGTCATTGGTATGACCGTGATTTAGTGTACCAGCTTGCAAATAGTCAATTTATTGTATTAGAGCAGTCAGCAGCCTTGCCTAGGCTAATTGTGAATCACACGTTCAAAATCACAAAGTTGCTTTCAGGCAAAATCATAAGGGTGGGGTTTTTTTCCTTTGCTTTATATTTTTGAGCTCTAAGGTGGGTCACCTTTAGAGTTTTCCCCTATGAATTGGAACTTCTAAAATTAAGCAGGGCCTTCCACCTGTTTCTTGCTTTGAAAAGCTGAAGAAAATGGCTTTTACAAAATTATGTGTCTCAAAATGAATTTTACAGGCTGGAGCATGTCCAATGAAGGGCAATGAAGCTGGTGGAGGGCCTGGAGCACAAGTCTTATGAGGAGCAGCTGAGGGAACTGGGGTTGTTTAGCCTGAAGAGAAGGAGGCTCAGGGGAGACTTTGTCACACTCTACAACTACATGAAAGGAGGCTGTAGGCAGGTGGGTGTCAGTCTCGTCTTCCAGGAAACAAGCAATAGGACAGAAGGAAGTGGCCTCCAGTTGCACCAGGGGAGGTTTAAATTGGATATTAGTACAAATTTCTTCACCAAGAGGCTTGTCAAGCATTGGAACAGGCTGCCCAGGGAGGTGGTTGAGTCACCATCTCTGGAGGTATTTACAAGATGTGTAGATGTGGCTCTTAGGGACATGGTTTAGTGATGGCCTTAGCAGTGTTAGGTTTATGGTTGGACTCAATGATCTTAAAGGTCCTTTCCAACCTAAATGATTCTATGATTCTATGTCTCACTACCTTGTGGGTACAGTCTGTGCTTCCATTTCATTTCCAAGCCATAGACACTTCTATCACATTCCTATTCCCACCTTTTCCTGAGGTGACTCATAAATTACATTCTGAAACAGAGTAATTTGGTTCTAATTTAGGACTTTATATTTTTTAGTAATGATCAGTATAGCATATTAGTGTTGCTTAGTAATGAAGTCACTTGAGACCTGTCTGGCACATTTTCAGAACATCCTATTCTATTCCCTGTGGAATGTGACAATAAGATCAAATAAAATTGTGTATCAGGAAAACATATAAAATACTGTCTATGTTATTATATTATATTTTCATTATAAATTGAGGAAGGACAGAAACAATCATTTTAGTGAGACTAAACTTCCTACTGCACGTTTCACAGCCAATGGTGTCCTATTATATTTTTTTCATCGGTTTTCATACAAGAATTGTTCCAAGTCCATGACTAATTTCCTCCCTGGATGTCCTTCGTTGTCATATCTAGACAATACTGTGCCATCCCAAAAAAGTTTCATTCTGAGCATTTCATTTCTACTCACATCTGGAGCACTGTGTCCCATTGTGAGCAACCCAGTGCAAGAAATGCATGGACTTTGTGGAGCAAGTCCAGTGCAGGGCCATAAAGATCATTTAAGGACTGAAGCACCTCTGCTATGAGGAGAGACAGAGAGCTGGGGCTCTTCAGCCTGGAGAAGAGAAGGCGCAGAGAGGCTTAATCCACCTGTATAAATAACTGGTGGGAGGGAATGAAGAAGGGTGAACCAGGCTCTTCTCAGTGGTGCCCCCTGACAGAACAAAGGGCAGTGGGCGTAAGTTAGCAAACATGAAATTTCATCTGGCCACAAGAAGACATGTTTTTACTGTGAGGGTGACCAAACACTGAACAGGTTGGCTAGAGAGGTTGTGAAGTTCCATCTGTGGAAATATTCAAAAACTGCTGGACACGGTCCTGGAAAACCTGCTTTCAGTGTCCCTGCCTGAGCAGGGGGTGGGACTGGATGATCTCCAGAGGTGCCCTTCAGCCCCAGCCGTTCTGTGTGATGTGAATTTGTAATCCCATATAGTTATACATGTTATGCTTCTTGTCTATGGCATGTATTTAAAATCATGCATCCTGTTTATCCGTATGCTGTAAGCTCACGCCAGTTAAAATGATCAGTCTTGATTCTGAGGATTTCAGGTCCCTAAAGTAATTTCCATGACCCTCAAATTCTCCCAAGAACAGCAGAATTCCTTACACTATGGCAAAGTCTTCATTTTAGGCTCTTAATCATTGAATATGTGAATATATTTCTTTTAATATTTAAATTGCTGTTTTACTTTAATGATTTACTGTTATAAAAAGCTATTTCATCCTAGACCCAGTCCATGCATATTTAGTACCATGTCTTGTTATTTCTGTATTTTAAATTACATTTTTACTAGATCTCTTTTCCACTAGTTCTTCCTATAGACTGATCTCAATTGTACATTGATTCATTCTTATCAACTCAATTTAATGGGAAATTCCAATTATAGAGCTCAAATCTGGCCTCAGTTGCATAGGCACAACCGTTGACGGATGCTTTGTAATGGGTTAAAAAGTATTCATAGACAAATGACAAGACGCCCAACCTGACTCCTAGAATTCAAGGTGGTACATGATGGCTTAGTAGCAGCACTGTTTTACTGCCTGCAGAAGTCTTTGAGAGGTTGTAAATGGGGATCTCTATCGAGTTGTCTAACAGCCTCTAAGTGAGTCAAATACATTAATGGATAGATAAGAGAGAAAGATAGATATTTGTATGTGTATTCAGATTGTGATTAGAGCTTCTAAAAGAACTGACAATTTATATACATCTTTCACAATCAACAGGCTTTGATGGGGATTAGCAATACTCCCAAGCTTAGGCAGTCTGATGATCCTGTGGCATGTACTAAATATCGTGATGATAAAGGCTAAGAATTTAGCTGCACAATTATCATGAATAAAATAGAAAATAAGCCCAAAGTCACCTTTCTACAATATCTCTTTAATTCAGCCTCCGACTGGCATCATGCTGAAAGAAAAGTTCTGGCCATGGTTTGTGGATAAACAGTTTAATTGTGGAATGCAACTCAAGCAGGCAGGGTGGGTGCCCATACTCACAGGTCCCCTATTTCACAGGTTCCCTTCACCTGATTACGCAGGCTTCTGTGGCCTCCGGTCAGGTCTGTCAGAGGGTTGGGGGGGTGTTTTGGAGAGGGAGTATTTTCTTCCTAAATTGTTTTATGTCCTGTCATGCAGATATGAAAACTTGCTGGCATCAGTAGTGATTTTTCTTCATGGGTTATAGCTTCAAAAGATCAGTCCTAGAAATACATCTGGGTCCCACGGACTCAAAGTTGGGACTGAGCCATTCACATTTAGGTTTATTTGACTTCAGGAGCCAAGAAACACTTTTTTTCCTCCCTTTTTTCCTTTCTTTTTTCTTTTCCCTGGAATTTATTCTGATATGGAGGAGAAAGAAAGGCGAGAAGGGAGGCTGTCTGTCAGTAGCTACAGGTCCCTGTGGGTGGGAGCAGTGGCAGGAGAAGGCTCCCTGCTTGTGGGCTGCTTTTCGAGCGTATGGGAGGATGCTGCACTGCTCACACTTTTTCATTCGCAAACGAAAACAGGGCACCCCTCAGTGCCAAGGCAAATGGCAGGGATCCTCCAGGTCTTACTTACTGGCTGCTCTGCTTTGTCAGGCTTTGTTTTAATGTATTCCCTCCCTTTGGCTGTGGTCGCTCCCCTGCTCTCTGTTCTGCGTAAGAAAGACCATGTTGTGCTTTCCTTGCCAGACGTGCAAGCGCAGGAAGGGTGTGGGAGAAGAGCAAGGGAGATCTTTACCATTTTTATATTGTGTGGTGTGTGTTGGATGTTAGAATGTAGAAAAATGGATCTGCTCATCAATAAACAGATATGAGAAGAAATTACTTATTTCATCCTTCTGGTAGGTGATAAGCCTGCAGCCATTTATCAAACATCCACTGGAAATAAATGTCTGTTGTCATTTTTTTACTTTTAATAACATTATACCTCTCTGTAATTTTAGCTGCTCATCTCAACTGCTACCGTGTTTTTTGTTTGGTTGTGGTTTTTTTCTTTTTGAAAGAGTGAGCTTAGGAGAGAGACAATAATTTAAAGAGGCTTCCCCCTTTCTTTGGCAAGCCAGCAAAATGAATATAAAGAAATTATTTGGATTCATAAAAACAGAATAAACCCACTGGCTGAAAGTAGAATGAACACCAAGCAGTCTCACTTGGATTTTCAGTGGCTTTGAATCCAAGTTTGCTTTTACAGCAGCACCAGAGGCATTCTCCCAGCTTGCTAACCCAAAACCTCTACTACAGTTTTCTGTCACTTTTTGGGAGACTCCTTGTCCCCACCCTGTGTGCCAGGTAGAGGAGATAAGGGCCATCATCCCTTATCTGCAGTAAACTTTTCTCATAACTCTAGAAAGCATGTGCTGAAGTTCCTCAGTCCTTCAGCAAGCATGGCTGGTAGGCAACCTCTTGGAAGCTTTGCTTACATGGAAGAGGGTTTTTACACAATTGGTATGACAGTGCATGATACCATCTCTCCATTAGCACCTGCTCTACCCCAATAGCAAAATGACATTATTCTAGACTACTCCCACACTTTCAGCTTTCAGTATGGCTGTGCCTAATTATACTGCAGCAGAGCTGGAGCTTTTGGTAGTCAAGTTTGGGATAACTGGAGTTTCAGGCTCCTGGGAAGACATGGCAGAAAGTTTGCAGTAGGAGGACAGCAACCTGCTACAAATACACAGGTTTATCCACCTGGAGGTTTATCTAGGTGACCAGAAAGGTTGGTCAGTGGTTCAGCTGCCACACCAAGGTGCATGGGGTGCCTTCTTCCTCTCAGAGCTATGTTTCTCTCAAGGGTGCATATGGACTGAGGGGGTGGCTGTATCTTTTTACATTTACATTCATGTTTTGACATTTTCTCCATTCTCCTCTTTCTCCCAAGGAGGCTTAGACACACAGAGCCTGGCCCACAGTAAGGAAATGAGGCACTAAGCCAAAATGTTTTAAAAAGCTTTTTAAAACACAGACCATGTTTTCTTACATTTGCTTGGAAGATAGGTGAGGATCGTATATATGATCCATCACAATAGAATATCTCTAGACTGGGGTAAATTCATCCTATTCCTAATGTGACTGACTTCTGAGGAGGGAAAAATCACTGCAGGTTGCATCTGTTTGGGTTGGGCTCTGCAGGGACACATCTGTTACCCTGCTGTGTCTTAAAGCCCTGGCTAAAACCATCCTTCTCCTGCACAAGAACCTCTTCTAGCTAGGCTGTTCTCCCTTCTCCCATAGAATCTCTACTCCTGCCCAAGCAGTAGCACACCTCTCTGTCTTGTAGCCTTGCAACAGACATTCTCCCATGAGAGAGGACCTGCAGGCTGGAGTCCTCCTTCCAGGCAGGGACTGGCCTCAAGCTCCACTCTTGCCTGCCTGAGGGCTCTCTCTTCTGACCAGATGGCCTGGGATGGGGACCCTTCCCTGCCATGGTTTCAAAAGAAAGCAGCCTCACAAACTGTTGCTTGGGCATACCTGTGAGATGTGGGTGGAGTTTTGGCACCTTCTGGCCTCTGCCTGAATTACAGATATTTTTTTTCACAGGTGCAGGAGCTGGGCATCTCCAGAGTAGGAGCCTCCAACCCTGTACTGGTGCATGTGTTTAAGTGCCCAGTAAAGGCTGCAATTCAAAGCAGAGGTGCTGATTTATTTTAGGACCTCTGCCAGAGGCTAGACAGAGCAGAGAATCAAATAATCTAAATACTAGTTAAGCCTTACAGGCCTATGTTCCCATATGGTCGCAATTTCAGTGGAATTTGGTTACAGTACTCTCACCAGGAGTCTAGTCGGGCTGACTTATTGTGTGTCATTGGCAGGAAACAGGGCAAACCCAATTATCCCAGTGCCTGGGATCCTTGCAGTAACAGGGAACTGCTGAGGTGGGATATATTTGGATCATCCTAGCAAGAAGTCCAAAGCGTTTTGTTTTTTTTTTTCTTTCTGGTGTAGGAAGTAACATAGGTAAAAATCAAATTCTCTGGCAATCCCAAATCCACCTACACAAATCCAACATTCACTGGGGGTATCGACACATGAACAACATATACCAGATAAGCATTTAAAAAGGAGGTCTTTCTGCAACACCTTTTTAAATGGACCCATCTCCTCCTACTTGTCCTCTCCAGATCAGGCTTTGAAATTATTTCTTTGGAATTATTGGTGAACTTGTAATCATCTCTGAGATGAGAAAGTATCTCAGCTCTAAAGGAAAGGTGAAATTCCATCCCTTTTTGTGATGCAAATATTTTGAAATATGGGAAACATTCCTTCTTAGCCTTTCAAAGTGGATCATGAGATGTAATTACAGTAATTTTACTGCACGGCTACAAATACAAGCACATGGAAGGTGTGTGGGCAGTCCTGCATGCTTAACAAGGGATGGAGGATTTGTACATCCTCAACTTCTAAACCCTGGATGAGCTCCAGCCCTGAACACAGCAGCAACTCTCAGACATGTGACAAAAAAGATATCATCCCATCATTATCTTTTTCGTGACAGTAGTTTGTTTTTTTTCTCAGGAGGTTATCCACTATTTGATTACTGCCCCCCAGTTGGGAAATTGTGTCCTGTTCTTCATCTGAATCTGCCTGAAACCATCTTTCAGGCACTGAATTTTGCTTTTACTTTTGTCAGTAGTACAAAAAATTCACCCTGGTTGTAATTTCTGTATGCAAGTATCTATACTCAGGACTTGAGTCACGTCTCAGCTTCTTGTCTGTGAGCTAAATAAGTTGAGCTCCTTAAGCTTCAAATCATGACTTGTTTTCCAGTCCTTGGAGATACTTGTGCTCCTCTTTTGAACCCCCTCCCCTCTCTGTCATCATTATTTCCACAGATTTTCTGAGGTGTGGACAATAATGTGCAAATAGCCATAAACAGTCAGATGAAAGGTGTATCTAGCCTAGTGTCCTGCCTCTGTCAGCACTGCCCACAGATGCCACAGGAAGATTAATAACAATGGAAACAAGGTGCTGCTTTCTTCCCTGCTACCTGCTCCAGTATCCAAGTGTTCTGCAGCTCATTGTGCTACACACATATGCTCTTAACCTGAACTGGGATCACTTCCCATTTTCTGCTTGTCGTTCCTAGTTGTATGGGTCCAGGGACTGCCACAGCATATTTCTTGCTTCCAACTCTACCTGCTTTTCACCTCCTATTTGGAGAGTAAGCCTTGCCTGCTTTCCAGAGATTTTAGTCCAATGGACCCCAGCCTACTGTAAGATGCCTGCAGTAATGTCACCTGAAAGCTTTCAGTGATCGAGGTGTTCTAAAAAGTGTGAGAGCTATTTAAGTTAAATAAAATGTATTTAAATTTATAGTCGGCTCCTGGATTTTTTTAAACTATCTGCAAAGTAAGTTCAAAAAATAAAACGAGCATTGACTATCTTAGTAAAAGAAAACTAAGATTCCCTTATAACAGCATAATTACTCCAGGTGTTAGGGCATTAAAAATAACAGCAACATTATAGAGGAAAGAATGAGTTGGCAGTACTGTCACCACCTTTATTTCCTAGGACTTCCAAATGAATGTGAGAGAAATCTTACCACATTTACATCTCCAGGTGTGGAGGTGTTTCCGCACCACCACTCATTTGCTCTGGTACACACAGCCCCCAGCCCTCCTGCTCTCCTGCATGCAGTCTCACTCACCCCTGAATCCTGCCTCTGCTCCTCAGCATCACAGGCACAGGCAGATGCATCCCAGCTTCCTTTACCTACAGCCATCGCCCGCATGCAAGACCTATCCCCTCATCCATACGTACATATCCCAAAGTCAGCGCGCGTGCACCAGACCCCACACTTGCACATGGCGTCACTTACTATTTTATTCTGGAGATGGGATGAGACACAGAGGGTCCCCATTGTTCAGGTACTTAAGGTGCCAGAGTCCTTTTGAGAGGGGATTTCAGCAAAATGCATTTTGCAGCTTGCTGGGTTTTAGGAGCTGCCAGCTAGGTGAATATAGGTCTGAGTTGCTCTTTCTGAAATCGAGTGGTTGTGATGATTTATATTTATACCTCCACTGTTCCAGCCTTTGACAAACCTTCCCACACATCTGTTACATTAGAAAGCTTCAACCTAATATTTTTTGAGCTGGGCATATGGGAACATGATTATATCATCTTTATTTGTTTTTCTCCATTCACTCTCACTCCTCCATTCTTCCCTCTCCCCACTGTTTATCATTTAAGGATCCACTAAAATATTACACTGTGTTTTTTACTCATCACCGTCTTTTTTCCCCCCTTGTCGACAGATGCTTACCCTAATTCTGAAGTGATCTATGTGTGGACTAATAGCACCACAACCTCTGTGGTGGTGGCCGAAGATGGCTCACGACTTAACCAGTACCACCTGATGGGACAAACTGTAGGAACTGAGAACATCAGTACCAGTACAGGTAGGGATAATATTTCCATCCTGTGGTTGCCAATAGCTGGAGCGGGAGGGGAGATCCACAGGCTCCGGTTATTTTGCAGGGATGCTAGGCAAGCACCTGTGGGATGCAGGGTGCTCGGGAGATCCTGTGCAGGTTCCTGACCACTTAGCAGACACACTGAAACACTGAGAGGGTTAAATGCTGGTTCTTACGCATGTTGCAATGGGTGAAGATGCATCCAAGCTCCTGCTATTTAACAGGAGCACTGGAGAAGCTGCACACAGCTTCTTGGCGACCACCTTTGCTGAGGCTGCCAGGGCTATTGCTGGCTTATTTCTCTGTGGGAGGAACCATCCTGGGAGGCAAACACCACCCACACATTTGATCTGTTTCAATCATCGCTTTAAAATGATTTTCTTGATGAAACCACAGGGGGGGAGGAAGCGGAGGGCAGGTGGGGGCTGTGGCATGGCTTTGCAGCATGTCCAGGGGACCACGTGGCTGGAGAGGAGGTGCAAACCCCGAGGATTCCCATTTCCTCCCGGGCTGCAAGCGTAGGTGCCAGATGTGGCAGCATTAGGGAGGCAAAGAAGCTTTAATCCCAGGCCAGGCACCCACGTGAGCCATGCCGTCCTGCTTCTTAAGGCTCCCACGCAAGGGCAGCCCTGGGTGTGCATTGGCGGGGGGACTCCTGGGGGGGTCGAGGCTGGGACAGGGATCACGTGGGCTCAGCAGGACAGGGGCTTAACCAGGTTACACAATGCACTTGTCTGGAGAGCATTAGTGGCATCCAGTGGGGGCGGGAAACAAAATAGCCTGCTGTGAAGGGAAGGGGGATTTCCACTGCACTGGTTGAACAGGGCTTGGGGTGGGGAAAGGGGGCAGCCAGCGGCAGCATGGCTGGGAACAATTCCTGATGGCAAAGCACGACAGAGTCTTCTAGTGATGTACTGTGTCCCTGGTGAAAAATGATGGACTCTGAGCCGAAGGCAGGATTGCAGAGGGCAAGGGATAGATTGAGTTAGGAACCTGTTACTATCTGCAGGAAATGTAGGAGATGTGAAAACAGGTATACATACACTTGCACACAAAGTTAGCTGGACCAAAACATGAAGGCGCGTAAAGCTTTCTGCTTAAACTGTCCAAACATGGCAAACAAAGAGGGGGCAGTGAGCTTGCCACTTACCCTCCAAACAGGACACAAAGTGAGGGAAGGCTTGCCTCGAGCAGAAGAGGGGAGACACTAAACATGACCACCATCTCCATCCTATAGAGCTTCACCCTCTCCCTTGCCCATTTCAGGAGACGCAAAGCTGTTGCTAAAGCAAAGACACCTAAAGTCAAGAGAAGCATATAGACAGAGCAGCCACCGCTGCAAAGAAAAGGGACGAGTATGCTATCTCCTCCTATTAAAAAGCAAAGATGCTTTTTTCCTTACCAGTTTACCATCATAGCCGCGTTGTTTTCTGCAATGAACGGCAGCTCCCCTCTTGCCTTCATTGTTGCCAAGAAAAAGATCCAGAGGATGTACTGGAGCATCTCCTACAAGCTCGTCCAGCTCCTCAGAGCACGAAAACCATCCAGCCCAGGCAGTGAGTGCTCCAGCGTGTCAGCTCCAGGCCACTTCCAGTTTGCAGCTTTGCCTGTGAAAGCTCCTTGTGCTCCTCAGCCCAAGGAAACAGGGGACTCTTCAGACAAATCCCAAAGTTTCTGCTCAGTAACCTCGTCCCTCCTGTATCTTAAGATTTAGGCTAATAAATGCTTGTTTTCCAACGTCAAGATTTTATATTAATGTCCCGGGTTACATCTGGGCTGGCTGGATTCTGATTGCAGGCTGGATCACAAAGAGCAGGACACAGATTGTAACCGGGGATTAGCAAAATACAAAAATCCGATTTCGCACAGGGAAAGCATCAGTCAGCAATGGATTTTCTGGACTTCATCAAGCTCATAGGAGGCCAGTAATCAGGGGTACTTATGAACGGCTAAGGCATTTCTTCCTCCTATTGAATTGTTGAACATGAAAAAGAAAAACCAAATAGCTGTTGCACATATCCAAGTGCTTGGATCTTTTGTGTTTTTTTCTGACACACAAGTCAAACTACACAGCCCATGCAGTTGCATAGGCAAAATGTTTGCATATGCCATACAACATTTATGCTCTTCTTTCTAGCAGACATTTTTTTTCAATATGGAAATGATGGACCTGCTGGATCCCTTGGGATTCTGCTGATTTTGTAGGCAAGTCACTAAGTTTGGCTGTCTTCTCAGAAAAAAAAAACATCCTGGCACTCCCAATTCACCAACCAGTCTTGAAATTGGGAACATTTTAGCCATGCCACATAAAATAGCTCTGATGTATGACCCCTGGGGTTTTGATGGTGGGGTTTTTTGTGCTAGCATCCCCAAATGTCACTTCCCCAAAAGAGAAGATGTTTGACTATTCACATTGCTTCCAACAGGCCCAACATCTGTTATGTCCTGGTGGTACAAGTGAAAACAATCACATACGGGATTTGGGTCCAAGTGGATCTTGCTGCTTTCTGCAAATGATTGCCCAGTTCTGTTTCCCATACCCAGAATCTCTCATTGCTAACTTAGGATCTGCAGTGCCACAAAACCAAACAAAAACCCACTCTTTTATCTTCTGCCAGCTGGAGCCTGAGCTTTGAAATATCCAAAGCCTAAATAATAAAAGAAGCATTCAACCCTTCATTTTGCACCAAATAATTCTGAATTTTCCTTGAGGTTCATCTTTCCCCTGCATCACTATAAAATTGACACAGGCATTTCTTGTGGGCCAAAATATTCTGGATGTCAGCATGGTCGGGGATGTGGCATCACAGACCTGTTAGGATCTTGCCAGAACAGCTGTTGACAGACCTGAGTCCAGGTATATCCAGTAAACAAACAAGCCTGGGGACTGGTCCAGCCTCATTAAAATACTCTATTGAATCCCAGCATAATAGCGATAGAAGAATGCATGTAAGATCCTGGAAAATTTGTAAGCATGATGTCCAGAACTCCATCATCTAGATACCAAAAAAATACTGTAGCAGCTTTTAAAGCATAAAAATACCTTAAGACCAGCAGCAGCACGGTAGCGTAGCTCTATGAAGAAATGCAGCCATTCCTGCTCTGGGGCTTTTCATTAGTGCTAAATTTGTTATCAAAATTGTTTTGTGCAATGATGAGTGGACCCCATCACGAACAGGATTCTTTTTTAAGTGTTACATAAACCAATGATAAAATTAGCTCTTGTTCAAGAAAGCTCGTCGTCTAAGGGTAAACAGTGGCCTTACAGAAGTAAAAGGGAGCTTTGCCACTGCAATAGAGCCAGTATTTTGTTCTACATAAACAAAAGGCAAACTCAGGCAGATGTTAGCTTTACTTTAAGCAGTGGTCCCAGGTCATTAAAAACCAAGCTGTGGGGGTTTCATAAGCCCTAGGTCTGCTGGAGGAAGCATTCCTAGTGTAGTCATTTTTGAAAGGGACAGCATGGGAAATCAGAGAAGATACCAGTTGGAAGAAGAGCAAGTACAAAATCAAGGTGATATCATTATTTCAGTGGAGACAAGAGCTTTGATAGGTTAAAGAAATTCATAAGGCAAAAATCAGCTGTGGAGAGCCATCCAAATGTAGGCATTCATTTTCTGCATTTTAAAAAGGAAAAAAGGGGGTCCTGTTGCTCTGCTGAAGCTGTGTAGATTATTTTTTTCATTCCAGCTCCAAAAGCATACTGTCAAAATCAATAATGCATACCATCACTCCTTAGCGAGCAGGGAAACTGTGACTCAAACACATCCCAGTGCAGTAGCAACTCAGGAACAGATTACAGGCACATAGACCCTGCTGCTCCTGGCATATTTTATGGGCAATCCACAAACTAAATGCTCCTGAATAAAGAGCAAGTGGGGTTTCTTCTAAGACCACAGCGTGTTCAGTATCCCTGCTTCAAAGTTACACTAAATGGAAGGGAATTAGATGTCGCTTCACAGGGACTTTGTCCCCAGTTTCACAGCATTCCCCGTCCATCTCCACATCCCTGCTCAGGGGACTGTTTCACCAGAAAATCAGACTCCAGAAGAAAGTCATAAAGATTGAGGCAGGCTGTCAGGTAAGGTATTTCTGTGCTGCTCCAGTCTCTCTGACTAAAATCCTCAGCACAAACAAGGTCTGCAAAACTTCATTCAGAGTAACAGAGCTTCTTTAGCATAACGTATCAGTGCAGCTGTACCTGCAAACGCCCTTTCACTCTAGACCTGTTCTCTGCTAATTAGCCTTATTGTCATTTAGAAATAATCTGCCAGATCTAACTGTTTAGCCATGCTGGCCACAGATCAACGTGGGCTACTCACTCAAGGCAGAATCAGCCTGTTACATATTTTCCTTTTGTCGCTGGTCTATAGAGACTAACAGTTGAGTCTTGCAACAGAGATTATAGCTATATTTGTTTTGTTCTTGGAGGACGATATATATTTCAGAAGAGGCATTACTCTGATTCATCAGTACCCAGCTGAATGATGCATGCTTTTAAATTAATTTGATATCAATGTGAGTGGAGATCTGTTAGGGCTTGAAGAATTTGGGTTGTTTTTATTCTTACATTTTGTTTTTACTCTTATTTTTCCTAGGCGAATAGTAGCCTGGTTTTAGCTAGCAAGATTTTGGCTTTGGGGAGCAGTTACCATCAATGCATAGCCTTCAGTAACAACTATATGGTTTTCCAGGAACAGCCTGAAAGAACCAGTTAAGTTTTGATTTTTTATGGAACATTAGGGAAGGTGACAGCTGGTCTGTCGATTTTGGAGTGCATTTTTTTTAGGCTTTTATTGAAATTCAGAGAACCTGACAAAAGACAGATTAAGGCAATGCTGTAAATTTGGCATATAAAAGAGACATGGAATTTAGCACTGCTGTGGCAGCTTTCAGTGAATTCTCCATGCAGGCAGTACGATATTCGTTGCTCAAGTGAACAAGGCATGGCACAATGTCTATCCAGAAACAGATTAAAGTGTACCAAATTCTAGGAAAACTGCATGCACTAGAGGGTTGTTTTTTTTTTTTTTTTTAATTTATTTTTTTCTGGAGAAGCAATCTGATGGGTTTGGGGACTCAGATCAATAAGACATCCCAGGGTCCATGTGCAAAGTTCCAGGTTTTGCAGCACCGACACTGGGACAGGCAGTCCCTAAGTGCAGTGCAGAAGGAGTGTCTGGACCCATTCTCATTCTTTAACAATGAGAGCTTGGCAGTAACAGTTGCCCTAATGAGGTTAAGTCCTGCTGCTAAATCAGGTTTCTAAGAGTAGATGGCCTTAACTGTTTGTAGGACTGAGTCAAAAACGGGCAGGACTGAGGCAGTGACAGCAACACAGGCTTTTTAAGCCTGTGAAAGTCAAGACCTCCCAGGTGCATAAAAGGAATGAAGCTTTTCAGTGCAGTAGTAGTCAGTCGTTGCCTTCTGCTTTTGGGGACTGAATATGAATTCTAACAGGATCTACCAGCACCTCTCTCTCAAGCCCTGGTCTTCCACAGTGGAGAAATCCAGACATTTTTAATGAAATTAAGAACGGCTGAATATCCTCAAATGTGTGTGTGTGTGTGTCTGTGTGCGTGTGTCTGTGTGTCTGTGTGTGTGTGGAGCTGGCCTGCTTAAGTCCCTGAATCAGTAAGTCTCCCTTATTTTACCCCCATGCACATTTTTCTCCTCCTAGGTGAATACACTATTATGACAGCCCATTTTCATCTGAAAAGAAAAATTGGTTATTTTGTCATCCAGACATATCTTCCTTGCATTATGACTGTGATCTTATCGCAAGTGTCGTTTTGGCTAAACAGAGAATCTGTCCCTGCTAGGACTGTCTTCGGTGAGTATCCCACTTTCTCCCAGCACGCGGGAAGGATTGGTCTGGCTTGTGGAAGTGATTTGCTCTAACAAAACCACAGTGCACTAATGCTTATTTCTGCTTGAGGTATTCTAGATGTTCCCCTGTTCTCTTCCAGTTTAAACTCAAAATCAATTTAAAAACACTGCCTGGGCTTTTTTGGTAAAGTTATTATAGAGATTGGTCAAGAATCAATTATACCAATATTAAGGGCAGAAGACAAAAGAATCAGATTGGTGTGATTTGTGTTTTGGTTTGGGTTTTTTTTTTTCACTTGGGTGAAATACTGGATGGTTTACAAGAAGAAAACATACATAATATTGTATTTAGTGTATACTCAAGCTAAGCATTTGAAACAGATTTCACTTCGAGACATTTTATTTATCTCTGTTTTAAGATGTTTATTTGGGAAAACCATGTAGAGGTTAATTAGTGACAATTATCTCTATTACCATCAAACAAATCAATATGATTTTGCATTTAGAAAAAGCATATTTACTACAGAGGTTGTCATGGAAAAATCCTTTGGGGTGTCTTAAATTACTCAATTTATCACTAGAAGATTGCAGAAAATAAACATAGCCTTAAGTAAAGGTTCATGAAATACAGAATTTTCACTAGATGAAAAATGAGGTGAGCGGGAACAGTTTATTATATGAAAATTCGTTCAGCTGTTGTTGAAAGAGTCATCCTTCTGTACAATCCTACTGAAATCAGTCAACAGCTTTGACCAAAAATCAGTTCATCGAGCTGTATGGGGAGAATACAGGTACCAGCATCGCTTTGCTGACTGGTGGTACCCATTCTAGGTTTACAAAACTGTAACTGAGAGTTGGGATTTGTCCTATTGGAAGAATCCTTCCACAGGTGAAAGTAGTGGCAGCTCAGTCACTTACTGGTCTATGGGAAAGGAGGAGCTACAGTCAAGGCAGTCAATAACAGCCAACAATTTCATACATACAGTCTCCATGTAAGAAAATGAAACCAGTAATCCCACTTTATTCTGACAGTTACTGCTAAATGGGTTACTCACCGATTTTATAATGTACCATTTAACAAAGGACACTCTATACATACCATGCATCAGCATACAGGGATAAAATGCCAGTAAGGTTTTGGTTTATGTAACATCTGGGTTTGTGTTACCCTAAAAATACTTGTTTAAATACACTCTAACTAGACATAACCAGAACACCACAGAATTACACACCTAAGGGTGGAGGAGGCTTTCATTTTTCCTTGGAGAGTAAAGTATCTTACTCTTCTGGACTGTAATATGGAAACACTGACTGACTTCATGTGGCCTTCTTAGGCATCCTGCTGAATTGCAGCCTGCTCATAGCTTGTTAGGGATCTTGTAAGGGCTACCAGACTCACCTCTGCCTCTTTTTTCCCCCCTTCTTTATAGGAGTAACAACAGTCCTCACCATGACCACCTTAAGTATTAGTGCCCGTAACTCTTTGCCAAAAGTGGCCTACGCTACTGCCATGGACTGGTTTATAGCTGTCTGCTATGCCTTTGTATTTTCTGCATTGATTGAATTTGCAACAGTCAACTATTTCACCAAGAGGAGTTGGGCATGGGATGGCAAAAAAGCCCTGGAAGCTGCTAAAATCAAGGTGCTTACCTCACATTTTTTAAACACCTAGAATAAAAAGCAGGGACTCAGCATAGTTCAAATAACTGAATGGACAATTTTCAGCTTCTTTGGGAAAAAGGTATTTAATTACCTGATGGCATACTTTCACCTTCCTATAGAGGAAAATTTGCAAGGAGATAGGCCTTCTTGTCTTCACAGAGACAGACTATCAGTCTCTACCATCTATATGAAGAGGGCTATTTCCAGAAGGATATAGAGCATGAGTACACATGGCATTTCAGTGACCAAACTTCTGATAACAGCAGACATATACTATGAAACATATCTCTGCAGAGTACTCCCTATGCGCTCTTCCAGATAGATGACAAAGCTCACACTGAGCTCCATGAGTCAGGGTCCCACCACAGTATCCCCAATAAAAAAAGACACAAAAGAGCGGTTCTGTGAAAACACAAACCTTTGAGTTTCATGCTGAAATGAAAGTTTTAGAATAAGTCTGACTCCTAGCAAATGGTTGCCTAGAGGGAGCTCGTACCTGCAGGCACCCCAAAAGAGCAGTACAGAGAGGGCAAGCTGGCAGAGGCAATGAGCCCAACCACACTCGTTGCTGCATCCAGGACAGTGAGGTTCACGCCTTGGCAGCTGTCCGCAGGGCAGCAACCTCTGCAGGTGCAGGACCGCATTGCCCTGACAAAAGAAGCTGCTAACGCACACGCCAGGTGGGATCCAGGTCGGGACAGTCACTCTTAGTTTTCTCTGGCATTGGGGAAAGTTAACGTGAGTAAGGGTTATAAAATCAAGACAGGAACAGCTGTTTAGTAGTCAAAGTCGAATAGCCAACAGGCATCTGTTAGCATGGTTGATTACGGTACTTAGATCTTTGGGTTAGTGTCTTGAGAATGTGTTTCCACTTTCTGTTCCCACAGTCTAACATTTTCTTCTGTACACTGCAGAAAAAAGAGCGTGAATTGCTGGGAAATAAATCAACTAATACTTACAGCACTGGGAAGATGACCCCCGCACCAAACATGCCAAAGGACTCAGGCCCATCTGTCATCTCAAACACTGCATCTGGTCCAGTGAAGCCTGCAGAAGAAAAGCCTGCTGAAAGCAAAAAGACTTACAACAGCATCAGTAAGATTGACAAAATGTCCCGGATAATTTTTCCAGTGCTGTTTGGAACTTTTAACTTAGTTTACTGGGCCACATATTTGAATAGGGAGCCTGTTATCAAAGGTGCCAGTTCTCCAAAATAAACTGAAGGACTCTAAAGCCACGTGAGCCATACTGACAAAGCAGACGCTACCAAGGAAAATTTGAGATCCAGATGACTTTCTACATTTGGGCAATATTCTTCAGGAAGTTTTTTGCATGTTTAATAATATGTACAAATAATATTGCCTTGATTGTTTATACATGTAACCTCAGATGTTTTGGAGACAATTACATTACTTACAGCAACAGATCTTTATAAAAGATCAGAAGGCATTAAACATGGCTTCTTTGCTGCTAAGTATCTTGCATTGGTAGTTTACAAATTAAATAAGTTATATTTTTTAACTGTTCAAGTGTACTACATATCGTGGTTTTTATACTTCAGATGTACAGTCATACAAATATAGGCTTAACCTATATTTTACAGAAGAGCTCCACTATTGTCATCTGATAAGTTACTGAGTAACGCCAGTTGTAAATGTGCCAAATTATTAAGTATAGGTCTATGTTTGAGCACCTTTACTGGTTATAGGTAGTGCATTACTCCACAGATAATACTGCTCAGCCCAGTTTTCATTGGAAATTAATACAATGCAGTAAATCCTAATGGGGCTATGCTAATTTTCACTGCTTGAGCTTCTAGCATGCAGTGAAGTAACATAGGGAGCAGGATGCTACTTGTGTAAATAAAGGTGGTGGAATCTTGCCCTTAAAAGACAGTAAGTTTGTTTGGATTTTGCATTCCAAGGAATTTTCTCGAATGATTCTCAGTATTTATTCCAAAAATTAGAGATATATTGCATGAAATTAACATAGATTAGGAACATACTTGTGCAAATAAAACTTTTAACAACAGCAGTAGACATTTTTATTAGGGTAAAGTAAATGGTGTTTGGACATTTTCCCAAGAAGAAGATTGTGTTATATTATCAGAGATTAACAGTAAAGAATTACAGTAATTCTGCAATAATTATTGCTTGTTTCCCACAGTGAAAACCAATCAGCTGACACTAAGAAGTGTGATCAGAAAAAAAGATGTGCTTCATGACAGCAAGGTGTTTCAGTGACAATGTTGACAGAAAGGTCTTTGTACTGTCCATCTGAAACTTTTCTATAAAACGCCTTGCTGCTGCAAATGTGTTTTGCTTTCACAATGAATGAGAAAATGCAATCTGAGTTTTCAGCTCTTTCCTCCTTGGCATCCTTTCCTTGTTCCAGAAGCTTTTGTAATTTAATCTTAATGTTTAAATAAAAAATGCATTCAACATTTGATTGCAAAATGTCATTCTTATACTGGTTATCCTTTTAGAGAGACCAAAAAATCACCACAAGAGCTGGAAGGATTAAATGAAAAGCACACATGATGCACTCGATCACATGTGTGAGCATGACGCATCCTCACTGTTGCCCAGAAAGGTATGTGCTGAGTAAAGACAGTGCATTGAGATGTTTCAGAATTAGGTGCTATCTTGCTATGGAGCATCAGCCCCATGTGCTGTTTGGTACAGAGAGGAGAGCTCGTGCTTCACTTTAAGGTGAGGGTCTAGTCCAGGACTGGGGAGCTGTCTGGACTTCTTGTGTGTGTTCTCTTCATCCCCTTCACTCCTAAACATTGCCAAGAAAAAACTTCGCACTTCTATTCCTTTTTGCAAGTTTTTGTTTGATGCTGCGGAATTAGAAATTTGCAAATTCTCAGTGCCCACGGAGAAGCCACGGGATTGAGTGGGTGACTGGAAGCTGTTAAAGACGAGCAAGGGAGGGGCATGGCCATCTATTAGTTACAGTGTTATCCTGAGCCAAGGTGAGGATTTGGAGCTGTTTTCATGTAGGCTTCCCATATGGCTTTGAGCAGCCACACACCTCTTTGTTCATCATTTTTTGTTTTTAAACATGGGATAATGGTATCTGAATACAATGAATCTGGCCCTTTGCGGATTGAAAACAGTGAAAAATTGCAAAGCCTATTGGGAAGTAAAACTTTATAAAGTCCCATGGCTACTTCTTTTCTTGCATGAAGGTTGTTTCCACAAAAAGATTGGAGCCAACGAGACCTCCTGTTTTCTCGGTGAAGAGCACACAGCTTTGCCAATCCCAACAGGGATGCAGTGCAGGGAATTGCACACACATTGTACTGGGTGTCCCCAGTGATTCACTCACTGAGCACCTCTGAAACAGCTAAAAACACCGGGTGCCTGGCAGAGGGGAGCAGACCTTTCCGCGTATGGAAGACAGACCCTCTCAGTTGAAGCCTCTTCTGCCTCTTCCTGTGGCCATGGAGATGTACAATAAATGCCATGCTAGGCTCCTGGAGGCTGAATATCCAGTCAGGGAGAGATGAGCCCAACATGCTGTCAGGGCTAGCAAACATAACAATTCCTCTTAGTCAGGATGTGCACACCAGGAGAACTTTTCTTCTAAGCATTTCATATGGGTGTGCATTCCTCCTGTGGCAAGGCAAATTGACCATGAAATGAGTGGCATGGTAGGGTCTTGTTAATCACTGATGGAGGCTACCTGCAGCCCTACAGATGAGTGTTTGCTCACTGCCCTCGAGTCTTTTCCTGTGGTTGATGATGATAGGACCTGCCATTGACACTCATCACAGGTTGGTATGTGCCGGGAAACACATCTGGACAAGGCTTCTTGCTCGATAGGAATCAGTTTACCAACAGCTTGCTATTTCTAGCCTCACCAGAATAACAGGTGAGACGCAACTCTAGCAACATGAGTGACACAGCATAATGCACCAAATTAATCTTACTCAGACAGGTGTCTGAGGATGATGGGTGGGCTGGTGAGGATCCACCAGAAGACAGTCCACTTGCTTTGCCCTCTTCTTTTAACCCCATACGTACACATGCTGTTATGTGGTTGGAGGGTATGTATACTGATACATAACTGTAAGCTCTGTTCTCTTCCCAACCGTTCTTGCAGCCTACAGGTGGCATAGGCTCAAGCTTTTTTATCACACATTATTATTAATGATAACTGCAATTGTAAAGTTGGATTCTTAACACTTCTTCCTCTCAGATATCAAACATTCAAGTTACATGAAAAATATGGGTTTTTTTGTTTATTGCTGTGTCGTGTCCCACCCCACCCCCCACCCCCGGAAGTTTAGGTCATTGTAGGGTTTTAAAATAAAAACAGTTATTGAACAACAATGTTCCAAAGATTAAGGAACTAATTGGACAGTCACTGACCGAAACCAGGTTCTGTGGGTCCAGGTTCAATCTGGAGCGTGGGACTTTTGCACAATTCTCTAGATAGATTGAAACTGTACCAGGATCCTGAGACACTGATTACTAGAAGCTAAAGGAGTACTTGGGAGGAATATCATATATATGTGCCCTGTTCCTCTTATTCTTCCCAAAACAACTCTGCTTCTGGCCGTTTTCAGAGGAAGGATACTGCACTATCCAGACCTTTGTCCTGACTCCATACAGCCACTCAGCAAACGTTCTGCAAGAGAAGGCTGGAGTGCGGGAATGCCTAGTCAGACCACAGAGTATTTGTGAAAGTGGCACCAGAGTGCTTCTGGGATAATACAGAGGCTGTATTTACTACACTGCTAAAAACTATGAACTATCTGTGAACCTCCAGAGGACACCAAGCATTGTAAAAAGATGACTGAATACACATGAATCCCCCAAAACAGAATCACAGCAAGTTGCTTTTTACTTCCCTCAGACTCCCACAAAAAGCCTCCAAGGTGAGGGTTTTTGTTACATGAATGAGAAACTCAGAGCCGCCTTCACAGCACCTTCTCCAGAGCCATTCTGTCTGCCCCAGAGGGTTCTCTGTGCTTTGTTTTATTTGCTTACACCCAAGTCTGCCTCTTACCCTGAATGGCTCAGCATCATGTTCTGGTCTCCATTGCAGGACTCAGTGCCAGGACCTCTAAATCTGACCTGTTTTACTTACACGGAAAGTTTCCTTGTCTTCAAGGAAATACGAACTACCTGTGAAGAGTGGAGCTGCATGGTTGCAGGATCAAGCCCTTTGCTTTATTTTAGTAAACAGTTTATGTGACGTGTAGAGGACCTGATAATTACCTGCCAAAGGCATATGGCACCACAGACATTCTATACATAAATCACTTCAAGTTATATCGACTGCCACTTTCTGTGTTTGAAGGTAAAGGCAGAAAACAATGATTAGAGCTCATTCTGTTACTGTGGATTTGCTAAACCAGATTGAAAGTTCCTGAAGAAACCATCTATCTTACATTTCTTGGAGAATCCCACGCGCTCCTAATCCTTGCTGAGAACGGAAATGAGAGAAGCAGCAGCCACCTCGCAGCATGTGCTCCTGCCTGAACAGTAGGTTCATAGTCTGGGAGATGCTTCAATAAACTGATCGATTCCAGACTGGAATACTTAAATGCCACTGCCTCGCACTACACCACACCTAACAATTTCAATCTCTCTGCAGTCAGTATAACTCTTTGTGGGGGAGACCATTACTCACTGATGGCATCTGAACTGTGGGAGATGGGAGCATTTCTCAGATTCTGGCTCAAAGTGAACCCCTTGGCCTTGTCCTGCTGCAGGCTGGGGCTGTACCTGGATGCACATCAACCTCCTCTGGTTTCCCCTGGAAGAAGCTTGGGCCTTCAGGTGTGGGGTGAACTGTGTCACTGTCCCCAGTATGGGTGAGCTTGGACCCTGCAGGGCTCATCTACTTCACAGCTTAGTCACGGCCAAAGAGAGTAATAAATAGGAATTGCTTGTCATTGGGTTTTTCCTCTATGCTTTTACGAAAAAAACAGTTGAAAGGTGAATTACAATTCAGCACTGGAGAGTAAGTGTGTGAGGTTCTACTGCCAAATTTCCTCACTTGCGCCCATTAAGAATGAAAGAACAAGTCAAATACAATGGAAAGGCTTTTTATTTCTGATATTTGAGCTTACTCCAAGGGTGAATTTAAGCAACAATGCGTTTTCTAAAGCTTATCCCTCCTCTGTTATCTCGAATTGTGTTCTGCTTTTTTCTGAAAGGAATATGCCCTCTGTGGAATAATGAAACATATTTGTACAAAACTGAGAAAAAATTATTTTATGAAATAATCTTGTCTTTCAAAAATTCTTGCTCAATGTATAAATTAAACTTTCAAGAAAACTGAATGAAACTGCTTTGCTATTCAGTTTATGCAGACAAGATGAATGTAGCACTCGCAAGGCACTGTTTTTTAAGTCTGGAGATAATCTTCTTTGTAGTAAGGATGTATTTCCCCCCAACACCCTTGCTCCTCAGATTGGAATTGACACTGAAATGTTCAGAGGAACCTGAAGTGTTCTAAAGGAGTGATTGATCAAATTGCTCAAATTCTTTCTGACTTTTTGTAGGTTTTTATGTCACTACAAACACTTACATATGGCTATCACATGGTAACAGTCTCAGATGACATCTTCACCTTACCAGTTTTTACATCTTCCATTATTTTGTTATGGGCTTTTGTTTAATTTTGAGCAAGGCAGAAAGAATGGAAGCTAGATTTTATGAAGCCCAAAAGACTTCTGAAGGATCTTCCTAGGATTACCACTAATATAGATCCAGGTGTCAGTGTGCTGCATTATTTGCCTTTCATTGCCATCCTCAAAAGCAATTATCACAGTCATCATGTCTTAAAAGTTTCTCTTTATATTTGTCCTGGTTAAAACCAAAGTGAAATGGAAATCAAGAATGTTGATTGAAGATACCAACTCATTTCAGTCAGATGAATTGGGAGAGTTTTTGAGAAATACCAATAGATTGCAGTGCACTGGACCGACAATGGTAGGTTGCCTTTGTAGGTGGGAAAATTTGATGCACTACACATAGGACAAAAAATATCGCATAACTTGTCACATATATGATAAAAAACACTGGAACTAGCCACTCACAGCAGTCTTGGCCTCAGTGGATCTGGGCTCAGTTCTTCGTTCACTGCAGGCTGGTGTTACTGACATCCTCAAAACAACTCTTCAGGGATCATCTGGCCCCAGAGGCCCAGGCCTGTCCACCCTTGATGGCCGTGCTTCTGCCAGCAAGTGCATGCAAAGCTGCTGAAGAGCTGCAGCACAGTAATATCAGGAGGCATTCTCCATATCCTGCCCATGGGCCAAAGAGGGTGGTGAGCCCTGTGCGGAAGCACAGAGCTGAGGGCACACAGAAAGTGTCTGGAACCTCTGAGGTTCAACTTCCTACCCCAAGGCAGATTTAATTATTTGTACAAAGCAAAATGCTTCCAGTGACAGAGACCTTCAGCCAGAATAAACCAGCTCTAGTCTCTGATAAATCTCATAACAACTGTCCAGCTGGAGGACTCCAGGAGCTGTAGGAGACAGGTTTCAGCCCCTTCCCTGTTTGTCTCAGCCCCAGTGCCCTCCTGTGCTGCTCATGGTGCAGGTGGCAGCCTCAGTCACTGGGATGCCAGAGAAGCCACCACTGAGGGCTCACCTTCAACATTTAATCACAGCAAAGTTCAGGTGCCTGATTCCAGGAACCTCTTCAGCGCTAGAAAGGGGGCACCCAGGTCTAGCAAGTTAGACACTTGATATGTGAGCCCCATTCCCTTCCTTTGTATTCCCCCCTTATTTATGCTAACCAGCTCCCTGCACAGCTGCTCTTGGAGGCTCTTACTTCCCCCCTTGTGCAAGAAATACCACAAAGGTCTCACTTTGGTATCCCTCAGGTTGAAAAGATAGTCACCCTCCGTGAAAATGCAAGGAGAGGTAAGTTAAAATGTGGATTCACTTTATTGTGCTAGAGAATATAAACATTTTACTGTCATTAAATCATACATGCAGGGTATGATAAAGATCATATATGATATATATGTATCATACATATATATATATCATACATCACAATCCTTACCAGAATACACAGTTTGAAAAGGCTCTGCAAAGGCAGAAAGTGTGCTTAAAAGCAAGAGAAAAGGGTTTAAGTATATGAAGAAATCAGGGATGGAGAAATGACCGAGGGATGAGGTGTAATAAAGAGCGATGCTAAAGTATTCCTTTGGCATTAACACATAGTCCATCGAGAACAAGAGAAAATCTTAAACACCACCTTTTCTTTTTCCTTACAGCTTGAGGAGAAGGAGGCAATAATTACTGACCCATGAAGCTCCACTCGAGCCTTGGGGCTTGCTGTCACACCAAAGGGAGGAGGGGAGTAGCCAGTCTCACACCGCGGGGTCTCCCGGCGGGCTGGGCGGCTCGGTGACCACATACGGCACCGGTTACGGCACACGCTCACCGAGCAGGGGCAACCCAGCGCGCTGCCGCCGGCTGGAGGCGGGC
>JAVJGI010000014.1:71428814-71552683 GCA_035590275.1 Ibycter americanus
GGCGGGAAGGGCCCCCCCGGCGGCGCTCCGGCTGCGGCGGGCGGTGAGGGGCCGGGGGGGACAGCTGGCAGCTGCAGCCGTGACCTTTTGGATTAGGCTCGCCTCGGCTCCGCGTGTTGTCCAGGGTACTAGGAAGGGCCCCCACCGCATAAGGGTCACCTCGGGCCCCGCCCCCGTAGGATCTGCCACAAACTGGGGTGCAGGAGTGCTCAGAGGCCCGGCCCTTCCCTTCCCAATTTATTAACCATGTTCTCCCGCTTGGCAGCCTGCCCCATACCCAAGTGGCATCTCCCTCTCCCAAATCCCCGCAGGAACTAGAGGCTGCTTCATGCCAGCCCCCAGGGCAAGTCCTGGACACATGTTGCAGAAAATAAACCCTTGCCCCACAACCTCTCAGGATTTTCCAGCCTTCCTCCTTTGCAGTTTATGCACTGCCTCACAGGATCAAAACTAGCGATCCCTGAGGAGTTTGGGGAAGGTGTGCAGCCTTTCTTCCTCCCCAGTTTGAGAATGGCTTGCCATCATCCTGGGCATGTTTCTGTGGATAGCAGGAATATGCTGGGAATTGGTAGTCACCAGTAAGGCTACAGGTGAAAATGTAACCTCAAGTGCCTTCAAGGAGTTTAATGGTGCAGAGGCAAGCAAGGGAAGTGAAATAACAAACTCTTAAGAAAACAAAACACCTTGAGAAATGTCTAGTGTATTACTTACTGTATTAGTCTGATCCACTGTGAAACCTCTCCCACCCCCAATCTTGATCTGGAAGGTAGGCAGAAATTTACATGGTTTGGAGGTACTTTCTAGGAACCAAGCTCTAGAGTAAGGGCATTTAAAAGGTCTGCCAGTGCTTAGAGTCTTGTTAGTGACTGTGTTTAGAAAAAGCAGCTCCCTGAAATGGGAATCATGAGCCTACCTGAATGCGGTTCCATTTCCACGTGCAGTCTGAATGCCTCCAGTAAAGTTATGGTGTGTGCAGCAGAAAAAGACGTACAATTTGTGCTCCTTTCCTGTCGGCAACTCGGCACCACTGCAGCATTTCAGCTCTGAAATCTCAACTATGTGTATTTGGAGAGGGTGCCTCCTTTGAGAATGGTTCTGTAACTGCTGTATTAAAACACAGGGCTTGTCATGAATCTGAGGGAGAACACCACCCCACCCACACCCCGCACACCCCACACCCCCCCACCAAATTCTCTTGGGGTTTTTTTAATGCTCAAGTTATTTAAAAATGCAACTCACTATCAGAGAAGGAATGGTTGTCTATTCAAAATTTCCCCTAAGTTTTCTCTGTATTTGCAACTTGGTTATATGAGCTCTCTCTGCGGAAAATCCTCATGGACTAGGTTTCAAAATTATTTTTATACAGAAAATGTACCTAGAGCACGCGCAGTTTGTGAGGTTATGTCAAGTGATTCATGGCTAATCCTTAGCGCCATATTGGCTGCACAGCAGTTTCAATTAAAAGTTTCATTAAATGCTCGAATGGTGGTCTATAAGCAATGATGAGGGTTGATGATGCTCTGTGATTAAATTTTTATACTTGTATTCATATTTTTTTTCTGTTACTATAGAGTGTCTATCAAGTCTTCTGGACATCTGAGATATTTTAAAAGACACTAGTGTCATTATGGAGACAAGGAGAGGGAGAGAGAGAAAGGAGGTTGCTCTGATGTGTGTGGCACTCCCATGAATAAGCAAGGCTCGTGCCTCTGATTCTCCATTGCTTTGCACCTTACACCATTATTGACATTTGTGTAAAAAGGTTGCGAAATGATATCGTAGCACAAGGGCAACTGCAGGTCGAAGCAACACATGATTGCTGCTGTAGAGTCTACCACTGAGGTTGTCTTTTCTCCTGATAACTTCATCTCAGTTTAACTGTCACAGATTTTCTCCAGTGAGAGACGTCAAACAGATTTGGTTTCCAAGATACCAAAAGACACATCTTCAAATCAACATTTTACTGTTTGTGCACAAAAAGCTGCACAAATGAAATTAGGCTTGTGTGAAAATAGCTCTAGCTGTGGTTTCTGGGCAAACTTTAGTTTTACCACATTTGTATTAGCATACTCTCAAAAATAAAAATAATCCACCTATGAAGGAAAGAAGTCGCAACTTGGTATAGTACTGCTTTTTTCAAAAATGTCATTAAAACTGCAGGGAAGTTCAGATTAATTTATGCAATGTATTTGTGTGCTTGTGATAATCCATCTGAAATTCAAGGAGCAAGTTCTTAATTCTAAGCCTTGTAATACATTAAACTCTGAAATTCAGGCACTGAGAATATAATAATTTATTAATAGGATAAAATGATCAGGAAGTATTAAAAGGTCTGAATTTTTAATACTCTTATTAGCCTTTGTGCAAGAGACGAATCAGTTGTCTGGTGTATTAATAAAATAATACTGCAGATGTTCGCTCTTCGTAAGAGTATATTGTAAACTAACTAGTCAGGATAGGTTGGTTAAAATACGGGCTATAAAATACTACTCTGATGGTTGTGTTAACTCCCAGAGTGTAATTTTTTGAGAGACTGGCAGAAGACAATTTCTAAACAATTCTGAATCATGACCCATCCACAGATACTCAAAACCTGTTAATGGGAACATCCTGTTGCAAAAACAGCCTAAGGCTGGGTAGATGCAAAGCCAAGAAAGATATCTAAAACTTCTTCAGATGAGTGTGGAGATTTATCCAGAATGTAAATTCAGATTTTAGTTACGTAATATAACATTTATTTGTTTGGTTTGTTATTGCAGTTCTAGAAAGGTTGAAGAGGATGAATATGAAGATGGAACAACTAACCAAAAATGGGTTTTAGCTCCAAAAACACAAGACACAGATGTGACTCTCATACTAAACAAGCTGTTAAGAGAATATGACAAAAAGCTACGGCCAGATATTGGAAGTAAGTACTTCTTTCTGCACAAGTGAAGAGAAGCATCTATGGTACAGGAAACATACTATGTTATATTTTGGTTAGTGTGCACAAATGTCTGGGAAAGTGGAGCTTAAGTTTTTTTGGCTGAAGTTCATTTCCAAGTCAATATTTACAAAATGCTAATTCGTATGGGGAGATGAGGTGGTAACTTAAGGTGCTAAACTCTGGTTAGCTTGTACAGAGTTTGTGTAGACATATGGCAGGGCTAGCTCTGGAGTATTCACCAGGTTTTTGGCATAGTTAGGAACATACACACCTCTTTTGTCATCCAATCCATGCATATGAAAAACTCACACTCTGAGAAGCGATCAAAAAACCCCAACATACTAAAAAAAAAAAAAAGTAGGACACAGTAAGAGAAGAATGTTCATCTACTCCCTTCGAAATATGATCACGAAAGTTATGTTTCTTAATGCTGAGAAGAAGGCATTAAGATTGCCTGTGTATAGGGCAACTCTAGAGATTTTCTTCCCCAAACCAGCAGACATCTTATCTCCAAAAGAAATCTGATAGAATGGAAGTGTCTTGTGGGCAATACTACTACATATAGGTATGACATTTAGGTAAGACCCAGTAGATACCTGCATATAACCATTTTGAGCTATTTTCTTTTCCTTTTCTTAAAAAAATTGTATAATGAGGTTGTGTTTACTGTCTGTGGTTGTGCCCTGTTTACCTTGTTTGCATCCTTAGATCAGAGTGGCTATAGCACAACTGCTGGTTGGTTTTTCACAGCACCTTTGTATGACAGAAATCACAATGTGTCATTTACATTGCTGCACCTTGCATGTACTTCAGAATGAACTGGGAATGGGGAATGCTCAAAACATCCACCTAATATAATTTACTTTTCCTAAATTTTTGCAGATATTAGAGGGAGAACTGCTACCACTGATTATAAGTGAAACTAGCGTTTGCTGGTGACACATGTATTGATGCGCTTCCTAGGTGATCCCTTTGGGTCATTTTAGAGGGAAGTAAGAGCCATCTGTATGCATTTAGCTTTGCAATTATTAGTGTGTCTCATAGCTATACATTAATACAACAGTTCCAGGAAAAAAAGCCAACACCCATGCTGTGGTATGAAAGAAAGTGTGTTGGATGTTGGTTTTTTTCATAGCTATTACTTTGATTTTCCATAGTATTTACAAAGATTGTATTTGATAGATGTGTCTGTTTTTAACACAGAGTGACATTTATCTGTCTTCTAGTTTGTCACACCAGATTTAACTGATGTTTAGTATCTGGTGGAGAAGTGCTTTAATGCAGTTCTCCACCCATATCAACATTCTCAAATAAATTTTTTATTTTACTTTGTACACTGTGTCCTCAGGTCACTGACTTAAGGCAGAGTAAATTATGTTATGCCTAGGGGGGGGCAAAGTAATCATTCAAATCCCCCATGTCAGTTGCCATAAATTCAGTAGAGGTCAGACGTATATTACAGCAGTGGAAAATCATTGTTACCAAAATAATTCCTTTTGTGTCTCCACAGACTTTTCTAAATCCTGTTTTAGAGAAAGGAGTTAAATTACACGGCACTTCCATATATCATACGAAACAGAGATTTTACAGTTCTCAACTATGTCCATCTATTTCTATCAAGCATCTCAGTCCTAGGCCATTTTTCTCCTTGATAGGAATCTGGCTATTTCAGAACTTGAGCTGAGTGTAGTTCAGACACCAGAGAAGTTAGTTCATCTCTGCTTCCTTCCCTGGTCCCTCTTCCCTCCTCTCCTACCTTTGATGCAGATAAATAACATTGCCCTTTTGAAGCTGAGAAGCTGCTGCATTTGTCAAGGAGAACATGAAGGGAATGTTAGAGAATCGGGCATTATATCTAATTTTTCTGAACTGCTGGCTGGTGTGTCACACACAAACACAGCTCCCTTTCCATCTGGGAGAAGGTTATCCTCCAAACTAGATGGTTGACTTGTCCTGGCAACTGAACTGTGTTCTTGCCTTGAAGGTCTCAGTATTAATACAAATCAGTTAAAGCATAATATATATCAGTTAAAGGACTGGGGGAAAAGGTAGTGGATGAGGTAACATAGAGCATACAGTAAAAAAAGTATGTTTTGGAATTTACATGGAATGAACCAGTGGAGGAAGAGAGAAGTAATTCTCAGAATCAAGCAGAAGTGCAGCCACTAAAAGATGATGAGGGTTAATCCAGGACTTACATGCAGTCAGCTGTTCATTAGGTCCTTTACATTTGTGCAGTGCTGCCTGTAAGCAAATTGGCTGTCCCACAGGACAGGGGATACTCACTGTTTCATGCCACATTTCTTTTCACTCAGTTTTCCAATCCTTTATTACAAGGCCACTATTTCTAAAAGTAGATAACTTTAGCAATGCTCTTGAAGAAATGGTCTTTCTGCATGCAGTCAGAAAAGCCTAGGAAAATACTGAGTTTTTTGCACTCTCAAAGATTAGGATTGCAGTTTTTAGCTCACTTGGGAACAGACTTTTGCAAGCCAGAGGCCACGGGGAGAAGGAGAAGACTGTGGCAAATAGAAGGTGTTGAAGTGCATGCTGGCTCAGGCAGTGACTTTTCTGTGGTCTTTCATCCTTCCCCAGGCAGTTGATGTTTTGCCTGGCTCAGGTATGTCCAGGTACTACCTGGCACTGTACAGGCATATTCTGAGTGTCCACTTGCCATACTATGGGCACTGAGTTCTTCAGTAATCACATCACCTCTGGGTCAGGAGTATAGCCATCAGTAAATGAACTCCTGTGAACAGACACTCAGCTACACTCCCTCCTCCCCTGCCCATCCCACCTAAACCACTGTAAAAAGCGTGTAGGTCAGTGCTAAGATGTAAGGCCAGGACTTGCTCTTTCCTTACTTTTTTCCTTATGCTGGCTTATACTTTGCTTAGGCTTCCATGTAAATGCCTGTCGGTTAAATCACATGCTCAGTCTACACTCAGCAGTACAGGCATCACCTGCAAGGTTCCAAGCCAGGATTTTCAAAGAGTGGATCGAACAACCTAAGTATTAGGCAAAATAGTTACTCTGTGAAGGCTATCAGCAATGTGACACCTTAACAGGACCTGTCTAGCTAAAAGGGGCCTTTGGTCTTTGGGAAGAAAGCCGTGTTCTACCAGCAGGGGAATGTCTGACTGCATCCCCTGTGGCCACACAGTTGGCAGAGTTCTTGTCTCCATAAATATCACAGCTTGTGAGGGTTTTCATTTTAATAGTGGCATCTGGCAGTTTTCCATTGTACCACAAAACATACATGCCTTTTGGAACTGGGGGGGGTGGTGGGGGTGAGGGGGAAGGAAAGAAAAGAAAGTACCTCACACTGAACGGCTTATACCGGTATACTGATTTAGATCAAAAATAGAAGTGTTTTACAGAGAGAAAGCATCTTTCCCAACTATTTTTTACCAGCTACAATAATAGGGCTGAGAATTATGGGTTTGTTGCATGGTATGAAAAGCAGCAGTCCCAGAGAACAAGTAAACCCATTCTGAACTATGAAGGTCTTAAAATCTCTTCCATAGGCAGGTACTCAGGAGTTTGTTTCAAAGTCCTTTGAAGTGAAGACCTGTTCAATGGATATGCAACATTTTCTATGTGCAGTGAAGTTTACTACCCTGCAAGAGTGATTTTTTTTCTCTCCATGTCACACTGGTTTAAGTGCTGATGTTTTGTAAGACTAAGTTCTGGCCCTGAAATTTTACTTCCTCTTTATTAATAAAATGAGAACAGAAATAATAGGTAAACCAACAGGCCACAGCATAGAATGATGATAATTATAGCTAGAAAAATCTCAGTCTTATTTAGGTTCTATTAATAAACCAGGTTTTTGCCATTGCTTTGTTTTTGATTAATTGATTTAAAATTTAAGTTCCAATTTAAAAAAAAGGCAATTAAAAAAAAACCCCGAAGCAAACCACAGGTATATTCAATAACACATGGCAAAACATATTTCCTTCAAAGTCAGTTTACTTTGATGAAACCTTCCCTCTCACCTTCCTTAATGGACAGCTTAGTCCGCAATGAAGTCCTAGAAAATAAAACCTACCTTTATAACCCTACATTATTTTGTGCTTATTTTCATATGGAATGTAGGTTGCCTTAAATGCAAATTTGTAAGTGTGTTCTTCCAAAGTGAAAGTTTTGCCAATCACATTCCGTGAGTGAGCTTTACATGTGGAAGATAATAAGCAATCTTTCTTTCATAGTGAAAGTCACCTTACCCATCAAAAAGGTCAGTATGTGAGAGGTTTCTGAAATGTGCCATTAGTAGCGGGAGCGTTAAACATCTCATCCTAGACCAGGCTTAGCTGCAGTACTCATTTGGAGCATGAAGCGCAGTAACTCTTAAGAGCTGCCTTTCAGTAGGTAGCTGGTTTGCTTACCTCAAAGAAAATATCTTTTTTTCTCTTGTACGTTAAGAACCAGTAACCAGCGTGGGCCAAAATTTCAGTGCCAACAAGGCAATAGTAATGTTAGGATTTGTTCATAAGCTAAGCTAGACTCCAAGCTTCCCTCTTTATCTCAACTTGCTAATGTGAAAGAAAACATTTTATTTCACCAGTAATTTTTAGAGGACAAAACTGTTCCTTGAGCACCTCTAACAGTCAGTCCGTTACCTCAGCACTCTTAATTTCAGTGTAAAGAACATTCTAAAACACACATCCTGCAGTCTGACCAGGTGTTGTCCAGGCTTCTTGTGAGTACCTGCTCTTTTCTCCAGCTGAAATACTTTTCCCAGAACACAGCAGGACTAGAACAAGGAGTTACACACACTTGTTGGGTACAAACAGACAACTGCCATCCACTACCTTTCCCCATCACGTTCTTAATGTGAAAAAGTGGTGTTAGGAAAGTGATAAATTTCTGTTTCAGCATTTTTAAAAAATGCCTTAAAAATCATAGAAAAAAGATCAAAGTTTTTTCCCTTGCATTTCAGACTGTACCAATGATCTTTGCAGTTATTTATAGTCTGCCAGGGAATTTAATACTTTCAGTTAATTTCTATTTCAGAGGCTAGAGCTAAATAATGCTGGTAAGAGAAAAGCCAACTAGAAGGAACTACACTAGTGTACTCAAACTACCCAGGGAAATTGAAAGTGGAATATGATCATAAATATTAGAAATAAAGCTAAAATAAAATAAAAACCCAAATCAAGGAATAGAAAGTTACAAGGTACAGCTTGCTGTGCCTCTGACTTACTTAGCTGACAGCAAGTTTTTTAGCTGATAGTTCTTGTAATTGTCAGCCAGAACTGAAAAGGCTGAATTCCATATTTAATGCAATAGAAATTTTGTGTTAATGTGGTAGTTTATTGTGGTCATTTATTTTTCCTATACTTTCTAGCACCTAGTTTCTAAGCTGCCTGCCTTCTTAATTTAAAAAAAAAAAAAAAAGTCAATCTGACATCAAATCAGACTTGATGAAAGAGCATTATGGGAGAGACAGAAGAAGCATGAATAATACTGTTTTTACTGATATTATTCACTGAAAGGATAGAAAAGAGTAGTAAGATAATATGTATTGCATGTTCTGTTTCTCAAATGTGTCATTATATTAGGAAGGCTCTGAATTGCACTTTTACCACTAATGCCTTCTTTTCCCTCCTTGTTTGATTATCCTGCAGTAACTCTTGGATTCCTCTTGGATCCTCTAGATTTATTTGATTTTTACAGTCTCTCGTCATCCCCTGTATTTATTGTGTATTTATAAGCCCAAATAAATCCACTTTGAAATATGTAAGTGTATATGCTTATGTGTGTATATGTGCATAGACAGACAGACATACACCCCCTAATTTGATGCCTATATATCTTCTGATCCACCAGTTCTAGCTGTCTTGAGAGTCAAGCTGGTTTTCTTTGCTCTCCAGGTATGTTTATAACCATTAACCAAATGTCTGAAGATGAGAGCAGTCTCACAAACAGCTGTGTAGCTCTCTGTACCTTGAGTAGGTTTGTACAATCGTAGCTGGTAGAAATAGGTGGGCTTGTTTCTGTTGGCAAACAGAAGACTGAGTTCTGTCTGACATGCTTTACTGTGCTGGCTTGGTAGAGTTTAACAGCAGCTCTCTTTTTAAGCAGTGGAAAGTTCTCTCTGTAACTCATTTATGCAGTTTCTTAGTGTGTGCAAGGAGCAGATCTGTTGGATGAGTGGGCACAACTTTTCTTCTGTTGCTTTTTAAAGATGTGCATTTTCAAGCACAATCCTAATGAAAACCTTGTGTTCTGAAGCAGTATCACAACTTTTTTTCTGTCTGACCTGCCCTCCTAGCACACCATACAGAAATGAACCCTGAAGCGCACCAGAGGCTATTACCACTGTGACCATCAAGTTGTTTTTGCTAGCTGCTGATTGCCACACCTGATACTCTTTAAATTACTCCAGCAAGGTTTCCCCATATGTGGTGAGAGTTACTTATTGCCTCACAGATCAAAATATTTCCCAGATCATAGCGCAGAGACTGTCATGCAAGGTCAAATTACTGCTTTCTGCTGTAAGTCTTTTCTTTGAGCTAGCCTACAAGAGACAGTGTCAGACACCTTAAACAGGAAGTAGTGAGAGAGGCAGTTGTCACTTAGGGATTGATTATAGACAGTTGTACCTGGAGAGCTAACCAGTGTGTAAAGGTAGTACACAATGGGAAGGGGAGAGGGAGTAACTTCTGTTTGCATTATGGCAGCACTCAGGAGAGGAAAGCCATAGCCCTGGATCCATCTTCTGTAGTATTGGGCACTGCAGAAGACTGTGGAGATTAGTCTAATTTAGGAGTAATAATATGGAAGAAGAAACTTCAGTAACCCATTGGTGAGGATGTGGAGTGCTGTGGCTGAGACTCAGCTAGGAAACAGGGCTGAATATGGTGAGAGCTCAGGAGCTGAAGAAGCTCCCAAGAAAAAAATTGGAAATGTTTTAATTTCTTACTGATAGTTGCCTTTCTCTTTTTTTGGGAAAATAGATTCTCTTTATTTCAGAAAACTTTTGTTCTGATTCAGCCACCAAACTTGAAATCCACTCACTCTCTATTTCCATGAGTAAGACAGTAAAGATGAAGACTAATTTAGTGCCAGTCATCTCCCATGCATTATGTATTAACATACCTATGCGAGGAGAGGAATATTCCTGAGGAAAGGGTTGCTATTCAATGCGAAAACAAGAACAATCTGTGTTCTAGATGGGAGGACAGAAGGGATTTCTCGATTGTCTGCAGGACTTCTAATTCTCTAGCACCTTCAATCATCAATGCTTTCTTCTGCAGACTTTGCCATGAACATTTCTAGAATGTTAATAGCAAGACTCATAAGTGAGGGGTAAACTATCACCACTCCAAAGTCCCAATTTTAGATTTTGAAAACTGCGATCCATGTTTGAGATTTAAAACATGACATAAATAAATTGGTTGCATGTAGAGAGAATTGTAGAAGGTTAATCAACATTGATTGTATACAGTTGCTTCTGGGGCAATGGATTGGCTGACATGGCTAATCTACAGCTGTGGCTTGTTCAGGCTAAGTAGCTAAATAGCACTGAGGACTGTGGGAAGATGGAGCTGGTTGGGGGAGGGGTAGTGTGGGCTTGCTCCTGGAGAGAAGAGTTGCAGTTCAAGCAGTGAGGGCTGGCTATCGCCTACTAACCTGCCCGTGCTTGCAACAGTTGTACGTAATCCTTATCTGGTGCTGGTGTAGTGTATCAAACATAAGCTTTTCCAAAATCTGGCATGGGAGCATTTCTGATTAGGATAGGCTATTGACAGTGAGTTTTTTCATGCCTATGTTCTGCTTTTCTAATTGCTTAACCACGGAGCTGAGTAAAGGGGAATTTCTGACTTTGGTTTCTGACCTGGTTTGGTTTGCAGCTTCTGAACTATCAGGGGAAACCCCCTACGTTTTATTCATCCTTCTCTCAGGTAAAACTCTTAATGTGTCATACTGAAACAATATGTAGAAAAAATTTATTCCAATGCAGTAACCCTGAAGCCCTCCAATTTAATTTTTCTGTATAAAAAAAAGAAGAATGTGGTTTCATTTTTTTGATTATTTAACAGGTTTCTTTTTTTTCTTTTTCTTTTTTTTTCCATTTTTCTTAGAACACCTAATATAAATCAAGTGCTGGAAAGCAATGCTTTAATTTGGAGCTTACAGTACCTCAATATATAGAAATATTTCAGTATTCAAACACTTTGTTTTTCTTAAATTAATCTCATAATTTAAGCCAAGGATTACAGTACTTTGCAGATGAAACTGCTCTTTTGTGTCATTTAATGAGCCACTTATATCTTTGCAATGCGTATGTCTTGCATGTTGTCTGTTGAGCTGACAAAGATGTACTGGTTCTGTGTTGGAGAGGCATTTTACTCGAGTGTAACAGCAAGGTCCCTTACATTACAACCTTCTCTTTCTCAATATAAATAATTCATTTAAACAGAAAACTCTTCTTTAGAGTTTTATTTCCTGACAGTGATTACTTGCTGAAATGGCCTGATACAAACTCAGACTGAATATTTTTCTTGAATGGCATTGTAGGTAGAAAAGTTTGGTTGACAGTTAATGTTTGCCAAACTCTTCATCTAAACTGTCAGATCCAAAACTATATGTAGCAGCTGCTAGTTCTTATTTTCTCTTTTCTGTAACTTCATCTAAGAAATCTGAGAGGAGACTGGGAGTATAGCATACAGACTTTCAGGACACCACCGACTGAAAGTTATGTAAGAGTCAGGGAAAGTCTGAGGTATTAATTACACAAGAAAATCCTTTTCTTCTCTCTCCTTCCTTCTGCGATTACCTAGACTATGCTGGCTCTTCCAAGTATAAAATTGTATTTAGAAGCCTTTTTTTTAAATTAAAGAGGGTTCTGAATGAGTGTTTGTAAATTGGACAGATGTACAGGGCTGCAGTTGCCATTTTGAGGTTGTGGCACAAACTGGTAAATTATTCTGTCATCTTTAAACAAGCAAAACCTCTGCACATATTATTTTAAAATACTGTTGCTCTTTTTTGCAATTGTGTGGTTTTCTTGTGACTGCTATTATTCATCCAGACCTTGGTTGCTGGCTTGCTAGACTTCACAGGAACAAATTCTATTATTGTTCAGTCTTATGGTATCACAATAGGAATTCCCCCCCTCCTATGAATATAACTAAAACATAAATGGAAACTTTAGGGATTGATTGTAAACCCAGTCCAGCCATTAAGATCTACAGTTTTCATTCCAAAACAGCATAATATTGGAAAAATTACAGCTCGTGCATTAGGGAAAGGTAAATGAAAGATAAAAGTGCTGAAGGTTGATTGATGATGCTGGTGGGATATGAAGAATAACACTGATTTGTAGTTAATTGAGGGAGTCCGTGTATGTGCACACCGTCACTCACACTCCTGGACAGAATAGCAACAAAACCTAGCATATGAGTAGAACACCCTGTTCAGAAGACTATGTTCACATCCTGGTATTGCAGTCATCCAAACTTTCAAGTTTGCACCCAATTTTTGATTATCTGTTTGACTTTCATTTTCATTCCTGTTTGGGTAGTTTGGTCCTAAAACATGCATTGGCAGTTCTGTCAGGGTTTTTCTGGCTGTAGCAAGTGGATGTCTTTGCCCTCTTACCTGTTGTTCAAGCCCGTTCTCTCCTATGCAGGAGGAATGAGTCTTTTTGTATTTTCCTCACTGATACCTTCACAGAATCATAGAATAGAATCATAGAATCATTTAGGGTGGAAAAGACTTAAAATCGATTCCAACTGTAAACCTAACACTGCTAAGTCCACCACTAAACCATGTCCCTAAGTGGCACATCTACACATCTTTAATACCTCCAGGGATGGTGACTCAACCACTTCCTGTTACTATGTCTTTCTTCAAATGTGGTAATTTGTCATAAAATATAGAAGTTTTAGCTGACCACAATTATGCCTGAGAAGTGACTTGTTAGCATAGCAGTTTACTTTACAGGAACAAACAGGTAATTAGATGTTGCCTATAGGGTCATGTAGGAAAATATTAATATTCATCATCAATAACACAAAGTAAACATTAACAGTATAATCTCTACTACTATGGTTACCGATAACTGTGTAATGATTTATTACAGCTTTATCCCAATTTAAAAATAGCAATTTATGTGCTAATGAGATAATGTAAAATATCATTATAGAGTAATTTCAAAAAATATCTCATTACCGTAGAACCAGTCTTGTTAGTCTTTTGCATTCAGAAGTCTTGTGGAAACTTAGGCAGAGTTGAAGTGACTGTGTATTTCTGGAACAGATTTCATATTGTGTTTGTTATGTGGTTGAGTGCCTTCTAAAAATCTAGTGCTAATCGCTTTGCTTCTATAAACGTATGTATATTGATCCATAACATTTTAACACCTCAGTTTTGAGTAAAACCAGAATAATTTAGATCTGGAAGTTGTGCTTGAACAATGTAAGAAAGGTTAACTGTCAACAAAAAATAATTTTAATTCTATTTTAAAATTTATTAGAGCTTAGCAGCTAGTTCTACTCATGTTTAAATGAGCTTCCAATAAAAATATTTCTAAACATTAAGCTTTAAAAAATAATTCTGAATATTTATTATTTGTGCAGGAACATAAATGTGATTTGGACAGACTTCAAATGTGGAGGAAGCTTTCCGTAGGAAGCAAAGTAGTTTCATTCATGAAATAAGCATCAATTCTGAGTAGCGGGGTTCTATAAAAAATTAAGAGATATTTTAAAAGGACAGGATAATTTAAAGTAGTAAACAAACATAATAAAATGTCAGGAACTTGTTGCAGATTTTTTCCCCTACATGACTTGTGAAATTGTATAACAATGCCTTTGTTCATTTCCAAAGAAGTCTTTTAAAATTCTCCTGATTTATCTGTTGAGTTGTTTATATACATGATCAGTTTGCATATGTCCACAAGTAAAGTCTTCACAGATTTTAAAGGCATTCAAGCTCAGGTACTGTTTTATTTCACCAGTGAAAATCTATAAAGCAGGACTACACAAATTCTATAGTTGGCCTGCATGGGTATTTGTAATCAGGACATTATTCTAGCTGTTTCTGTCTTTTGTTGCTGTCCAGACATACCTGACCTAGCTTTGCACTAACTGTCTTAAGTGTTCATCTAGCTTCTTAAGTGAGCTCTGCAGGCAGTGTTGAACTCGTGACTCCTGTGACTAGGCATCTTTTGAATTGTCTAAAGTTTGTAGACAAATTTTACTCAGATGGGTCTTTGCAATGTGATGGTCACAAGGCTGACTGGAATATAAACACTGTCTCAAAAGCCATGGAGTTTGGATCACATGGGAACCCTTAGCTAAACTTTGGTGAGACCTTAGTTTTATTTGCAGATATTTTGATTGGCTTGATAAATCCCTGCCTCAATTAGAACCAACAAGTTTGAAAATGAAGTGATTGTGATAAGCAGGTGGCTAACCTTAGATAGTACTGTGTAGCAGCACAACACTGCAGTTACTTGGATGGGCTTACATTGTCTTTTAGGGAAAGTTAACTACCATGTAATAAATCATATTTCAAAGAACTTTGAGAAGGTTGATATATTTATTGACAACCTTTAGTTGCTCTTGTGCATGTGACATACGCATGGTTCTGCCAGTAATTTTTCTAAGTTTCTGACAGCTCTTTAGGAACTATTTTGGACTGATGCCGATACTGGTACTGAGTACCAGTTTTGTTAATGCTAAAGAAAATTTGGTCTTACAGTAGAGGTCAGATCTTGAAACAGAAGAAAACTAAGCAGCAGCCACTTCTTAGGTCAAATCAGAATCTAGCCTCAGACATTCCCAGTGAAATTAAAATTAAAAATAAATAAAGGTATTGGAACTGAGTATCCATTTGTAATCTTATTGACATCTTTTAGTGAGGTATTAACACGTTTGTTGTTCAATAAACAAGACTGTGAGGATTTTCTTAGTGCAAGAAAAAAAGACTCCATCTGCAGCTCAGCAACTCCATGCATGGCTTATATCAGTCCATGAACTGAGTGCTCAAAAATGCACGTAGTACACAGAAAAACTGAGCAGGCCTTGAAATAATTGGTGATGTAACTATTTATGTCTTTCCATGAAAATCAGTTTATTTTGAAGACTGGTAGAGGGTGAGTTTTTTCTAGTAAGACATAATAACTTTAAGACTCAGTTATTTTCTCTTTCATAATGCATTTTGGATGAAGTAATCTTAAAATCTTTGCCTCATTTTAGTTGGTATTTTGAATTAAAATTCTATGATGACAAATTTAAGATTTATATCTGATGGTTCTCCGAGTTTATATCTGTTTATATCCATGAGAATCCGCATGTAACAGGAACTGTATTCTTCTGTCTTTTCTTTCAAAACCTGAACACATATTTGCCATACAATCATATTACAATTGTATTTTCTGCCTCTGCCTAGGAAAACAAAATATCATTCAAAGGAACTTTCAGACTTTTTAGTTGTTGTAGTGATATAATAGCCTACCTGTATTTTTTTACTTTATTTATTCTTAATTTTAATTTCACTGGGAATGTCTGAGGCTAGATTCTGATTTAATTTGACTTAAGTGGCTGTTGCTTAGTTTTCTTCTGTTTCAAGATTAGACCTTTATTGTAAGACCAAATTCACTTTAGCATTAACAAGCAGTGCTTCAATTTTTTGCGCCAGAAGAGAATTTGGCCCAGAACATTGAGGAGAAATTACCATGTCATAATCTATTTATATTCTTAGCTGCAATGATTAAACAAAAATGGATTCTAAGCACTGTATTCAGGCCCTGAACTTTGTCCCTGATCCTGCCAAGATTCAATTGTGTGCCAATGTGCATCACTAACTCTAGTCCCATTAATGTTCACCAGAACTCCTTAGTGTTGAACTTCCAGCTAGATATGCGCATTAGCCCTAAAAAGATCAGAGCCCTTTATTCCATGTATACTATCTCGGTAAAAGAGCTAGCTGTAGTTCTCCGCTATTACCAATTCCTATGTAATGACATTTATTACTGCATTTTGAGGCAAGTCTCATTACGAGAAGCTGCTAGACTCCTATTTAGTTATTAGCTGGGTACAATTAGAGTTGCATTAATCAGTTGTGCTTGTTCAGCTGAGTTCAGATTTTCTTTTGCTGAAGGGAAGATCTGAGTTTATAAGCCAGTACTTCTGACAGTTTGAAACCATGACCTTAAATAATCCTGGATGTTCTGATCATATGCAGTCAAAGAAGTATATGGTACTTAATGAATTAGAGACAATGGTTCTCATGTTCAACAACTATTTGTGTCCACTTTAATGTCTGCTTTTGCAATATCAGATCTAGTCTTCCTAATGATATGGCATACCAAAGTCTTACATGACAAGCCAGCCTGCCTATTTTTTCAGAACCGTCTAACTTTACAGGTACTTTAAAACTCCTTGGCATCTCATATTTAGTCTGAAATTTTGGGGATGTGGGCAAAAATTATTCATCTTTACATGTGAAGATTTCTGTTTATCTTCAGCTTTGTGCTGGATGGCTTCTTAAGCTTTAGTCAAGTTAACTGTTATCCACTTGAGATAAGCTTCCCAGAGAACCATGGAATTTAACTGTTCATCACTTCTCTGCTCAGTAGCTTCCCCGAAAAAAGCTCTGAGTTTTGAGTGGCTGATGTACCTATTACCATTTGTTCTAGCAGACTTGGGGATCAGTGCAAAAAATCCGAAGTTCAGCATAGTTCCCAGACTTCAGTGATTTGAATTGCTTTCTGGAGATCTTTGAAGACCATGGAGAGGGGAAGGTGTCTCTATGAGAAAGGGAGATGTTTAATAGAAGCTGTTGGCCTACTAGGGCCAAATTTGCATCAGTTTTGACTTTGCAAGTTAGAACAGGATTTATACTTACCTAGTTTTGGGTCAGCTAACACTGGAGAAAGTAAAACACCAGTTTAGATCTCAGTTTAGAGGTTTATGTATATGCTGTGGGTTTGGAAGGAGGGCAGTATAAGTGAAGTAACCAACATGCCTTCCAGTGGAAGAGTGGTGTTATTTTAGAGCTAGGCTATGTCACCAGTAAGAGCTATCGGAATAATGTTCAGCAAGTACACTGACACCAAAGATGCTGAAAGAAAGATAAATCCTAGTGGCCTCAGCTAAAGAAAGGAGTACAGAGCTTGTCCTGGCCTATTCAGTCCTGGAAGTCTGAAAATATGGAAGATCTTGTGAGAAGCTTGCATTGTTGCATTGACTAAACCAAATTCAAAAACCTTGGGATGAATCAGTGCAAAGGCAACATGGGCTGCAGGGAATGAGTCTAAACTGAAAGGAGAAGAGGTGCTTAGGTTTGTTTAAATGGATTTCATAGTGATTTTACTCAAAGTTAGGATGGTTTCAGGGATGATGAGATGAGAAAATCTCGAAAGATTTTTTGATGTGAAACAAACGTGTTAAAAGACTTGCATGTTGAGGCAATGGGAAAAAGTGGTATGCTGCATTATTTGTAGTTTCTTGTCAGTCATCTTAAGTTTTGACTGTGAGCCGCTGTTCTTAATACTGAGATAAGTGGGGATCATGATGATAAAGTGGTACAGGCTGTAATTTACGGCAATTTTTCTTGGGTAGGAGGAAAAGAACCTTTCCTTCCTGAAAAATATGTAATCCATATTTCCTGGTAGTTCTACCTGAAGAGTAGACCTTACAGTTATTGGGAAAGAAAATATTTAAAGTGAGTACTTATGGTTTCTGCAAAATAATATTAAACATTATTTTTTTTCCTCCACAGTAAAACCAACGGTTATTGATGTTGACATTTATGTCAACAGCATTGGTCCTGTATCATCAATAAATATGGTAAGTGACTTGCTGACAAAGATTTTTATCTGGACTGCTGGTTTTGGCATCAATACTAGCTTTAGAAAAAGACAATAAATACCGTTGGGATAAGTTGCTTTGATTGCTAATTTAATTCTGCTTTCAAGTATAGATCTGTTTTTCAGATGACTCTTTTGTGTCTCTTTCAGAGAAGAACAAACCTACGAGCAATATTAAGCTCTGTGTTGTCTACCACAAAATGCTGGTAGATCTTGAATGGTAAATAGCCATCTTAGGAAAAAATAAATATGAAGCAAAGCTATTGTGAAGAAAATTTGTGAATTAATGTTTTGAGAGTCAATTAAATATATGGAGCTTCATCTCATACAGAGATTCATCCCATACTATTAGTATATTTATTTGAAATTCATCATCTCTTCAGTGGTTACTTTTCTTTCACTGAGTTATTAACAATCTTTAGCCTTAAAGTATAATTTTGAAGAAGTTATACAGAGCCGTACTGCATGTGCAAAGGCAGGAGAAACTAAATGTCTGTGTGGTAGTGTGACAACCGTGAACCTAGCAAAACACAACAGTTGGTCAGTTGTTGTGATCTTCTTAACTCCAGGACATTTCTCAGTTCTGCAGCAACACATGCGGATTTAGAAAGCAAGCTGGATGTTTATGCAGCTATAGAGCTATAGGTGGCTGCTTGTGCAACTTCAAGTTTGAATTCAGCATAGTATTTCTCTTTGTAAACTAGGCTGAATTTCTTTTTGATGCAACATGGAAAAGGAGGACCTATTAATATCTTAGTTAAAGCTCTTATATGAACCTCTTCAAAGCAATGACTTTCTCTTGTTCACAGTGACATTCAAAGGCTGCTGTGTACAATGATCATGCAAGTATCTAATAAATGCACTGCATGTATGTTTAGTTTGGGGAACAAAAGCTCCTGAATTTGGAAGGTGGTCATTCAGCCTGATTGGTTTTGCCTATGTATATGGGAGAATGTAAATTATTGCAACATGTCAAATACTGGGTGGTCAGAGACTCCTATGCCCCCTGGCAATGGGAAATCTGACAAATAAAGACAGAACAAATTATGTGCTGGAAACAACTTGGCCACGTATTCAGAGTGTGAAATGTGTTGGTCATATATTGTGTGAAGCACTGAAATGTCAAGCAGTGGGAGTACCTGCTCCATTCTTGAACTAATAAATAGCTAATTATCTTGCCCTTCCCTGACTGTGTACCAAAATTACTTGTCCAGGGAATGATTTATTGGAAGATCTATTCTACTTACAGTACTCTGGCTTGCATTTATATACACTCTAGGAGTGAGTACTCTGTTCAAAAGCAATGGGGACAATGGTGAGGATGCTTGCTTTTCAGTCTTTTTGCTCTTTGCCACTCTGAATTAGCTTGTAAGTAGCATTTTGAGGTGCTGGAAAGGTATGTGGAATAATAATTAAGAAAACATTTTATCAGAACTGCTTCAGATAACAAGAAGGAAAAAATAATAATAGAAGGAGCCAGTGGTTCTTGGAAGATTATTATGACACAGTCAAAACATGACTAATTTACTTATCACTTAAATTTGAGTTCAGGATATCTTATGGCACCAAGATGGAAAGACACACCAAGATATCAATTTAAAAAATGCATACTGTATCTTTTTGATAGTAGACAGTCTTATTAGGATAGTTGAAGATTGTACGGTGTAGAGATATTTCTTGATTACAGCTAAAAAACCCTATGTATAATCTGTAAAGGCAGAATGATATATAACACCATAGCTACATAAAATATAGATACCTGAAGTTTTAAGGACTCAAGTCTGGTTAAAGCTATATTTAAAATTTTGAATAAAAATGGACCTTGTTTCAGATATGCTTGTGGACAGCATAGTCCACTGAAACTAAATCTGAACACTTTTGAATTTTACTTCTGTTCTCAAACCTAATTATCAGTATAGGAGATTAACATTATGCACTCAAATGTAGCAAACTTTTGTCCAAAAGCTCCCTTTTTGCCCTGTTACTTTGCAGTTTGTCCAAACTTACATGAGAGAACAGAAATGAGCTTGCAGTCTCAAATTTACAGTGAGAATGGAAAGCCCTCCTCACAAACCTACAGCCAGGGTGCTGTGTGATAACTTGTCTCTCCAATGCCAGAACTGATTGAGGAGCTGCTTTTCCCCCCAGGTTGTGATATTTCAGCTGTTTGGCTGCAGTATGCAGTAGCTCTGTGATACTCTACTGGGAAAAAAAATTAAACAGTTTTTGGAATTAAAAATAATAAATAAAAAGTAATTTATATATTTTTAAGTAAGCAGGTTTCAAGTTACTTTAAGTAGCCTGTGAACTGCTGGAGCATGGGTACACAAGCAGCTGAATAGAAACAGCAGCTGGAAATTACCTATGGCAGAGGAAGAGAAAGGAAGGGACCATCTTCAGTCTGATTCCTGTCATACAACTGAACTCACGAAGGGAGAGGAATGTATGTGAAAATCCTGTACAGAATTTAGAATAGTATTCTGGGAGAAAAAAGGAGTATTCTTGCAAGAATCTACATATGCTGTATTTCTCAGCAGGACAGGAACTTTTAGCTTTTCTCCCCTAAATTATTATTAAAAGTTGAGCTATTCTGTCAAGACAACTCTGCAAGATGGCAGTTGATTGAATGAAAAGAAAGATGATTACATTGATTTCCATCTCTTCTATTTCGAGTGAGATCATCAACACGTACCAGGAGGACTTCCCTGCTGTGTACTTCCAAACTTAGCCCTTAGCACTATCTCTTTTTTCTTAATCTGCAGCCCTTCTGAGGGAAAATCGTGTGGAGGTTCTCTAGAGATCAAACTCTGCAGGTATATTTTCTTACCAGTTTTCATCAGCACTTTCATCCTGTGGGTGAAACCTAGAAAGTAAAATAATTTTCTTTAAATTATCTGTTCAGTGGGTTTTCAGTTGAATGTTCAAGCCAATTTTGTAGAGCAAAGCTTTTCAAGTGTCAGTAACTTTGTGGTATTTATGATGAGACTTGAGCATAGATTTTAATATCTCCCTGTTTCTTTTAACAGGCAGGAAAAAGACAGTTGTTACCAGACACCTACCTACAGCAAAGACAACCTCAGATTAATTGTATGTGAATACTTGTGGCCCTGAGGAAAAAGAATTTGTCTTAGACTTAGGCTGGAAGTGCCACAGGAAGAAGAAATGTTAGGGACCCCTTCAACAAGGCTTGCAGTCAAGGGAAATGTAGTGTTCTCTGTGACAGAAACAGATTAATCCACAGGAATATGTGGCTGACCCTGAATTCCAGACTGTTTGCAGAGGGTTTATCCCACTTCCCCTAAAGGCCTTGCCAGTGGTTCATCTCCTAGCTGCTTTCAAAAATATCTATTTAGAACCTCAAGATTTCCAGAAAAAACAAAAGTGATTGGGAGAAGGTAATGTAGATGCTTTTCAGTTAGAGACTCATCATTTTAACATCTCTGATGGCAATAGAAATTTCTTCTGGATAGACAGTGGTGACTTTTCCTTTGTCTGTGACATGGAAGATTTCTTTGGGCCATGGTCTAAAAAAAGCTAATGTTAAGTAGCAAGAAATAGGAATGGTGTAAGAATAAAGAAGTAAAACCAGGCTGAATAATGAATTGAGTGATACTAGGAGGTAGTCTCAAGTGGCAGGGGCTTTGAAGAAGAAAGCAATTTCAGCATTTTGAGCTATGACATGATGATATGAAATGACAGGTATGATTGATACTAGACAAGAGTATTTTGAAATTAAAACTCTGAGATGTTTGAATGCCCATTCAAAAATTTTAGGGTGGCTTTTTAGCATATAAAAGCCATCTATCGTATAAATATCTTGGTATCTGTCCTTTAACAAAAAAATAAAAGGATATGAGCTTGGATTGATTTTAAAGAAACATAAACTGGTTGATTTAAGGGTAAATGACACATGGATGTTGTGAGCCAAATCAAATCTTCCAGTGTGCATATTCTTATCCCTTTGTCTTGGTTTTCATCTCTTCATGAAGTAAGTTACAGAAATCTGAAACTTGCCTTTTCATGTTACAATGTCATTAGAGACCCTGACCTGTAGGATGCAATATTCATATCTATCACAAGATTTTATTTCAAACCTTTTTGTATTTAAAAAATGTGTTGTATCTGTAATCATAATGAACATCCACTGCTGTTACGGATCTGAGTTTTTAAATTTGAAAATTCATCTGCAATCTTGTTTTAATCACACACACACACACACACACCCATTGTAAAACAGGTGTAAAAATTCCACATCACTCCGTTTTCATATCTTAGTGTCTTTTTTTAAACACTTCCCATTCAAAATGGTGTCCAGGAAGCATACACTTCTGCATTAAAAATCCATGCTCTGATTTTTGTCAACAACCCAGTTCTTGTTAACAACAACAAAGGTTTGTAAGTTGCTTTATAAAACTTTGATCTTAATGTGGCTTACTGTAACCTCCTTTTCTACAGATAAGCAGTACTGGCTTGTGTATACAAGAACAGAAAAAGGAGACAGATCATGTCAATATGCAAAGTAGGAATCAGATGTAACTGATAGGGGAAAAAAATCCCCTAGAAGTAGTTTTGTGAGTCAGAAATGTAAACACACTGAGATTACATAGACTATTAAATCTCAATAGCATCAAAGTCTGTGTGTTTGTCTGCACACACGTATAGACTTAACTGAGTAGCGTCAGGAATATGAGGCTGCAGCACAAGTTGCTGGTGAAGGAAGTATTTGACATCTATGTGGTTTTAGCAACTGGAATCTCATTTTAATGAAGCTGTACAGAAAGTATGTTGAAGAGACAGTGAGAAACAAGTTTATAAACTGTACTTACCTGTTCATAAAACTACTAATTGGTTGTCTGCTGGATATATGCTCATCTTTTTATTCTCAGGTAATCTGAAAAGGTAATTCATAGAGTGTTTCTTTTGTGTGTTTCATCACTTCATTCTTTTGTGTCCACTCTCTAGGCTATGTCATATATCTGTATGGATGCTGTATTTCCCTTTTGTTCAGTTAAGTGTTGTAGAATAAAAGCAATCTTTGCTCCTTTTTTCCCCCTTAATGTATTGATAAACTTCTTTGAACTTCAGTTTCAAAGTCCCCACATGCTCATTTTGCTTCTCCACTAGTCTTGGCAGGTATTTAAAAGAATAATCTTCATGTGGAGACTTGTCTAAAATATTATTCAGAGCTTATAATTAAGTCTGAATTTCTTGAATATTTTAAGTCTTTACGTCTATTTACTTAATAGTTAAAACTATTATTAAAACATCTGCAATTATGGAAACATAACCTGGTGAATCTTTCCATAACAGGGCAAAGATAGTTTAAATCCAGATTTCGTCTGGTTTTCACCCCACTGTGTAGCCCCAAATGTTTCCTTTACAGGCTTCTTCTCAAAGACAATACAACACAGTATTTGCGCACAAGCCTGATATCCTGCTGTTCATTGTTAACTTGGAGTGTTTTTTCCTAACTGTATCTCACTGTCCTACCTAACCTATTTATAAAGCAATTGTGTAGGAAGGTGGTTTGTGTTATATTTGAGGGGTGAGTTTTCAGGTTGGTGAGTTCAGATCATCTCTACAAGAGTGGCATGCTTCAGGATGTATTCCCCGCAAATTTTACAAGTTTTCTTTTTTGCTCTGTGACCTAAGATAACACTCAAGTCCTGCATTAAGTTTTAGTTTGAGTGGGTCTTTTAATTTATGAGGACTGATACTAATCATACACTTAAAAATTTTGCTAGATTATGATCAAGTTACTATTCTTGCCTCTAGATCATATTTATATACTGTCATTGAGTTTAGATCACTCATGATAAAAAGAGGTATGAATTACTGAAAAGTTTTAAGTTGCATGGATTTGTGCTGATAAATCAAAATCACCTCACATACAGACTCGTTGCTTCAAGCTCTGGCAGTCGCTGCCTCACTATGAAAATGTTTCTCGAAGGCAGTAGTAATAAGCTGAAACTTGAGTCTATTTATGACTTCTGTTCCACCATTGAGCTTGTGAGAAGCTACTATAATCTCGAAAGTGAAATGGAGTGGAAAGGAGAAAGCTGGAGGGGAAAAAAATGAGCATGGTTTGATTTTTTCACATATCACCTAGCAGTTCTACTTTTGGTCTCCTCTAGAGCTCCATTTCATGTAACTAAAATAGGACCTAGCTGATTAAGCTGACACTTAGATAAAGGTCTTAGGCTGCCCTTGTTTGAGGTGCAATTGAATGGACTAGCATAATGTTCATTTTTCTGTAATGAAACTTGGGTACTGTGTTGAGTAGCAGTAAAATACTTAGTGCTATAATTTACTGCACTGGCAGGAAATCCAGTTTGCTTCTTGGAGAAATGATAGTTTCTGTCACAAGTCTTTGGTAATGGACTGATCTTCTGTCTGCAGGCCTCTCTTATCAGAGTTCAAGCAGATTGTCAAATATGGATGACTAGCCTTAGTGTTTTCTCAAAAGGTGTATAACAAATGAGCACTTTACTGTCACTAATCCAGGAGAATTAAATATCTCATCTGCTCAAAACAGGCATTGAAAAAAGATCTGAAGAACAGCTGGACTGAAAGATTTTTCCATAGCTGAACAGTGCTACAGTATCTAACAGGTACCTTATCTTTGAGCAAATGAATTGGCCTTTGTACAAAGTATGGGAAGAAACTACTTTCCAGCCTGATGCCAGTTCTTATGCTTGATTTCTCCCACTTCAACAACCTGTTTTTTTGGGCCTGCAGATCCAAGGCTTCAGAGTAAACTTAGGCACTGTTACAATTCCTTTAGAAAGGAATTGTAACAATTGCCTTCCTTGTCTGTCCAGTGCTACATAGCTTTACTTTCTCTGTTGCCAACATTTGGGAAAGTTAATTTAGCAAAGCTACGGCTGAATTGATGCAAAGGATATTGAATTACTTTAGGGTAAATGGAGGATCTCTCTGCCTATATCAGAATAGTTTTTGAGCAGTCAAGCATTTATCAACTTTGTTTTAGAACCTGAGCTTTCCATGATTACTCCATGAAAGAGTAATTACTTCTGTGTCAACCTGTTTATTGGATTCCTGCATGATATTGACATAAACCAAACCATGATTTTGAGAGTTTGGTCTTCCTTAGTTCTTTCAGTGATGGATTTACCCAAGAAGCAAATGGATGTTGCTGATTGGTTCTCTAAATAATAGAGCAGTTCTAATGACAATTTGTTGTAAAACATCATGGTATAAAGTTTTGGGAGTGCAGACCCAGGCATCACAGCATCCACAGAGTCATTCCAGTGGCATTATAAATGTGCTTGTAATTAGGAAGGAACATCTGAATGCAATGTAACCCCATATAATCCCAAAGACAGAAGAGTCTTCATGTTTATGTAAGTTTTTTTGGTTGGTAAAGAATGAATGCTATTCATCAGTGTCATTTAAATATCAGAACGATGCCCTTCATTTTTCACACCATTCTTACAATAAATAAAACCCAGAAGAACCCATGTACCCTAATTTTTTTTTTCACATGACAGCTTGTCATCAGTCTAATTGGACATAATTTCCTTTGTCTCATGACTGAAAAAGGTGGTTTAAAGAATTGTATTTCATTTCCCTTCAAGTTGTTTTAGTGAATATGGTGTCCCTTGACTCTTAAGTACTCTTAGACAGGCGCTTTCTGGTACAGACAAGGTATTTCTGCTGAGTGACTACACAGAATGGAAGAATAAAACAAATGCTTTGTTTCTTACAGCCTACAGACTGCAGGGATGAATCCCCACACCTCCATGCTTTTGTTAATATCACACACTTTTCTCCTTTTAAATCACAGTAGTCTTAATTTATTACTTTCTTGATCTGGAAAGGGGACTTTTATGTGGTCAAAATAGCAATATTCTACATTCTTTATATGTTTTCTTAGGTTTCTTCCTTGAAGCTTTCTCCACCTCTGTCGTCTTCTGCATCTGCTTTTTGTTAGACTTTTAAGATAAAGGTGGTTCTGCTACCATACTGTGTTGGACAAGCTGTTTTCTACCCTTAAAACTGATATCTGCTCCAGAAACTGTCTCTCTTTTCCTGCTTCAACAAATGACATTTGTGACCCTTGAATGCTGAAGAAATTTGGTGAAAGGAAGATGTTTTTGCAACTATTGTTAGCTTTTTGAATACTACACGGAAGCAGACAGTTTTGACCATAGAGTTTTACATGTGTTTTAGTTAAACATCTTACGTATTACGGTGAAGTAGAGTCACTCCATTAAAAACAGCAACAAACATTTAAATGTTAATACAATAATTTTATTAAGTGTTTTTTTAAGTTTTAAATAGTAAAGGAAACTGTTCAGAGGTCTAGAAGATTAAGTTCTCAAGGCTGTTGTGAGATCCTTAAACCAAAGAAACTGCTACCTTCCTGTCTTGACTGCTTTCTGTGCTTACCCCAAGGTGAGCTGTGTGTACTCAGAGCTTATCTAGGAAACTACACTCCTTGGGAGACTTGGGAGCAGGAATAACTGATTCTTGCTTTCTTTGACTTGCTTTGGCATATTTTGCAAGGACAACAGAATTTTCAAAAGTGCTTAAGGAACTTAGTCATGGGAGGTATTAAATACCTAGCTATAGTAAGATGTAGTAATTCTCGTACATATGACTTAACAAATTTAGGGCCGTGTTCACAAAGGTATGAAGGTGTCAAGCTCTTTCTTATAGTGCCTAACTTACCATAAATGTTTATGGTTGTTAAATATTTATATCAGTCTGAGCTCCACTGCTATTTTCCTTGCGTAGATAGTGAATGCTTGATTTAGGTGGGATTAGAAATTTCGAAGAAATCTGTACAATTCTTGGCACTTTCTGTAAGTACTTTTCCGTAGGAATTCTGGTTTAAAAAAAAATATGTTGTAATAATAGCGTGGGTTGTACCTGTTGTGATTTGAGATTTAAAAAAGCAAAGTTTGAAGGAAGGAAATTAGGCTAACCGTTATAAAGAAGGTATATTTGGAAAAATGGAGAAACCCTTGGTCATGCAGACACTTCATCATGTTTGACGCATACACAGTGATGATTATACTGTCATGTAATCTACTTCTGTATTACTATTCCTCTATGAAGCCAAAAGTTCCTGTGAAGACTGTATGGGAGAAACAGAACAAATATGACATGTCATAGTGAATTGTAACAGAGGAGGAGAGACAAAAATGGTTGGCTACTATTTTGAGAATATTTCAAAAGATAGCCATGCTATTTCAGATGTTCTGGTCCTTGTCCTTGAGAGAGAATACTAAAACCTTCAAAAGAAGAAGCCTGGAAACTAAATTTCGTAATTTATGAATTAAGTTGAATATGGAAAAGCACAAGCTCAATGGTAACATTGGGTTTATGTCTTGTACAACTTGTGCTCCTGGTAACCTCTGCAAGTGGTAGCTACTCGTCACCTTTCCTGTCTGTTGCACCTTCTGATTCAGCTGTACCTACTAACCTTTATCTTAATTGTCTATTGATTAATGTAACTTATTTTTACCCAGAACATAGTCATCTCAACAGGCTTGAAGATTGCGATGTCTTTCTCAGATCAGAAAAAGGGCATGTGTGCCCAAGCTTTTGTGATTTTTTCCCCCAGCCGTATTGTTTACTTAGTAAGAATAAATTATCCCTGTTTTCAGACCTTGCCTCTCAAAATCATTCTTAGAAACAGTAGCTAGTGGACTCAAGGAATAGTGAGCTTTGGCTGCTAGTTCATGTTTGGCAAGGTGCGTTGCCTGAGACAAAGAAATAACTGCCATCTGGTTAAACACACTCCATATATTCGACTCTGATAGTTCTGTGCTTTCGAATGGCTTTTCAGGTGGATATTTCCCAAGGTATATTTATTGCAGTGTGCACAGTATGTTTGTTTCCTTACTTAGAAGGCCTGTAGATTGAGGTTGAATTACAAGGCATTCAAAATTGTGAACTGTAGAGAGATATGACCTTAATCTTTCCATTTATAGAGACTGTTATATTGTAGTAAAACATCTTTTTGTTTAATCATGTCAGTTACTTAATTTTACCACTTTTAGTAACTGAAGAACTGAGATCACCAAGCTGTTTGCTCGTCTTTTCCACTGCAAATGGAAATGAAAAGTTATCCTCCTGTATTACTTACCTGCCTCAGTCTTGGTCTTCATTTCTCTGAGTGAAATTGTCACTTGATGACATGCTCTCACTAAACATCTGGCCATCTTTAAGGCAAGCACTTCAAATTTTCCTAAATTGGACTTCATGCATTATGCAGATATTATTTCATTAGACACTGAGATGAGCTATCAAGCTATATTGTTTGGTCAGAATAATGTAGGCTTGCCTCTCGATGCTGGTTTGAAATCAGACTAACAATTTTGGATAAATCCAGTTCATGCAATCATTTTTGCTTGTGATTCAATTAGGGCATACATAGGGATCTAGGTGAATGCAGTCAATGATTTTGTCTCTATTCCTGACTTACACGGATACCTATGTGCAATGTGTGCAACAGCATAAACAATAAAAGAGCTAAATTAATCTCTTAGGAAGTGAATGGAACTATGCCATGCATAAATTTGAGCCACAATCTCCTAAAATATTCCACACTGAGAGGCTAATAATAAGATCCAAAGTAACGTAAGTTCCTTTTGGTAGTAAAACATACTGGATTCTCACTGCCTTCTGTCTTTTCCTTTAATTTGCACTATTGTGGAGAGTGAAAAGTGAAACACCAGTAAATTGTGGAATTTCCTCTGTGCTGAATGGGGCCGAATAAACAGGTGATGTGTGCAGCAGTGAAGGATCTGCCTGCTGCCTGATGTTGTCTGAATTCCACAGGGGCTCAGGTTCTCACCTGACATAAATGGCTGACTGCATCAGTATAAAAGAAAATGTGCCAATATGTGCTAGTCCATAGGCTGCTGCTTTCACATTTCTTTTTTCCCCAAGTACTTTGTTTCATTTTCTCCAGATTAAAAGGTTAAGTATTAGGAGGTTTCTTTGCATAATACTATAATCTATTCTAAATTCTTTTGCAGAGTGTATTAAAAAAACACGAAAAGAAAGACTGCAAGATTGTCTCATTGCACTTACCTGAAAGCTGCTAAGTTCGTCTTCATTGTTTTCCCTGCAGTGTTCTCTAACTCTCTGGTGTCTGAAACTGTATTTATGTAAATACAGCTGAGCATTTCTTTGCCATCTGGATGGTGCTGTAAGAATGGTATAAAGAAAAGTGAAAACAAATATAGGAAGACTAGGAGAATGCCTTAAAAAGGTAAAATTAGACCTATATTTTGGAAGCTGTGTAACTGGACCAGCACACAAAGCTTTTGACCGATTGTGGCACAGCTAGATTAGTCAACAGCAAAGAGACAGATTAGAAGAATTCTTTTGGATTTTCAAAAAACTGGCTAAACTGGTATTGTGTGAATATTCTAGCTAATGGGAACAATGATAGCTGCTTCATTTAATGGTCAACTTGTGCTTGTTCTTCGGTTTAGCCCAGATTTATGCATGAAGCTTTTGCTGACATAGCAGTGTTTAGGACTGTGACTTCTTTCAAAATACCTCACCAGAAATCCATCAGCTAGAGTATGGAGTAAAAGCATTTTGCTCAAAAAGCCCACCGTGCTTGGAGAATCAGCAGCTGGGTACAACTGTTGGGTATAGAAATACCTGTGATGGCAGCTACATTTGCTGTCATTGTCCAAGCAAAACTGTATGAACAGATTGAGAGGGTAAGCTTATTTAGTAGGATGGTTTCGTAGGATAATATAAACATCAATTTACTTGTCACAGGAAAAACTTCGTACTTTCCTGTCTCATGCACCTGGAAATGCTTGGTTTTTTTGTTTGTTTTGGTTTTTTTTTTCTGTTGCTAATATATCTTAGCCTGTACATATATATAGGCTGTGGTAACAGGTTAGCATCTCTCAAATTTTAAACTCTCCATAGGCCTAGAGTTACAAGGGTCTTTGTAAAACTCTTTGAATAAAATGACAAACAAACCAGTAGTCAAAACCTTAATTAAATAAAAATGAGGGACATGTCAAAAATCTGTCAGCTCCTAAATAAGTGACCAGATTTATGCTGGGTATCATATAGAAGCCAAATTCAGGAACTGGATTTAAAAGTGCTCTTTCATTATTTTTGTGTCAAATTGAACTTTGTAAGGCTCAGCTTCCATTTTCATTTGGTATCTGAAGCCCTTCCAATGGCTATATCTCCAGTTGTTTTAACTGAGTATTTTCCAGGCTAGGATGTAGGACAAGGTCAGTTTTGCTTAGAAAACTGTAGATAATTTTAGCCTTACCTGGTAATTTATTCCTGTGGAACTATTCTGGATTATAAAATTACAATAAACATTGTTAACTAAGGGTATAAGTACTTGGGGTTGATGTTATAATCTAATTGAACATCTATGTACTGTTTTTCTTTATAAATATTGGTTTTCAGCTAATTATTGGAAAGATTTAGGGAAATTTTTTCAATGGCAGATAACCATCGAAAAACTTCTATTTGCTAAAAGCAGTTCAGAAAGTGGTTTGGCTATTTCTGGAACAAAACTAGGAAGAAGCACATTTTTCTCATTCAAAAGTGAGTGACCCTCTGCCTCTCCCCAAACTTTACTACCTCATGCTAGTTAGAAAGGACATTAAATGTTAAGGTTTTGGAGAGGAGGAAGAGAGAGAATGGTGCATTTTCTGTGTGTTGGAGATGCCTTCTGTTGTCACTGTGAAAATCTGCCTACAGGTCTGTTTGCAGATGCTCTGCAGAGAAGAAAAGTTTTAGTGGCTTAAATATCTGATTCCACCTGTGTTGCATATGTTTCGGTGGGAGTGTGGACCAGATGTCCTGGAGAGCTTACATTTGAGCTACTGTAGGCTGATGTGAAAGAACAGTATTCTGTGCTCCTAGTGATCTTGCTGCACTGCAGCACCATAGAGGAGGAAGTTTGCAATGGACGAGGGGCTAGGGGTAGTGTCAGGTGGTGGAATCCATGAAATAAATGTGAAAAGAACTTACTGAGACATGGGTGTGTTGAAGAGCATAAAAGAGTGCGGACTGGCAGGGTGTAATGAATAGCAGTGGACTGAAGAGCTGGTATGAACAAATCAGGATTGGAGGTAAAAAGAAAGAGCAGGGTGAAAAGAGAAGGAACATGGCAGGGAGAATGGATAGGAAAATCTATTAGTAGAGCCCTCATGCTCCTCTAAAATCTAAGAGGGAGTTCAGCCACCATGCTCATACTCCTTTTCATAGCTGTGTGCAAGTTTGTATATAAGTGTCTTGGTTGTTACATTCATATTGCCTGTGGGGATGGCTATCCACTTATTTTGCCTTATCTGGGTAGCCAACTGAGTCACTCTGAAGGTGGAGTGAGTGTGCAGGTAGGGCCAGTGTATAGCTGGAAAAATAACCACATGATCTAGGCTTAGGTCTGGATGTGCTTCATCTGAAAGAACTATACAGGTGTAGCCCCAAATTCCTTACCATTCTTAACATTAAATCTTTGTGAACCCAGTGGCAAACTCTCCTGGTCCTTGAAGTGGATAGCAAGCAATGGTTTTTAGTTGCTGGGAACTAAGATGGTCTTTTAGCTCAAACAGAGCTCACTGTGATGGAGCTAATATTTTGAACTCTGTTTATTTACCTACAGAAATGACAATATGATGGCATGTAATAGGTTATTTTGTATGTAAAAAGCTAGCAAAGCATTCACAAAAGTTGTATTTAAGGACTTTTGGGGGTTGAAAAGTCAAAGTTATGGTTGATTTTTTGCTCACTTGCACTCAAGCATGATAATACAGTCCTGCATTTCTTGATAATCTACCGTATTTCTGCAAAAATAGTTCCTCCTTTAGCATACATAAAATTTCTCTGGTCTGAGACACTTTGTTAAAGGAGATTTCTCTTCATTGTTATTGCATGACCAGCAGGTGATTTTAGGGAGACAACAGAAGAGTCTTGAGGTTGAAGCAGCAGAATGCTGTTCCAGTAGAACTGGATCCTGCTTCTGCCAAAGAAAATTCGGTAGGATGGGGGACAACATGTTTTTAGCAAACTTCTCAAAATGGCTGTTGTCCCTGTAAGTTGTATGTTCCTTACTTTAGTAGCCTAATTTGACACTCTGTGGCCTGATATGCAGCAGTACAATAGATACTGAGCTGATGAGTTTTGAATGTAAATCCTATGGCATTATGTATTACCCAATAGAAAATACTCTGAAAAACCCCAGAAAACCTTGTTTTGAGCACCGAAACATTCTGTGAACTTTTGATTCGCAGTCTCAGAGGCAGAGACTATGATGAGACTTTTCTGAAACTCCTTTTCTGAGCAAATATCTAGGAAGATGAGTGTGTGTTAACACACTTGACATATATTTCTTGGCACATACTAAAACTAGGTGGATGGAAAGGACCTTCATGACTTTCCTTATATTTCTCTCTTTACCATACCCTTAAGTGTTCTTACTGTAAATTTGCATCAGTTACAAACTTCATGGGCTGTCCTAGGAGAACTAGAAAAATGGGGCTTCCAGTTGGCATTGCTTTCATACACAACTGAAGACCACCCTGCCTTGTCCTCATTTTGCCATCTTTTTCTGTCTGCAGCTGAGAGGTGTAAGTTCTTCTGCAATGAGGCATCATTTAGGTAAGGCTTAAAATCAATTTGCTGTTTAAAGAAAGTGTTCTTATTTCTTTAATAGCTCAGTCCTGGGTTTCTGGCATGGCTAGTGAAAGTGCTTTGAGACTTAAAAGGCATCCTTCACTGGTACTGTATCAGGTGCAGGTATAGTTCCATCTTTGGTGAAATGCTTGAATTAATCTTAGTTTTACCACATACTTTTTTTGTATCTGTGCAGAGGATGTGTTGGAAGTGTCTAGGAATCTCACTTTCTGGTGGAAATTCAGGTTTTCATACGCAGAATCTTCATACACTTACCTGACAAAAAGGTTTTGAAGGATGGATTTGCCTGCATGTTGTTTGACTACGTTTCAGGACTAGTTTAAAACAAACTGGACAAAACAAAGTTACCTGAAACTCACCCAGACATCACTATGGTTGACAGGAGGTGAGCCTGCAAGAAGCATGGCTGCCTGCTCTTGAGCAGAAGGGCAGATTGCGTTTGTTGTTTTTTAAATAAAGTGTAAACTGGCATTTCTCATTTTAAATCTGTGAGTTTCTGATAGCCTTTAAAAGAGCAGTTTTCTACTCAGGAGTTAGGAGGATTTCTTGAACTGGAAGTAGAAATGCAGTGAGCAAAGAGATAATTAGAGGCCTTTCAGCTGGAGTGTAGGAGAATGCAGATCAGTTTTTTTGTCCTGCCTGGAAAAGAGATGGGACTTGAAGTCAGGAGTTTACTGCTGAATGCTACCAAAGTTGGGCACTTAGTCATTGGTAATTAGGTTGGTTTTGGGGTTTTGTTCCTATTCTGCAGTCATTTGCATGAATACTTTGCACCCCTCTTAAGTGATTATTGCAGATACTGAGAGACAAAGGAACATAGCCTATATCTCCTAAAATGACATAGTGTGAGTAATTCACAGTGATCAAAAAACTGGATGAGGAAAGTAGCCCAGCTCATAATTTGAAGGAAGACATTCTCATACTCTCCAAATAATACCCTGTAATCTGTTTCCATATTATTTATGAAATGTTGTTACTGGGGGGAGGCAAAGGTTAACAGAAATCTTTCTTTCCCACTAAATATTCTGATGTAGTTAAGCCAGGAGCACTCCTTGAATAAAGAAGATAAAGGCTTAGGTGGAGGTTGAACGTAATATGCTTGAAGGCATATGACATGATAAATTCTACATAATGTTAGGAGAATGCAGTTGTTGGAAGTAAAGCTTTACAGCTTTTGGGCAAGTAAACTAACTCCCTGCTCACCTGTTGATTTAAAACTAGCTTATTATGAAATCAGCCTGTAATTTTTAATGTCATTCCTGTGAATGGTCAAAATCTGTCAGTCTACAGATGCAGTCTTCTATTTTCTATAGTAGGCATCTTGCAGAAAATTTATTTTAATCAATGAATTATTGATTATAATACTTGCCAATAATGCTTGCTCATGTATAAACAAAAGCTTGAGTGTAACAAACAAACCTTCCTATAGGATTGATTGGGTCTGTGTTTTCCTTCAGAAACTGACAGTTATCCAATCCATAGCTTAAAGGCAGGAACTGAAATACAGTATGAAATGCTCCTTCTGTTCTGCTCGATTCTCAGCAGATCAGTGGTATTTTTCTCTTAATCTGAATTTTCCTCAATCCATTTTTTCCTCTCAAAAATGGTACATATTTTTAGACAACCTCTGAAGTAAGTATGATGGTGGTGTTTTGGGGTTTTTTTGTTTGTGGTAAAGTTTCTGTCTTCTTGGTTTGTTGTTCCCTTGCCTTGCCTCATCTCGCCTCACCTCATCTCACCTCTCCTTGCCTCTCTCTTAATATTCTTTCTTTTCTGTTTTCTTCATAGTTAGCTTCTCCATGGCTGGTGTTAGTCATTATATATGAAGCTGTTAAATGTAAACAGTTGTATATTTCCTCCCCTGTGAAGGGAAAAGAGAATGAATTTCCAGGAAAACTATGGCATTCCATCAGATTCCCATAACTTTGCATGTGATGCTAAGCTTGCCAAACACTTTAACTGCTAAAAGCAGGAAGAGGGACCCAATTGCTCATGAATACCCCCACTTTGGCTTTTAATATAGAAAGTTCAAATATTTTCTGGAGTTCTCAGGTGGTTTTGAATCTTGGGTGTGTTTGAATCTTTCTGATGTGATTCAACTGTACAGGCCAGGGGATGAATTCCAATTTTTAATGGATCAGCTGCATGGCAACAGGGTCCTTTCTACCCCTATTATGCTATAATTCTGTTAAGCTAACGGACTGCAAGAGCCCTGCTGAGATTTGTTGATTTGCGTTTGGGTGTTGGAAGGAAGTGACAGAATCGCTTTGTACCTGCAGTCTTCCATCTCTTGTGTTGTAATAAGTAATTTAGTGCTGCCAATTATTCTCTCTATAGTCTGTGGCCATAAAATTTTGTCAGACCTTTTCTTCAGCAAGGAAAAACTAGTGGGAACACTGAGGCTATTCTTATGTCAGACACGCAAGACACAGTATAATCTTTTTAAATGATTTAGGTAGGGAGGTATCACTGCTGACTGAGAGGAGTCATGAATGGGAAAAGTATTGGTTGTTGTCCTAGATGTAACAGAGGTAATGCTTCATGATGGAGGGAGTAAAAGATGTGCTGTAAAGAAAACTGTGTTGCTGTTATTGTGGGGTTGCTAGATGTGTCTTTAAGCTAAGCAATACTTGTGCACGCTGAATGCTCTGATACTCTCAGTTGGCTTTGTGACCAGAAGGACCTTTCTATATCATGCTTTTGTAAAGATTATGAAGTTGCAGTTACTTTAATTTATAATTCACAGTAGCTGTCCTGACACTTGCTTTAAAGACCACAGAATCCCACATTTGTTTCTAACAGCTGTATATGGATTGGCTAGGGCTTTGTTGTTAGTGACTGAGCTGAAAAAGCCTGTGCTTTTTGCAGTGCTTGCTACACTGGGAATACAATTTCTGCCTGAGATTTCTTTGTCTGAAGAGAATAAGGCAATGCTGTTATGGGCAAAGAACAACTTGATGCCTGAGAGGGAGCATTAAGTATATCACAGCAGCAACCAAAGCTCAATTAGTTAAAGGGGAAAAGAAGTCTCTCAATAATTAGTAACTCTAAAAATTTTGTGAGAGAGCTGGACTGTAGACCAGAGAAATAGACAGGTTTGCATAAAACCTTAAAGCCATGCTTGAAGACACTATTTCTTTATGCAGGGTGATGAAAGCTGAAGTTATGACCTATGTCACTGAACTGATTCCATGGTGCTATAGGAAGCCATGTAAGCTAGTCCTTTTCATGTATCCTTCTTTAGTCTTCATACACCTAAACAATTGTTTTCTACTTCTGTGGATTGGCTGACCAGATTTTTCAGTTTAGATCATTCAGATGAGTACAAGAGATTAGCATCTCCTTCTTTTCATGGGCTAGTAAAGAAGCACGTCATACACGGTATAGAATGTAGAACAGCTTTTCTTCAGATTTCTTGTATTACAGGAGTGTGTGAAATCTAGGCTTCCAGATGCAGTGTGCTGGATACAGTAAATGAACAGAGGAAGAGATGATCTGTACACACAAAAAAGGTGGGGGGAAGATGAAGGGAGAATTAGTCACTTTCCGAGTTTTAATTCATACAGTCTGTCATTTGTAGAGGCTGGAAATAAAGCCCAGATGCTCTGGCTAACCCTCTTAAGGGTTACTGCTGCAAGCTGTATTACATGGCTAAATGTAAATATGGTTATATTTAACATAAGGTAAGCATATAATTAGAACACCATGTGGAAACAGTGAATGAGAGCGCTACTAAAATCCATTACTGATGGCATATTACAAAGGAAGAGTTCTGCTCTGTGTTCCTCTGGTTTCTTTCCCCATCACTGTAATTCACCTTTACTCCAGTTCTTAATTTCTTACTCTAACTTCTCTTGAAAAGTCCTCTTATGCCTTTCCTTTCCCTGTAGCTTATCCTGTTCTAACTTATGCCACTCCACATATTCATAACATTGATTTCTCCCTTCCAGCAGAACTGTTGCACAGTTGACTGCTCTTCCATAACTCATTCCATGCCAGATTTTGTGCCTTCTTTCTGCCCTTGTTCTGTCATGCCTAACAATTCTTTAGGACTTGGGACATTTATAACAGTATGTACAGCAGAACTGTAGTGGATTTTACCCTTTGTGTAATTGCTTTCAAATACATATGATTAATATTAAAGGCCTGCTATTAGCCTAATATACAGTCTGTTCTGAAATTAAAAATTTGAGGGATACTTGTATAAATGTCAACTCTTACAGTTGTAACATTTTAAGATTGCAAATGTCAGTGTATGCTATGTAACGGTGTTTGCCTGTGTGTGAAGTACGTTATAATCACTGATGGATGAATCTTAAAATTTTCCAAAGTTCAGACAAGTTAATCAATCCAAAGTTCAGATGCTTTTACAAACTACAGAATTTTTTCAATGTGCAAATGGAGTGGAAATCAAGGTGGGTAAGGATTAACTAAGAAAATGCTGAAGCAGTCAAAATTAAAAATCCAACTCCAAGGAATTTGGGTGGTAAAGCATTGCTTAAGGTGTATGATTGAAGATTCTCATCAGTTTAGACATCCTTATGTGGTCATGGAAAAAGTATTAACAGCAGAGGCCTCTCATTCATTATACATGCAATTACAAAAATGTCATGTGAAAGGATCAAGGAGGGATGATTTTGACTAATCAGTGAGCTAGCTGAAAACCACTGTGATGAAATTCAGGTTTCCCATATTTATCTGCTCAATTTCTTTCTTCTTACATAGAAATCTTTAAATTGTGATTGCAAGAGCAAGGAGCAGGCAATGTTCCCACGGGCAGTGTTATTCAGTTTTTAATCCTGGGCTTTTCAAGTGATAGACGAAATATAGGAAATATTAAAAAAATCATGGTTAAAGCAGAGTGTGTATCTAATGATTCCTTTAGAGTTGAACAGAGAGGATTTTGACAGTCAGTTTCTCTGTAGTCAGAAGTAGTCTGAGTTGAGTCAGTAGAAATGGACACCTGGGTGGTATTCCTGTCTAGCATAAAGGTTGCTTTAGCTGCAGGATCAGAATCAGTATCTTGCTTGTTATCATTTGCCACTCTATCCATTTTGTTGGACATCTGATTCAAACAATGCATGAATGCATTTTTATGCATGTCCTGAGCATGAATGCAATTTGTGCTTTCAATCTTAAATTGAGTAGGAATGTGTGAATCAACTAACATAGGCTTACCATGGATGAGAAAAAGTGGTAATTAAGTTCAAATATTCGTTATTTAATAAATTGTTGGTGTTTTATTGCTTTTTAATTATCCAGCAGAAGGATATGAATATGTAGCTACTGATAGGGGAAAAGTAGGAAAAAGTAATTCTGCATTTGTGCTTAGAATCATGGAATACTTTAGGTTGGAAGGGACTATCTAGTCATCTGGAAATCTAGTCATCTGATCATCTGGAAATCCAGTCATCTAGCCAAACCCTCCACTCAAAGCAAGTTTCGTTACAGCAGGTTGCTCAGGGCCTCAGCCAGTGCAGTTTTGAGCATCTTCAAGAACAGAGATTCCAGAGCTTCTCTGGGCAGCTTGTTCCAGTGCATTTCACCACTGCCATGGTTTAATGTATGTCTAACTGGAAATTCCTGTGTTCTGTCTTGTGTCCATTGCCTCTTGCCTTGTCTCTGTGTGCCTCTGAGAAGAGTATGGCTCTGTCTTCTTTGTATACCCTCCCATTAAGGTAGCTGAGGAGCTCCTAGCCTTTGCTTTAGGCTGAACAAGTCCAGTTCTCTTAATCTTTCTTCGTATGTCATGTTTTACACTCTCCTGATGATGGTCCCCTGCTGGACTTCCTCCAGTATGTCAATGTCTTGTACTGAGGAGACCCTAATGGGCACAATACTCCAGATGTGGTCTCTCAAGTGTGAAACAGAGGGAAACAATCGTGTCCTTCACTCCACTGGCTATGCTCTTGTTAATGCAGCTCAGTGTGTGGTTGGCCCTTGTCTGCACAGCAGCATACTGGTGATTCATGGTCAACTTGTCCACCAGAGTACTCAAGTACTTTCGTGCAAGGCTGTTTTCTAGCCCATCAGCACCCAGCTTGTCCTGTTGCATGGCGTTATTTAATCCCAAATGCAGAGTTTTACATTTATCTATGTTGAGTTTCATGAGTTTTCTGCCAGTTCACTCCTCCAGCTTGTCAAGGTATTTCTGAATAGCAACCCAGCCCTTCAGCATGTTGATCACCCCCCTCAGTATGATGCATACTTTCTGAGAATTCCACGTCCCATCACTGAAGTCATTAACGAAGATGTGAAAATATATTAGATTGAGCTATTGATCCCTGAGGGTTGACACTAGTAATTGGCTGCCAGTTGAACTTGGTACCACTGATGAAATCCATGTGAGCCCAGTGGTCCAGCTAATTTTCCATCCACTTTATAGTCTGTTTATTGAGTCTCTATCTCACTATCTTGGCCATAAGCATATTATAGGAAATCCATTGACATAGCATTTGTATCTCATGGTACCTCTTAGAATTCTGTTTTTCTCTTTTAGGTTATTCACATGGCTATTAATCAGGGTTTAGCTATTCCTTTAATCTAACCAAGACTGACATTCTTTAGGAAGTGCATAGTAGATCAAGGACATATTCTTAATACGACAGTTGACTATTCTTGGGTCAGACAAATATGTAATGAATCCTGTGGCACAGTTTTAACCTAGCAATGTGTGGTTAGTTATTACAGGATAAGACTGACCAAGACATGAAGAACAGATGTGGGGCTCAATGACTGTTTTGTCTTTTTTTGACTGTATATAGAGGGCCAAAAAATGAATGAGTACTTCTTCCTTTCTTGATATATATGATGGTGGCTGATTGCTGTCGTGGTAGGGTACATGTTTTAACTGATATCCTTTAAAAGTTAATTTGAGGTTTGGGAAGAGGATTGGGAAAGGGCTGCACAACAAGCTGTCAAAATCTCTTCTAACTAGAGATTATTTAGAATTTTCTTTTCATTGGCTTCCTAATGCAGTAACTGATCTTGCTTGATAAGTTGACTGTAGCAAAAATGAAATGTTAAGTGTGCAATACCTTTATTGGTTGAACTAATCTGTAGATGAAAGAATACTTTCCCATTGGGGAAATACTGGTGTAGCTGCCCATAATTGCAATATTCTTTCAACCCCGATTGATTTAATTTAGCCAGACAAAACAGCAAAGAAGCTTCTTCCCAGCCTTTCAGAGCTTTGATTTATCTTCATTTGGCTGGCTGAAAGAATGCTGACTATCTAATCCACATGTAGAGACTGCTCTATTTTTAAGTCTGTGTCTCTTTGTGTCCAAGGCAACCGTTTGAAGCCAAGGAAATCCTAATATCTGCAGAACTTATTCCACATATACATGAGTCCAGCTGCAGCAGGCTATCTCTCAGGGTCTGCCCGTTTATCACCAGAAACATATAGCAATGCAGATACCATCAATTTGTCTCCATGGGATTAAAGCTGGCAACAGCTGTTGGAGGTTTAATAACACTCCTGATGTTTAAACATAGAGAGTTGCTCTTCTCTTTTGCAATCATTTTCCACTTCCTTAAAAAATAAGTTGTTTTTTATTTCCTGGGGTTTAGCTTTTAATAATAGATTGGCCATATTAATCACAGAGCTATTCCAGCTTTCACAAAGCATTATTATAGTTGAGCAAAGTACAAATGTACATGAATGTATTTGGTCTAATTAGGCAATTCAGTGCTTTATTCCTGATGTTAACCATGGCTTTGTGACCATCAAAAGAGTGTCAGCAAAGTGTCCTAAAGGCATGTTTGATACCAGCAAACAAGGGCAAGATACAGTCCACAAACTCCTTGACAAGCTCATTAAAAGCATTGTGAACTACCTGCTTTGGCAGCCTAGAAGTGATTCACAGGGAAGACAGTGTGGCTATGTACTTCTCAATTTTTTCCCCACTTTTCATAAAAGAAAAGAAAGTGCAGCTATGTACATATGTTAGCTAAGGTTCACAGCAATCCTCCATGACATTATAACCTATTTCTCATGTTTTAGAGACATGTAGCTAGGGCTCAGAAAACGTTTCATGACAGCAGGCTGCCTCAAGATTCTTCCTAAACCAAACTGGGGAGATTGAGGGAAAAGACTCCAGCATTCTTTGTCACTTATCAATACGTACCTTGCAGCTTGTAGATAGTACTTCCGGGTAGTAGATGGTAGTAGGTATGTGACAGTCTCCCATTTCTCGTCTTTTTCGTGTTACCAGCTTCTCAGAAATGGCTAAGTGTATTAAGTTATTTCTAAACTAAATCCCCCAGGTGCTTTCCAGTCCCAGTTGCACGCCTCAATCATGTTGTGACTTCAGGCTGGGAGGACACTTCAGCCTGCATCATCCTCAGGTGTGCTTTGGTCTTCGAGGGTAGAAGGTGGGGTGCATGGACAGGAAGGGTTCTGAGGAAGACTGCAGCTTCACTCCTTTTTGTAGGGATGGAAGGGTGTTTCCAGATCAAGGGGGCTTCAACTCGGCAATATGCTTATATTGTGCTAAGGAGCTGAAAAAAGTAATCATCAAACTGTACATTACCTATAGCAAACAGCTCATTACTCATCCTTGCAAATGTTCTTGTTTCTAAAGGCTTGCTTTAGGTTAAAGCTATGACTATGTGTTGTAAGTAATGTATCATGAGATAGATGATGAGGGATCTCATGAAAGATTTCTTTCCAGAAATCACAATGTGATTTTTATCTTGAATTCAACAGAACAATAATAAAAAATAAACAAAACCTCTGTTTCCTTTTTGCCTTGCTAAACTGCTTTTCAGACATTGACAGTGGCCTTCCAATGAGGTGATGGAGGTCTACTTACTTCTTATTCTTATTGAGTCAAACCTATTCTGGAAATGTTTGAGACCTCTTTGGAGGAAACTGAGTTGTCTTAGTGGAATGACTAGGAAATTAATTCAGTAAACAATTAGAGGAAGTAGAAGGGCAAGACAGACAGTTAGTCAACCTGGTCTGAATTCTTCTTATTCACCTAGCAATTTATTGGAGTTGATTCTTGACTTTCTCTTTTGAATAATATTTGATTTGCACTTGTGCAAAAAGAAAGCATTCAGATTTGGAAATAACTGGCATCCATCTAGCATTTACCTTTTCACCATTAATGTTGGTATAGTCAAGAAAGTAGGAAATAAGTTCCTTCAATTACATTTCTCTTGTGTTGAATTAATGAGAAAAACAGCAGTGTGTAATATTAGTGTTCTTATACTTCCTCAAGTTTCTTGGAACAGTTTGTCTGCAAGTACTATGGGTTTAGTCCTCTAAATAAATAATGAAAATAATGTTTAATAAATTGATGTCTTACAGTCTTTCCTACCAACTCCTAGCGTTTTTATTTATCTGTATGCATTTGCCAAAGTCAGTTGGCTTCTGTCTGGAGTTTTACCACTGCATTCTGTTAAACTGTGAAGGTTATAATTTTGCTAAAAGTAATCAGAAATAATAACCCAACATAAGCTCAAAACTGCATGTTACTTTTTAGAAGCTGTTCATGATCCTTGCTCTTTCTGCTCCTCTATAAGCTGAGTTTTCAGCTGAACATAGGTATTTTTTCAATGGTACCTCATTCTCAGAAAGGTCACGGCAAGAAGGACCTAACTGAAAAAGTCCTTGGGGTTTAACTGCCAAATATTAAAAGCTTTCTGAAGATCTTAAGATCAGGCTAGGAAAACTAATATATTTTTATAACATCAGCTGTGACATTCAAGCCAATGCCATACCAGAGTACCAGTTTTTATTAATAAAGTATGTTGAATAGAGTATTATTCAAATAAAAATGGTTAAATTTGGCAAACCTGTCTCCTATTTCCTTGTCCTTCATATGACTATCCTAAGTAACCCTTGATAGTTCATGGACATCTGATTCTCATTACCATGCAATGGTGGAAGGAATTTTTAAAAAGACAGTAGATTAATTTAAGGGTAGGACATAAAAACAGGGGGTTTGACTGTACAAGAGTAGTATGAAAGGCTGACAAAGCCTTCTGAACTGTATCTAAAATTCTTGAAAGTAGCTGAAAGACAGGCTTTTAAAACTTGCTGGAAATCTACTGGTATTATTTTAAAGGTACGTTTAGCTCATTTATGCAGAATTTTTTCAGCTGTATTTCATTTTTGCAGTTTCCATTGCTTGAGTCTGTTCTTGCTTAATATTACTTTGTTTTTCTGAAAGCAACTTATTTTACACTTGCCTTATCCACTTTCCTTATGTGGAAAAATTGGTGTTGCTTTTTATGTGGCTTTGGAAGAATCTGCAAGTCTAATAAATGTTGCTATGAACTATATAAGAGCAATTTCATTAAATTATCAGGATAGAAACAAGTTGGGTGGATAACAGGCTACAGGATACTAAAAGCTGAAATACTTTTTTTTTTAAATGGATTTCTGACACTTAACTCTCATCTAAACGGATTCTAAAGTTTGCCAGTTAGCATGTCAGTATAGCTGTAATGTTTTAGCAACTTGATAGGGCATCCTTTATTATAGTCATATTAGCTTATGTTTATCAGAGTTTCAAAAAATGAGAGGTACTTTATAAAACATGAAACTGTCATGAAATAGCTAGCATAAATTTGCTAAAGCTATAGTATTTTTACTTTGACTGATGATTTGCAAACCCAAGTATTCGTTTCTGAAAATTTTTCACTATAATCTTGACCTGAGTGCAGAAGTGAGAGAATGTTCGGTTTGGTTTGAAATTTATCAGACCAAATTGTGATGTGGAGTTGGGAAGAGAGCATTGGGAAGGGATTTGGACTATTTTGATTGTATTTCAGGCTCATTACACAATTTTTATCAATTCATTGCTCTTCTCTCTACTTTATTTTTCTTACCTTTCCTTATAAGTGAGTAAAGACAACGAGTGCAGTTGTGAAAAACTTGTTTCCTGTATATTTACCCAAATGTTCGATCTAGCACATCCTTAGAGTCATGAAATCCTAAAGCACTAGTGCCCAGTACTGTGCAGGCAACAGGGCTGTCCCAAGGACATTATAGTCTACATGCTAATTACTTTTTCCTATATTGCTGTCTGGAAAATCTAGAGAATGTGTTGCAGAAATGCTTTTCTGTAGAAAAGTAGAATATTTTTGGGCATTTTAATACACTGCATGCCAATAGGTTAGAATATTGTGTACTTTGGCAGTCAAACAGATCGATCTATTGGCTGCCAAACCTTTATTCTCCCTAGACTGACCTGGTTAGCAGTATGCATTTTCAATATTTTCAGTAATAAATAGGGTCCTAATGGGATCCTGTATATCCTAGTCTGAAATAAATAGGGCATTTTGATCCTCAGCATGCTAGCAGGAATCGAGAAGATTCCTTGGAATTTTATGGTGCTAATTTACTTTTGTTAGTTGGAAAAAATTGGCTTAAACGGAGAAGCCAAAATGAGAGAAGTCAGCAGATGAAGGAATTTATTTTGGATGCTTTGTTTGAAGAAGGTAATTTTAAATTTTTGGATGCTGAAACTGTGGGACATACTAGTACTTGTACCTGATGAAGCTTTCTGTTTTCCATAAGCTTCCCTGCACCCTCCCCCCGGTTTCTCCCCACCCCACCCACCCCCAACCTGGGCCCAAGGAGAGGGTGAAGACCTGAAATAAAACTGACACATTACTGCAGTTTATAGAGTAGGATGAAAATGGAGTGAAAGATTTGGGTACCTCTCAAGTTTTTGCAGCTGTCTACAAAAGAAGAGAACATAGAGATGGTTTTGGACTGGGAGTGTAATATGTGGAAATACATGAGCGTGATGACAAAGTTGAAGAAGAAACTGAGAATGGAGGAAGAGAGGATATATTGGAACAGGAGGAGAGGCTGTCAAAACAGAAACTGAGGCAAGCAACAAAAAGAACAGAAAATACATGGGGGATTTTTCCTTCTGCAACAACAGATAGAACTGTCATAGACCTAGGACAGTTTACTGAGAAAACTATTTGTTAAAATGGAGACTTGAGTGATACGTGGAACTTTCCAGTCCTAAAGCTGGCAATGGGCTGCATGATTCAAAGATGCTTGTTCTTACTACTTATTTCAGGACTTTTGTGACAAAATCTCCTCACCTTTCAGTGGGAGGTATGCTGACTGGCATCAGTCTCTTCAGAACAGCATTCAACAGCTCCAGAGCTTGTGAAAACAGATGTTTTACAGAAGTGAGAGAGAGTAATTGTCTAGAGCAAAAGCGCTGGTTGTTCTGTTCTGTTAAGGGAAGATCATATAGTAATAGCTTTGTTGGTTGGCAATTGGGTAGCTCTATAATGAATTCGTGTTAGGGATGGAATAGACTTGGTTTGAATTCCCTTTTACCTCTGTATAGACTTGGTTTTTTGAGGTTTTGATTTTTCAATTTTGTTTTGTTTTTAAAGGAACTCTCTATATAGGATATATAGGCTATCCTATATATTCCTAGGACTGGGTTTTATTATGAATAGAGATTTTCAGAATAATGCTGTGAGAAATTTTTCTAGTAGTGGTGTCAATGTGTGAAGTTAAGGTTTCCCATAACTGGAATGGAATACTCACTGAGAACTTTTCAGTAGGTTTAAATATAGTATGTAATATAAAATAATACAGGCAATTGGTTGAAGAAACAACTTGAGTGCCAAATTATTGTTCATTATTTTTACTTTATGTAAAGAGAAGATGGTATAATCATATATGATTGCTTTCTTGAAACTCAGTTGCCAATTTAGATAAATTAGGTGAGATTTCTGCCTGTATATGTTAGTTTACTATTAATGGTCTTTGAAATAATCATTACTTTTGGTTTTAAAGGTTTGCTTTCTGGTTTAGACTCTTATTTTCATTCTGACTTCAGTTAACCATCTTCTGCACCGCTTTCTTATCAGTGTAGCACATCATATCTGATATGGCTCTTTACCCTTGCTGTTTGTACTGCATAATTAAGTTGTTAGCTTACAAGAATTTTGCTTTTTTACTGAAAAAGTCTGGTCACTTTTGGGCTTGTAATTTTCTCAGCTAATATGTGAGGGTCAGCATAAAGTTCAGTTATTCCTAGATGTGATAGCAGTCTGACTTCTTTACTAAATAATTACTGAGCAAAAACCCTGTAATGCTTGGTTTTTTAAGTACAGAAAAAAAATTATTAAAAACAACCGAAGCCCTGTTAGATTAAGAGGTTGCACATCAGTTCAACTTAACTTTCACTTCAGACCTGTTTTGATTCTCCTTCCAGTTGATTTATTTTAAAAATCAAACTTTGAGAAATTTAAGGGAATTATTTAATGAAGTCAAGTTGATTGCACAGTTCAAGAGATTTAATGTTAAAGAGGCTTATACTTTCTTCAAAGTTCTAAAATTGACTTTCATCCCAAGCAAAAGGAGGAGTAGGATGGAGGTGAAAGGGATAATGAAGGAGAGGGCTACAGAACTAGGTAAAATGGAATTAAGTCAGGGAAGAGCCTGTTAAGAACACAAAGTGAATTAATCACTGAAAAGTTAGCCCATTTATCAAAAGTCTGAAGATAAAGTAATTCAAAGGTAAAACACTTTCCAAAGAACAGTAAAACTTGTAGTACTTTAGCTGCCAAGCACAAACAGAATGTGGACAACTGGGGCTGTTGTTCGCTGGCAATATGGAATGTTCCCAATACAAAATGAATACCTTCTCAATTAAATGAGGAGGTTGTACAAAGGCAGCATAGCTGAGAGGAATGAAAGAATAAAAATAACTGTGAAGTACAAACATGCAGTCGGGTCAAGGGACTAGCTACTCTTTACCTGGTGCATAAAATTGCTAATTTACCATCAGCAGGTAGAGCTAATGATACTGTAAATGGGGGAATGAGGCTTCAGCCGAAACTCTTTAAGAAAGATGACTTGAAGATGGAAAAGATGCAGAGGAGAGCTACTCAAATCATAAGGAGGGTGGAGATTTTACTTTCTAGGGGGAAAAAACCCCCACATAAGCTGTTGTTAGATAAGCCATTTTGGCTGCAGTTGAGCTGGGTTCAGATCTGTATGTATGATGCTTATGTGTTATCTAAGCCATTTCTGTCAAAAACCCTCTGGCAGAAGAATACTTTAATATAGCGTTGACTGAACTGGAAGAAGAAATGAGCTGATATATGGTTATGCCACTTTGGTTGAAGAGGAAGGGAAGATGATCTGGAGATTTATATTCTAAAGGTTTAACCTAGTGCAAGTCCACCAGACCAGTAGAGCTGAACAATGTAAGCAAGTTTGACTTGTTTAGTAAAACAGTGTTTGACTGCTGGTTATGTATACTCTTACGAGGCTAAATACCAGGGGTGAAGAATTTCAAAGTACAGTGTTAATACAAATATGCAGTTTATAGATATGCAGTGATTCTTGTGGGCTGAAAATAATATTTGTAACTGTCAGAATAGTGAAACCAAAATAGTCTTCTCTAGGGAGAGGTAGGTGGGTTTCAAGAGGGATTATATCTTGTCACAAGCCACAACATAAGACTAAATTTGATTACACAATTCCATCATTCCAGGTGACAAAACCAATCACAGTATCACCAAATTACTTCTAATAATGCATTCCATCAATTTTCTGTTCCCCAGTGCTTGCTTGTACAGCTCCATTATTTATTTCAACCCTTACAATGTGATAATGTTCAATATAATATAAAAAGGGTCTTTTACCTTCAGGTTGCTTCCAGTTGAAAAATGTGGCATTCATTTTTAATCCCTCAGCCTACCTAGTTTATTACAGTAGGTCTACAGTCATCTGCTCATTGAAGTACTTTGAACAGAATCTTTAATCTGCTTCCAGCAAAACCTACATTTTATTAGAGACTTGACAGATTAAGAATGTTCATACGCCTTCGGTAAGGTTTTAGATAATGTGATTTTCTTTAGTACTTCTTTTGGGATTTTGCAATATAGATATATCTAAATCACAATAGATAATGAATGAAGTTTTCAATTGAATGTTGATTTGTATGGATTTTTAATGTAAAAAATTTCAATGTAGCATAAAAATGCCAGTTTGTTTCCCCCACATCTGAGGCCAGCAGTGGTCCTTTGACACAAAAAAACCCCCAAAAACAAAAGACTTTAAAAAAAATGTGGATTACATCCTACCACTAAGTGTGAGCAATGGGGTTTAATGGACAGATTTTGTATAAGCCGAACTTTGAATTTTCCATTGCTGTTTTGGGTTGAAATTGTGGAGTTTACACCTAAAGGTAACATCTTAAAAAGTTTTTGGATTAATTTTTTTTTTTTTTTTACTGTGTGGACCTAGATACCAATGAGACAGAGCTGCCTGAAATTTTGGTGCAAACAGAAGTAGGGGTGTCACACTACATGTTTCTTGTGTCCTATGCCTTGGCAATAGGACAGAAATGTTAATTTATATCTACTTTCACACATTTTGTCTGAACTAACTGAAATAGCCAAAGTACTGGAGAGACCAGCGTAGCAAACTAGTGAATATAAGGATGTGCTGTTATGTCTATACAAATCAATGTTGCTCCAGTGTGCAATTCTGGATCAAAATATTTACCTGGTTTTTCATGCAGTTGTTGCAAAAAGAGTCATGGACAGTGTTTTTCAGAAAGACAAGCTAATTTGTTTGGATCTTAATATAGAATCATGCTCTCATGGGAAGTCAAACCTATTGAACAGAGCAGTTAGTCACTGTCTGAATGGTGATGGGAGGCTCCATTGCAGGTCTTTGCAGCAGCATCTTCCTCTGGATCTCATGAGATTCCTGAAGCAACAGCTCTGCTGAGCTCTGGCTGCAGCCCTGGGTGTCCACTCAGCACATGCATAATTAATTGCTATTGATTATCTTAACTACATACAAAACACACTTGCTAATGACTATTTGCAAATGTCTTACCTGTGTATGATGTAATCTACCTTGCAGCAGGAACTACTTAGAGGAGTCTTTGGAGGAAAAGGCCAGATTCTCCACCTAGGTGGTTAATCAACATAATTTAAGTATCTCAGTTGCTCAGATTAGGCACAGCAGGAACTGCCTGAGGGAGATCTCTAGAACTGTACAAAGGTCCCATCCAGAAAGGAAGGTCCCACCCAGAGAAGTCCTGTAACAGTCTCTCAAATCATCCCTGTAAGCATCAGCCATTAACTCCCTGGGTCATCTGTGTGACTGAGGTGGCTGGACTGGACTAAGGTAACACACAAACTTGAAACTAGGTGATTGCCTGAAACTTCAGTGGTGACGGGGCTGCACACTGGGATGTTAGCCGGCAGGTCAGGATCAATGAAATCTGTGGCCAGGCAGAGGCATCACTGCAGTACAGCTGGAGACTGGCACTCCTGCAGAGTTGCTAAGGCAGGGACTGATGGCCCTGGTGTGGGCTGAAATTGGGCCCCTGGGCCCGTGGGCAAAGGTTGTAGGTGGGGGGTCCCAAGTGAGGCTGATCAGGGCAAGTAAGGTCTATCAGTACACTTGTGGCCCTGTCATAGAGGTACTATAGATCCCGTAGGCTCTAGGCTGCCTGGGCTTGAGGAGAACTGGAGCAACACTGAAAACTAAGGAATGGTAATCCACACCAGAGTCTTGTGCTACAGTTAATGATGGCATTTCTAGTACCTGTGATTTATGGTCTCATTTTATATGGTGCTGCCTTTGTCATGGATATATTCTTAGGCTCCTTGCAACAAAAGCATTAATATAATGTATAAAAATTTCATTCTTTTGTTTGTTACATGCTACTCAGTTGTGCTTAAGCCCTCACAATTTTTTAGTGGAGTTGCTAATCATTGTTCTGATTATGCAACTGTCTTCATGCTGCATTGTGGATTTCATAATGCCCTATTAGAGCTCTGGTTAGCCAGCAGATCTATCTTGCCACCAGCTGTAGGAAAACACTTTCAGAAAAGTGCACTCCCAGTGGAAGTTATTCAGATTTTAATGAGCAGGATGTTTTATGATCTTTGGTAATAAAAATGAAACTGGAAGAGAGCACTCTCTTGCCAGAATGTGTTCTTCTCTGTATTGCCAGAAATTGCAGGCTACGCACAAACTGTTGTAATTCCAGGCATATTCTGTCAGAATATGAATATGTATTATTCAGTTAAGTGTTACAGTATGACCATATAAATAGTAATAATACTGTGTGCTGAGACGGGAAATCCCATTGTGTATAATAATACCACCAACAGAATAGAATACTAATGTGTAGTCTTAAACATTTAGTGAAAAGTAGTTAGTGACCTCCCTGCTTAGCAGCTCTCTTCAGGCAAAGGCCTAAACTATTTCAGATTCTCTGCCTTTCCTCCCCAGCCCCTGAATTCCCAGAGGAACAGCATATATTAAGAGCTAACTGCCTACAGCTTGTGGGCTTACAAAATACCACTTCAGTTTTTTTCTTCATGACAAAAGCCATTTGAAAGCATTCTTTCACTTATAAATAGAAATAGCCTGAACAGTTAGTACTTCTTTTAAAATGTGTTCCTGAATTGATAACGTAAACCAAATGCTAATGTAAAATTTATTCTGGCTGTTGAAAATTATATCCAGCTAATAAATCAGAAGAATGATGTTTGAGATAGGAATAGATTTCCTTCCTGTGTTGCCTTTCCCAGCCCTGAGGAAAACCTATTTAGAACAATTCTAATGTTTGTGCTAGGGTCATACTCGAGATTCTTTCTGAACAGTGTTTGATTGATCTTGCTATTGGACCTGAGTCACGAGTCTATCTTGCTACTTTGCCACACTGCCTTGGAAAACAGTAGACTGGAATATGGTAGAATAGAGGTTTCTAACAGGCTCTGCAGTTAGCCTAGCAAGATGCTTTGCTATCTTCTTAAATCTTTCTTGACTCTCATTCCATAAAACATAGTACACTATCTATCCTGGAAAGAATTTTGAGCCTGCCATCAGTATTTTTCAGTAATATCTATTTATCATTCTTATGAATGATGACGGGTTATAATCTGGAAGAGTTTTTATGCTGTTTTGCCTGGCTGCACCAAGATTTTAATCATAAAATACTTTATAACATCTTTTACATTACATATTTAGGATAGGACGGTTAGTCGTTTTAGTTCCTTGTGTTGTTGTCTAGTAGGTACCCTGTGTTATCTAATAAGTAAGAAGGTGTTTGACACAGTGGATGTAGGCTGGGTACAATTATGGTGAGGCTATTCAAACCAAGTCAGATTATGGTGGAGGTCATCATAACCTGTCAATAGTGGAGGAACAAAAGCAACAGTATTTGTAGGTAACGAGGTATATATGTTTTCATGGAAGAACTATTTGAGTGTTCTATATCCATAAGTACTCTAGTGCTACCCTAATGCTTCTTTCTTCCTTTTTTTTTTTCCCTCTCCATCCGTTAGCTCAACAGTGATAAAAAGAATCAAATTAAATCTAAAAATTAGCATTTGGCCATCATTCGTTGATCAATGTGTATAGTACAACAGTGCACAAAAAACGGGTATTTAGCTGAAGGACTGCTGTGGTAACACTCAGGTTTGTTGACTGGATGTATTCATTAGAGCTTGCTTTGGTTTGGATTAATTTTTCAGTGTATCCTTTTCTTTGTGACAGATTTTACTTCAATAATCTATATAGTTTGTTCTGGTACACTAATCTGTATTGCTTGTATGAAGGCTGAACCATTTAATGTTTGTATTAATATGACATGGGAGGAGCTGCATACTGAGCAGCAGGATGTAAGACCTTCTTCCTGAGGACACCATTGGTGTGGATTAAAAGAGGTAGTAAACAGATGCATTTCCTTATTACTATGCTTGAACATGCGAGTGAAAGTTGAAGGAGTATAACTATTTAGAGAATCATCATGGTGTTAGGGTTTACCTCCAACAGTGAAGCTAACCTAGAGCTAGCATTTATTTCTGGTTTTGCAGTAGGTGTTCAGCTGCAGAAATCCCCAGTATTCAGGTGGTAAGGTTTTTTGTGTGGATTTTTTTTTTTTAATAGCTGATATATACCATGTTGTTTCAGGATTATATGAAAAGAAACTTGTATTCCCACACACATTTTCCTCCCAAGAAACCAGACCTGAGGAAATATAACAGGTTGGAGAATCTAATGTTAGAAAAAGTTGATATGCACTGTCAAACATTTCTCAGAATCACATCTAACTTAATGAATGTTTCAGTGTGGTGGCTCTGGGAACTTCATTTATTTCAGATGATTTATTACATCTTTGCTGTAGCATCCAGTGTTGACTAAAACTTGTAATCAAAATTGGACTAGTAGTTTGCCCCACATTCATTTTTCCTAGGACTCTTCTGAGTTGGGGAGAGTGAGACAGAAATGTGGAGAGGGTGTTTTATTGTTTCAGCTCTTGTTTTGATCCTGTGCAGCAGAACACATTGCTCTGCAGGTAGAAATGTATTCAGGAAATTGGTTCTTTTCTTTAGAAATCTTCTCCAGGTCATGTAAAGATACTTGCATTTGATCACAAGTTGTTGTCTGTGCTTCTGAAATTGTATTGATCAATTTATCCCTTTCCAGGGAAGAAATCAACTTCAGCTCTTTCACTCCAAATATTCAGTCTGCAGGAATGTGTATGTCTAAAAATCACTTTCTTTTACTATCATAGTCATGTCTGACTATAATGCTGAACCATAAGGGGTTCAGACGGGTGGTTGTAGACTTGAATCCTTTGATGGCAATCTTCATGTAAACCATCTGTTAACACCCAGGGAGAAAAAATGTGCAATATGTTCCACAGTAGTCCATGGATTACCTGGGAGTTAATCTGGGTGACATATTTAATTGCATCAGTCAGGATTCATCTGTTTACATTATTGAACCACTGAAGGTAGAGGCATACTCACCACTTGCTTTAAATTGAAACTCTGTTCCTAATAGAAGTCTTTTAACAAAGGGAGCTCCTGTGCACATGAGAACAGAGTAGAGACATGGGAAGGGAGAAGACAGGAGTACTGGAGTTTTTCTTTGCATAAGGCTGAAGCTGAGAATAATGGAATTTCCCAGAAAAGAGAGAAGACAGTGTTCTAGATGCAAAAAGTCATGAAATGATGAAGGAACTGCTGATTGTGGGATTAGGACAGGAGAGAGAAGCATGCCATATAAAAGGAAAATCCAACATCGGGCTGACTAGGTAAGGAGGAAAGAAACTGAACAAGAAATGGCCTAATTTATGAAAATAACAGCTAGATGCCTCTCTGGAGAGGAAAAGAATATGAACAACAGACATCTTGGAGGACCTCTGAAGACCCTGTGCTCAAGAATTATTTGGGATATTACATGTGGGGTTTTCACTTTGCCTAGAGTTCCCTTTTAGCTATGGCAATAAAACTGGGGAGCAATTTGTACGGAAAATGTCAGTTAAGACTTTGTCTTATTTAACTTCTGACAGCTGCCTCTGAATTAGTAGCGGTATTGAACGGCAGAAAAATAAGGTTTTCTGGGATTAGGCATCATTTGATCAAACATAGACATCTAATTTAGGATAAAACGAGTTGTACCATACAAACATGTATTTTTCTCTGCTGGTTTTCAAGGGAGACAGTCTTTTAGTTCTGTGAGTTTATCTCCTTTTAGCAATGTTGCATCCCAGAAGAGTGAATTGTAAACCTAGAGTGAGGGTGGAGGGGAAAAACTATAATTACACTACTGAGCAGTATGGAAGGAAAGAGAGTACTCAGAAAGGTGGGGAAATAGCTGTTGTCCTGGTGGCCTAAAGACCTCATGGTTGCACAGGCTCATTTCCATCAAGGGACAACAGAAGGCATTTGCGCCCTGAAAATATGTCACCTATCAAAGAGAGTGTGCTTAAACTTTGCTGGGTCTAACCAAAGGAAAGGTAAGACTAGATGCATTTCTGTTCTCAGCATTCCCATTTGAAGGCTGCTTGTGTGTGTATGTGAATGCATGTGTGTCTAGTAGAGAAGTCTGCCAGGCATATGACTGTTTAGAACAGATTATTTTATACCCTCCTCTGAAGACCTAGTGCCCTCCACAGGTGAATATTGGCTGTACCTAGAAGGAATGGCAAAAATACCCTGACTGTCCAAATCAAGGGTTTCTTCAGATAATTTTGTGCGTCCTCTCCAGTTCTTTCTTTGGCACCTTCCTGCAGAAGCCAAGACCAAGGAGCTGAGAGTTGGTTTGCACTTGAGTCCTGCCTCAATATGGAGTCAGAAGAAAAGGACCTGTACGTGCACCTAGATGTGGGAGTTCAGCAGTGCTTGGCCTACCAGTGTCGAGTTAGTCACAGCTACTTGAATGATTAACTGGATGGGTCAGGAATGCCATAACAGACATGAAACACTCATATATGACTTAACAGAGGTTAAGAAAAGGTCCAGATGTTCTTTATTGTTTTTATTTCTCAGGCCCAAATACTGAATCCATGGTAAGATTTTAACAAAACTCTATACTTACTGTAACTTAAGTTGGGTAAGAAGATGTTGATTCAAATGTTTTTTTCTCTTACAATTCTCAGACTTCTAATATCCCTTTGAAACACTGCAGGCTTTGCAAACACAGTGTGGTATAAATGATTTCCCAAAGTGATTACAGTAGGTTCTTCACCCTGCAGAAGCAAGCTTGATATTCCATAGAGACTGCATTGAGGTCAGGGTCATTATTTAGTAAGTCCGGCTAAGCAAGATGAGAGTCTCATCAAAGCGAAAACTGAATTGATGACTCAGGATCTGGCTGAATAGGAAAAGGTCTTAGTCTTTAGCTGAAGAAAGGAACATAAATGCAACAAAGGGATGCTGAAGAGAAACAGCCTTAGATACTTTTTTTTTATTTAAACACTTATCATTATACGAGTGCTCTGCAGGTGTTGCCAGGTCATAAGCAGGCTATGTGAATGCACCAGAGGCTCAAAATTAGCTTTAATAAGCTTTTATAAGTGAAAGAGATTTTGTGCTGTTTAAGCAGCATACAAATAAAAGTATCCAGGGCAGCTGTATCTTTCAGAGGATGAAGATATTCAAAGTATCTTTTATTTTTTAAACCCTCAAAGCTGATTGTGAATGTCATTGAGGTCAGAAGGTAATGTTGCCCAGCGAGGATAGCATACTGGGCTTATCCTCACTGTGTTGATCTTTTTGAAGATCTTGGTCAAACAGTTTTTTTCGTATCAATTAAGCAGTATCAGGAGTGCTTTTTCTTTGCAGAGCACTTTTTAGGATTTTGAGGGTCTCAGAGAGACTAGGGGACGTTTTGAGGAGTGCAAGCTCTGACGATTTATTGACCTCTTGGGTTCTTCATAGCAACTTAGTGGTCAGCAAGCAGTAAAATCCAGTAATGTTGCAGCTGCAGTTAACAACCCACAAACAGCAGCCTGAGATGGCAGAGGAAGGGTGTGAAGTCTGAACTAGTTCCAAGTCAGCAGTAATTGCTTCTGGATTCATGATGATAACTGCATATGTTTTAAATAGAGATGATGCATTGCAACTGTTTCTCTGGTAAAAACAAGCAGTGTAAAGACGCAATTGTATCCTTCCCCCCAAAAATTTCAACTCCTCATCCTTCCCCCCAAACACAATAATCCTAGTATTTTTTCTCCATTTTCTTCCATCTCCTGCCTTCCTCTCTTGACTCTTTGCCAAATTTACCTTTCAGCCTGTTCTTGTCACCTCTTGAGTAATAGGAAGCCCACCTTGCCAGTCCCTAAACTAACAGGCTGACATCACTCCAGCACTGCAGTTAATGTTGGTGTGTTTTCTGTGGCGGTTCCTGAAGTGGTGCTTACCTGGCTGTGTGTGGTGGGTAGCCAGAGGATATCATGCTAGACCTCCACCTATAGATCTGTCACTCTCACTGTTGGCGGAATGCCCTTATGGGTACTGGTGGGATTCTTCTCCTGCTTGGAAGCTTCATAACACTTTTTGACTAGAGGTGAAGTTTTATTATACAAGCATTCAAAAACAGTCAGAAAACCTCACACTGTGCTGAATGCTGTTACCTGTAGAAGGCCATCCATGTACCAATGGCTTTGGATATTCTTCCCATAGTAGGAAGACTGTTTTGTAGTAGAATGCATAATGGACCAAATGAAACACTGATAAACCTTAAAACCGTGACTAAAATTCTGTTATACATGGTTACAAGAATTTAAAGAAACTGTGTGGCAGGCACTGCTCCTTCTGCTGGCTCTCTTACTGGGCATCTCACTTGTAGTGAACTGTCACTGCTTGAGTCATTAGACCAGTGACTTTATGAGGTGACAATGATGACTGTGTTAAACTAATAGACATAGAAATGCTTGTGGGCTTGCCAAGTCCGAGTACAGCCCTAGCAAGATCTCAATACTATAGTGAGGTAATACCCCAATGCATGGTGCTCCCACAAGCCACCCTTCCCTTCTCTTTCATTTCATTGGAAAGATCATAACAGAGAAACAGTCTGCTCTAGTAAGGGGTGAGGTCTGGATGACAAATGACCAGGCCCACAGAGAATGTTGTGATGCATTCTACTTGATCTAGCAGAGAAACCTCATAAGGTTTATAACACATGTATGGTCAGCTAATTTCCAGAGGGGAGGAGAGGAGTAGCAGAGAATTAAGCATTCACTGCACATGTGCTATAGTTAGCTAATTCTTATTGTGTCACAGGAGACGGGAGAAGACACAGTAATTTTATTTAGTAATAGAAAAAGACATTTTTTACACTGCTGTGTTTGATACTCCAAGGTCTGAACTACAGATGAACAAAGAACTTTATTTCTGTCTAATAGCTTAATGTTCTTAGTTTTATAGATTGCAAGTTACTTTTCAGACTAATGAAGCTAAGATTTGTGGAGAGGATTCTTTCATACCCCTGCCTCCCTTCCCACTGGGGAAATTGCTGGTTGCACTAATTCTGCCAAAGAAATGGAACTTCTGAGTTGGAGACAAAGAAGCTAGGAAAAGTAGGTATATGTATATAATTCTAGCTTTTTGGAAGAAAAATCTTTGAAAAAAGTTAATCTGCATGCTCACAATACTTGCAGTTGATCATTTGAGGTGATGCTCAAAATAAATACAACAAAGGAGAATTTCCAAAGGTCATGTAAGAGTTTGGGTTCAGGGCAATTAGAAAGACCATTGACATTAAGCTCCTTTAAATTAACTTCTTGAGTGTCCTCCTTAAGTTGAGACTCCTGGAAGAATAAATCGATCAATGCAGAACCGAGTGGCTTTCAGTGCAGGTATGTGCATAAATATTTAAAGGCAAAATGGGTCAAATAAATAACAAGGAGTTCCTAGAATGGATACATGTGCCTAAAGCAAGAAAGCCAGAACAGGTTATTAAATACTTTTTTGAAAAGCCTGTTAATAAGCTGCCTAAATAATTTCTTTAAGCAAGTGAGGTAAAGATTAAAACAGGAGCTACAGCTCAACCTGCACTGTTGTGACATGAAGGACCCAGGAAGAATGAGCCCAGCATAGGGCTGTGCTGGCTGGTGCCATGACTTCTGTCTTATAGCCACCATGTCTCCAGAATCAGAGGCATGATGATAGTACACAGTCTGACATTGCTCTAGTAACTGGCCATTTAACCTAGGGAAGTGAAAAAGAGTGAAGGCACCATGGGAGAATGGGTATACTGGTGCTACAAATCTGAGGTGAATACCTAAGTTTGCAAATCCTGTTTAATTAGTTATCAGAAATTCAAACTTTGTAGTCTACATGACAGCACTGTGTCCTACATCCAAAGGGCATTGGTCAACTGCCCATGATTATGCTTGTGGGTCGCGGATGTTGCTTGTTATACTCTGACTCCCTTCATAACATTTTAATTTTAACTTTTGTCATTGTTTGAGAGGCTCTGGATAACTGTTAGGGGTGTTAGTTTACATTAACATCTCTCCACAGTTCAATTACCTTGGAGACCTGTGGCTTTAGTGGTTATCATAGAAGAGGAAGCTGCTTGGGTGGCATGCCTCTCATCAAGTCCAAGCCTTTTTTAAATCCTCTAGAAATTCGATCTAAGCTAACCATCTAGATTCTTTGTAGAGCCAACTGAGAGAGAAGATTAATTTATCTCAAAGTATCCATTATGGAAACCTGTCTTAAATATTTGCAAGGAACAGCTAACCTCTCTCTTTTTTCATTGACTAAGAGGCATGTAGGTGCTAAAATTCTCAGTCAGCTGAAAGAAATTCACCCTTGGCTACTACTGTTGCTACAGAATGCTGTGGAAGTGAGGGAGGATTATTTTTGTAAGTAGAACTTGCAGCTACAAGCGATCACTTAATATTCTCAGTATTCCCTTTTGAAAAAGAGCTTCTCTCATTCTGAAAACATGCCCTAAATGTTTTAAGGCATAAAACATGAAAAGCTTTGGATGCTTTTCAAGGTTAAAAGATACTTCAGATGAGCATAATACTAAGTATGTTGCCATCTCTAAATCTTGGCTAGTATTTGACTTGTTTGACTCATACAGACTTGTTCATGTAAGCCACCAGCAATGATACTAAGGTTTGAGATGAACAATAATATCTTTGTGTTTGAATTAATGTTTAATTACAAGATAACAGATTGGAATTTGCTTAACCTTAAACATTTAGAAGTACTATAAGAGACCATGAGTGAAAACATCAATATATAATGAAGTTATCTAACTAAGATCAAGAGCACATTCTGTGGCCATACAGGCCATTGGAAAACTATAAATCTAAAAGAGCTAGATTGAAAACAAGGTGAGAAATTCAAGCTGAATTCCTGAAATTTCAAGGGGGACCCTGTGAAATGCAAGTAATGTTTCTTTCTGAAAATAGATTGTTCTATTAATAGAAACCTAAAGTGATGCTTACACACTGAAATGCTTTGGCTTGACATTAAATGTAATTTGCTCTCTGACATTTGGAAATACCTCTCAAAATGATGGTAATGTTTAGACTTAACAGGATGCATTAGAAATTCTTTTCACTAGGATGTTCTGATTTTTTTTGCACTTGTTACCTAGGAATCCATAGAAGAGAGTATTATGAATAATAAGCAAGGGTTTATACTAATGTCTGCATTGTTTTCTTTCCACCAAGGATATAAAAATGTATCATGAGACAGCAGACTCCTACAGAACACATTTAATTAATTAATTTGTAAAATTACCTACTACTGTTATATTCAGATGAATATAAGTATGTATCTGAAAGCATAAACACAGCTGTGTCTGGGTCTTTCTAAAAAGATTACCTAAGAATTTTGCAGTGCAAATGATAGATTGTTTCCTCCATGAACAGAAGTGTTTCCCCTTTTAATTGACCTCTCCTAAAAGGCTCTTGAAGATATTCGGCTCGCCTCTGACAGCCCTGTTTCTGTTACAGTACTGCCAGCTACAGAAGCATTTTACTACATAACTTTGAACTCCTGAGCTTTGAGTGACATGCACTGCTTCCACATTCTTTCCCATTGCTGTCTGTAATGAGGATATTTGTGCATTTGTAATGTCTTTCTTTTACAAGAGAAATACTTTTTTCAATGCTATTGCCAATCAGTGTTCCAGCCATGTGTTTTTTCACCTTGGTAACTTTTGATGTGTCCAACCAAACCTTTTACATGGTGAGTGTACTGCTATCCATCAAAGGCATGGATTGGTGAAGACAGCCTTCAGGAAGTAATGCCATGACTGCTGTCTTGCAGGTCAAATATTTAGATAAAGTAACTTTTTCACCACTGGGGGCTTGGTTAAATAGAATAAACAGGTTTGATGGTTTGGTTTTTTTTTTTTGTTGGCTTAACAATCAATGGTGAGATGAGACACAGAACACTCCTAAGTGCGATGATGAGACTGAAGATTATTTGAAGAATACAAATGGCATGGCTTGTTTCGTTTTGCTTTCTACTTATTATGACAGTCATTATCTGAACCTACCAAAAGAGAGGGGTAGCCTTCTGCTTCTCCTTCTCTTTTGTGCATGTGATATCACCATGAAGGGACAATTCGGGCTCTGGCAATAGTTATATCTATTTTTATTGCAATCTCAATAAAATGCTTGGAAAATGCCTGTTAACAGATGCTAATCGCTCTTAGTGCCATGAAAACTAGCGTGCCAGAGAAGACTTGTCCTGTTGAAGTTCGGTACGAACTCAGAGCTGTTTTTGCAAACAGACTGAAAACTCTAAGCTCCACTGTCTTTTGGTCCTGCCAAGAAAATACTGTAGACCAAAGTCTGAGTGAGGGAACAGATCCTTTGCCACAATGCTCACCATCTCTAATGTTGTAACTTTTTTTTCCATAAGGCTAGAAATACTCCCTCCACTTCCTCCATTTTTTCCCCTCTAGGAACATGTAGCATCAGAGAATTAGGATGATGAGAGGAAATCTCAGCAAATGAGGGCCTTGCGGAGACTTACTGCTACAGTCCTGAGGCTATAAGAAGACACTCAGACACCTGTTTCTTTCAGGAGTAGTATTGTTCTGTGCTTGCCAGGAACATTCCTCCTTTGGTGATAGTTGCCTCTGCATGACCACTAGGCAATCCAGGTCACTCTGCCTTGATGCTACTATATGAGATAAAAGGTTTACTACTACCAGAAAGAAAAAAACCACCATTAAAAGCAACTTCTAGACCTTTTGTTACAGAATTAGTACTAAGTACTTATGAATAGTAAAGAGAATATAATCCAGGATCATACTTCATTCTACCTTGTTTGTGCCTTTTCCAGAAATCTTCACACTGTCAAAAATCTCTAACAGAGAATTAGGCTTAAATGAAAGCTGTTTGCCACTAGCCCAAATGGCCTTTGAATGTGACTTTGTTTAATGGTGTGTGCATATCTACAACACACTTGTTTATATACTGTGTAAAGGCAGTGTCATGTGCCATTTTCTAAGCGCTATAATGGGAAATGCCAATTACAGTGCATATTAGTTAAATTCAGTTTAAGTTTGATTGAGCCGTTAATTTCCAGGTTAGCAAGAGTCTGGTTTTCTCTTATGTTCCTTGATTACCAAGACTTTGAGGCTTGTGAGACATTGACTGTTACTAAATTGCTTCCTATTTTTCTTTTCAGATAGTCTAAGTCTTGTTAAAGCTGGGGACTTATACCTTGACTCTCTGTACTTTCTCTACTTTCCGGCTAAAATGCCACCTGTGAAAAAAGACTGTCTAAAAATATAGCCTGTAGACTTTTCTATTGACTGCATGAGTAAAACTAGATTACCTCACTCTTGTTTTGTCAGCTCAGTTTTTCACTTTTGTCTTTCATCTTTAATCTTCACATTCTGTTTTCTCTGGTTTGAATTTCTTCAATTTGAAATCATCTCATTAGGAGGCGGGTCATAGACTAAAAAGGCATTCACTCATGCTTATTTCCATTTATTAAGCATTCATTTGGAGTTAAATGATGAAGTATAGATCCCTTGGAAAACACCCATACATACAGCCAGTTGTGAATCACTTATCATCACATTTACCTCTCCCCAAAGAACCCTGTGGTAATCACAAAACCTTAGAGAAATTGACAGTAGGAAAGTGATTGACACAAATCTCATTTTGGAAATGTCTTTATGCTGAATAATAACACCTGTTAACTATTTGCAGGATTTATATTCACTTTATTTGTAGGATTGCTGGCAAGCATCCTCAGTGTCCAGGAAAGTCAAAGTGTTTCTGAGAAATCCAATTCCTGAGAAGGTTGGAGAAAGATGCGTTCCTTTTTTCCTTAGTAAAGTTTTTCCTTTCCTGTTACTGTTAGAGGTAAATGCATGTAAATGATGAAAATGGAAGTGTATGCCACAGGCTAGTAGTCTACCAGTAGATTAATCACTCATATTTAATTTTGAGGGTTGAGTACTGGTAGTTATTGGAATGTAATGGTCGAAGTGTTCTCCTGCAAAACTCACCAGTAGCTATAGTTTGGCTCTGAAATATCCAGCTTATGGCTGTGACATCAAAAAGTCTGAAACTTCATTGATTAAAGCCAGTGATGCTTTAAAAGACTGAGACAAAATAAAAGACTCTGGCTTCTTTCCTGTTAAAAAACAGTGCAAGCACACAAGATTTTAATTAAATATTGATATACTTCTTAAACTGTTTTCTTATTTGAATTTGAAATCAAGACATTGAAAAGGATTGCACCTCCAAAATTAAACTCTATTTAGAACATGAAAGTATGTCAGAAATGTAAATGTGTAATGTGACACATAGAGCAATTTTCAAAGTATTGTTTCCCCAGACACTATTATTTTTCTTTAGCTCATAACATTTCTTGGGAATCCATTTATTAGATTAAGATTGGACTGATACTTATTTTTAATTCCTAGAGGAATATCAACTTTTCTTTCGGATATTGTTCTTTCACATTGCATTTGGTGGGTGCAACTCTTGCTTGGGCTACAAGATGCATATGACAGTGAGAGCAGGAGTCTGATCATATACTCTTTGAAGTCTGGAAGGACTCAAGGCCCTCACTTTTCTGACTCTAGCTCCACAGGGCTTAATAGCAATTTACTGATGGAATATTAGCAGTGAGTCAATATCTTCCCACAGGCAAAAGAAGGAAAGGATGAGGAATAATAGTGCACACAAGTAAAACTACTGTAGGGTTATATTTCTTGCTGGTGCATGAAAGATACTGCTTATTGATCAATTTCAGACTTTAAACTGTCTGAGACCCATTAAAATCTCAGCCAAAGGGCTATAGCTAGATGAAGCAATGTTGTTAGGGACAGTTCCCATGAAGAATTACAATTTTATCAAACACTTGCTATATTCTTACTTTTTTTTTCCAAATACAAAAAAAATATCTGATATGAAGGTGATAGAAAAAATACTGGCACTGGAAAAGATTGTTTGAGCATTTTAAAGAAGGGAAAACATCAGACTTTATTGGGCTTCTTTGTAGCGTTGCCTTCACTGAATGAAACTTAGTTTTCATACTTGATAGACTGGTATTGCAGTTTCAGATTAACTCTTCAAATACAAATTCTTAGTGACTGTGTATTAGACGTTTACTGAACAGGTTCCTGCTTTAACCACAAATTTCAGCATAGCTTTTTTTTTCTCTTTTTTTTTTTTTTTTTTTTTACATTCGGTTTAAATAATGAGGAATAGTAAGTAAGAACAGTTCCCAGCCAGGAATCTGACCAACCATAGCTTGATTTATAGACCACATTTATTATATTTATTTTATTATATTTCTGTGTAATGAGTAGTATAGAGGATTTTCTTCCATGTCTTACACAATGCTTCTAGCAATCCATGACTCATGACTTTCTAGGAGGGTGATGATACGTACCAATGAAGTCTAAGAAACAAGAGAAATCTGTCTGGTCAGCTGAGTCCTCATGAGCAGGCAAAATAGAGCAATGAATATTGAAGGAGAAAAAGAGAAACTGAGGACAATAAATTATTGTAGGAAAAAAAAAAAAAGCAGCTTTATTCAGGGAAATTTAGGAATGTTTGAATGCCGAATTTCACAGAGAAACCACTAGAGAATCAGTAATTCTGCCACAATTAGTGGTTTGCCTGCTATAAATAACATTTTATAGAGGGTTAATCCTCATTTTTTCATGGTCTGGCAGCTATTTCTGATGGCTTACATCTACATATGAGTGCAGACTTTGGAGAAGAAAATTTGTTGGCTAACAGCATATTTTCTGTGTGGAAGCCGGGGATCCTGGTTAAAAGAGATCATCCAGCCCTGTGATGACTTGGGGGAGGGAGTTCTGCCCAATTTATTCAGTGCAGTTAAGGATGTGAAGCTGTTGAATTTTTTTAATGTTCTGTTACTCAGTCACCAGCCAACACAGAATTCATCACATACCATCTACCCTGTTGGAAAGAAGATGGAGAACTTGTCAGAGAAGTTAAGAATTAACGACTTTGCTCTCTAAAGGCAATGAGGGTGTCTGAACTGGGACACCATCTGTTCAGCTGAAGTAGTTTTTAAGCCAAGCTGTGACTATGTGCTGTAAAGACCTGGTCAATGCAAGTTATGACTCCTACTCATCCTCTGTGGATGGGTTTCCTTTTGAAAGACACCAGGATTTAGGCAAAAAACTACTATTATTTGCTTGAGTCCTCTCCTACTATGGGTTCGGGTAGGATATATGCCTAGACTCAGAAGCTTGGAAGCATTTCCAAGCTCCCAAATTTACATTCTGCTTCTATTTATTATTGGGCAAGCAATAGTTTCCCTCTACCAAGAACCAAGACAAAGAAGAATAGAGCAGTCAAGAGGTTGCACAGCCCGTTTTGGGGAGTTTTGACTATGGTAACCATCACTGTCAAAGGAAATTGGGTGACAGTTTGGCTGACATGGATAATAAAATGCCTCTCAGTTTCTCCCCTTCCTCCCTCCTTTTCAGTCTTGATAGGTTTGTAAGCCTACCTTGGCAAGTCAGTCACAGAACACTCTAGTGCTTTGTTGAAAAATCACATCTTCAAATGTCAGTGGTGCCCCAGTATGCTCATCAGCACAACTTGCCACGTGAAATATGGTAGAGTTTTTTGCAGGAAATAGGCTTTTTTTTTTTTTAAGGCTAGTTGCTAGGTATTTGCCATATTCAGTGCAAATTGTGTATAGGCTAAGTGTATTAGCTCAAAATTTTATTTTGTGAAGGAGATGATACTTTTAATCTTAAGTATTTTCTGTTCCATTTCTGCTAGGGTATATTGTAAGATTTGCTGTGCTTTAAAGAGCGTGGAAAATAGCACGTAACAGACTATTATTCAAACAGCAGTAAAATTTGGGAAACCAAGCTGTAACAATTTGTCAATACAATTCTGTGTTCATAGTAGGAAATGTAATCAGTGTATCAGTTTTTTTCAGTGGCATGTCTGAGGGGATTGGCAAGTTAACTTTGTGCGGCATTAAGTTAGACAGCTTTTCTTGCACAGTGATACTGCCAACTACTCTGTGTCACTGATGGCAACCTCCTGAACTTCTGGAGTTTGAAGACATGCACTTATTTAAATACTTGTGCGCCTTTTCACAGTAATGACATTTCTAAAGAAATAGAAATATCTTGAGAAACTTTTTTGTAGGTTTTTTTTTCTCTGTCTAAAACTTAGGCTCTGTCTCTTCCTGCGTGAAAGCATATGCTCTTCTTTCTGTAGAAAACAGAAACTGGGATGGTAGGACATAGTAACTAAACTAATCCAAATAATTTCTGAAATACCATTTTCAGTTTAAAAAGTTTTTTCATTAAGTTAGAGATATTAATTACTTTTGGCTTTTCAGCTGACAACAATCTGCAATACAAAATCCGAGGTAATTGCTAGTGTTTGTAGCAACGAAATCTTTCTGTGTTTGGGATACAAGCTTCAATTTTTCTAACCTTCAGATTCTAAATAGCTGAAAAGAAGCTCAAAGAAAGAAATATAAATGGTTGTTTATAAAATATTTATAAAAACATCCATTAAGCTCTACAAATGGTTTACCTAACCTCTGACATAAATAAAGGACCCATTTTTTTCCATGAGAAAAAATGTTGACCACTTTGTTGATCTGATGAAGCAAACCAAACCAAAACTAACCCAACCCAACCCCTCCTACCCCAGCCCATTTCTGACTGAGTATTTAAGTAATACTCTTAGGAAGGGTTTTGTCCTATTATTTCAGTTTCAGTGCCTCATCTTTTTTCTGATCAATGCATCTATCTAAAAGAAGAATTCTTTGGACTACTTTTTCTTGCTAGCTGTTCACATAAAATAAGAAAAAACAATGTGTTTCAAATGGGGTAGAGAGGAGCAGTGCTTCTTTTTCACTCCCAGTATGAGAAGATCTACTAGTGTCACTCAAACATGTTTCATGGAGGTCAGCTTTTCAGCAATTTTGGCTAACTGCCATTCTTCATTGCTGTAGTTTTAAGTCCTGTTTGGTTCATCATGAGACTAAACTGAGTATCTGTGACAAATGCGAGGAGCAAGAGCAATTACATTGCTAGACAAACCTATAATAAGCAAGAAGAATTGGATCTGAAATAGAGTTGAGTTTGAAGCTCAAAAAGCAGATCTAGGATTGAAGACTACAGAAGCTTTGAAAACTGTTCAGCCTCTTTATCAAGAAAACCAAGAAAGTCCTGCTTTAATTTGGAAATGTTCCTGCATAATGCATTAATTGTATTTTGATCAATGCTGACTTTTCACACTTGCTAGTTATAAAGACTTCCTCCAAACTTCAGCTTCTTGCTGGGTGTAATTGTAGCTTTGAAACATTTGCATTTAATATTAGTAGGTGATGTATCCAGCAGCACCAATGATAGCTAAAACTGAAGGAAAATGGTTTAAGAAATAAATATGGTTTTAGGAGCTTCGGTAGCTGAAGCTCTTGAAATAAGCTGACTTGAAATTTTTTGAGCTCTAGATAGAGACTGTGCTTTGTTTACTTATTTTTCCTCTTCCCCTAAGTGGATGGTTGCAAGAAGACAATGTTCCAGAACTACAGCTTTGGCCATTAAACAGACTTTCAGTGTCTGTGCCCTTATGATCGAGAACACCACTTTTAGATGCTTTCTTTTATCACTGAAAGTCAGTAGTGGATGTACCAATTACAACAGGATATCACTGCTTTTATTTTTTGGTTTGGTTAGGGCTTTTTTTGATCCTCTGACAGGCTTCTGCCATACTGGAATGTAATATGAGAGATATATCTTACTTGTCTTTAAGTGTCTATGTTCCACATTCACCTTTTGTGATCTTTACTTACATGTTTCTATTCCATTATAGTCCTCATATAGTTTGTCCTTTATCTGCATATGTTAGACTTATATACGTGGACACTTGCTGCAGTGTAGTCATGCTTATTTCTCCATGTATCATCATTTAAGGTTTATTGGTCCTAGGACACTACAAAAAACCCTGTCTGATTTTTAGAAGAATCCTCCTGAATTTTGTCACTGTAGCAGCAGAAAAAAATGCAAAAATGTAGCAGCTGAACAGTGCTCAAGAGATGAACACACAACTTCTAAGGCATCATTACATCTGAAGTAGCAGACCCTTGCTCTGTTGGTAGAAAAGAGGGAATCTGTCACTGAGGGATAGTTTTGCTCTTCAGGTCTGGAACGGTGCTTGTTATTGGTGATGAAAACTGTCTGGGCAGCTGACATGACCCAGCAGTGTGCCCTTTACTGCACGAAGAAAGAGCTTGTGAAATCCTGTGTGATGCTTGACCTGTGGGTCCTGTGCATGTCTGTGGGGAGATCCTATTTCTGATGCACTAGAAACATTATAGGGATGCTTGTCCCTTTCTTCCCATGAAATACGAAATGTGCTCAAAATGCCCATAGCAAAGAAGTATTTCTATAACTTGCTATGATCATCAAAAAGATGCTCAAACTACACTTGAGCACACAAAGAAATTAATGTTGGAGGGACGTTGGGTTCTTTCAGACTCTCCTGCTCCATCAACTTGCCTGCGCCTGAATATGATGACTTGCAGTGTGGTGCTACTGGCTTTCAGCAAGGAGAGGCAAATAAAGGCTTGTTCCTCCGTCAAAGTGCCCTTACTGTGAGCTAGTGCTACTAATAATAAGCTCTGCACAGTAGGTGTTTATTCATTAACTTTTATCACAGTCCTCTGCATAGGACAGCGTGATTAGTTCAGCCGTAACAGGGGCATACAAAGAAAATAATAAAACATGGCACAAAAATGGGAGAAGTATTGAGGTTATTAAAAAATAAAAATGGGCTTTAATTGTGTTATGAAAATAAAAGTGAATCATAATACTACCTAAACCTGGTAGTTTTACTTGGTAATACTACTTAAAAACTGGTCATGGAAAAGGATTAATGATCTTTTTGTGCTTTTTGGTGTTGGTTTTGTTTTTATTTTTAATTTGGAATTATTTTAAAACTAATATTGAAAATTGGTTTTTAATATTTTTTCTGATTAAAATACTGTTTTTCTGGGATCCTGTTAAAGATAATTCATAGGGCCTAGTAGGAGTTCTGATATTGTGGTAGATCAGTAAATGTGTAGATGTAACATTCTTTCATGATGAACCTTCAAGAGCTTCTAATCCCCCCAGGATTGTAATCAAGAGATGTTGCAATCAATTTCTGTTGTTCTTGTAAGGATACATGGGATTTTAATTTGAATTGTTAACTTGTCCCTCCAATCACTTGAAAAGGAAGCTGGCAGCATGATCAATTAAATTCAAACTTCTGTAAATTGTTTTTATTGCTCATCATTCATGCAATAACACCTTGATGTACACAGGCAATATCCTGCTAGGCTTAGGGGATGTGGATTTTAATCACTATGAGTAGCCAAGGAATTTAATGACTTAATGACAAGTCCACCCTTTTAAAGGGAACTGTGTGCTGATTAATTAGTAGAGGTAGTTTGTCAGCTTTTTAAGAAACATTGATAAGTAGGCTACATTTGCCCTTTGGGAATGTGAATAATTGTCTTAAGTTTAGCTTCCAAATCACTTGAATTGAGGAAAGTGGCTTTCCACTTTGCTGCAGAGTAATAAAATTCTTTTATTTTTGTTTTAATAAAACAAAACCTCAGTTTTGTGTTCTGTTGAACAAAACCCGTTTCATTTAGTCAAATCCAAAATACTTCATTTCAGGTATTAACTTAAAAACAGGAGTGAACTAATGGGAAACAGAAGTCTGAGTTTACTGTACTGTTGGAGAGTAGGAAGCCACCTTCTTGTTTCCTTGTCTAGTAACTGAAGAGGTTAGAAATAAGGCTTGTGGCAAGACTTCCAGGGTCTGATGACTTTTGCGGGGGGGGATGTGGGAAGATTAACCAACTGAAAAGATACAAGAAAACTGGTCTCTGAACCTCTCTACCAGGATTTAGAACAGTCTTTTGCAGTAGGCTCAAAACGAAGTCGAGTTGTAGCTCTTCCATGAGAATAAAATTGATTCGCATTTGCAGTTGTCACTTCTACAAGTTGTTGGTATTACAGTTTTATTACCAGAAGACAGTAAAAACTGGAAAAGTTCCCTTTGATCTGCGTATTTATTGTAGAATAATTTGCTTTGAATGTTTTTCATCTTTAGTCATGTGCTTGATACCACTATATTCCAGACTATTGCTCTTCATCTTGGCTAAGATATTATTTTCTTTCTGGAATCTTTCTTTCTTTCATAGAATCACAGAATGGTTTGGGTTGGAAGACACCTTCAAAGAGCACCTAGTCTAACCCCCCTGCTGTGGGCAGGGGCATCTTTCACTCAATCAGGTTGCTCAAAGGCCCTTTCAAACGAGGCTTAAGTCACTTCACCTTTGAGACTTTAATGGGGCTTCAAGTCTCCTCACCTTTTTCAGTTTTGTCCATGAATCTATGAAAATTAATTTCCATATGGATTCCTTGGCATTTATCTACTGAAGGTGGTGTCAGGATGAACACAGCAGGGTCCCAGGCGAAGAAAAGGGCCCCAGCACTTCTGAATGTAGTAGGATTCTTGAGTGAAAGGCACTTTATGTTCAAAGTTTTCAGTCCTTATAGGTTTTACAAGAGGGACATATTTTTTAAATTGTTGCTATGTTGCTCTAATACTGACTTGACTCCAGTTGAAATCAGTTGAAAAACTTACAATTTGGAAAGACATTACAAGAACAATAATTAGTTTTAGTGTAAAGTTTGACAGGAGTCTGAAAAACTGTAACCCAAAGTCATTTGCACTCCTAGCTGATCCCCAGATTGTTCTGTTTGTAGTTTATCTTGCTGCTAGGAAGTTTGTTTGCATTACTTGTAAGATGTGTTTGTTCTTCATGCAAATCATATGCAAGCATAAATATTCAATGCTTTAGGCTTGCTTTTATAATAGTTTGTCATTCAGTGCTGCAACCAATGAAGATGTCTATGATGTAGCAAAATATAATCTGAAGTAATTATTCTTGGAACCTTCTTCTACAGTATTTATTAAATATTTACAAATGGCAGCTAGCTTGTGGGTTTTCTGCTTGTTTTTAGATCAGAATGGGAAAGCAGAAGGGAAAAAAGTCGGAAGGCTTTTCCAGTACTGTGTGCATAACATTTTTGATGTGCAGATAAAGCATATGCTGTTGAGAGAAATCTCTCTATATTAGTTAACAGTTAAAACAATGAAAAATTATTTGAAGGTAGTGCTTTTATAAGAATTTAGATGGAATGAGTTTTGATTTTTTCATCCAAGCACCCAAGAAAGAGATCATATGTTACCTGAACAAAACCAGGAAAGAGCCTCAGTTGTTCCTGAAGCAGTTTTGCTTGCTGAGCTTGAAAGTATAAAGATTCTGCTAGTGTGGAAAAAAGTCAGGAAAAAAAGTAGTCTGCAAGAGGGACCAAGATTCTGGTGATTCTGGTGGAATCACCTTAAAGACCTGCTGAATATAAATGACTGCTACGTTTAAGGACAGTTCTTGAATGCTCTATTTTTACATATATTTTATGTAAAAATGTCCACTTTTTTGAAATGCTGTTGCCATTCATGCTCATTGGTTCATAGTGACTGTAGCTGTCATTATTATTTTTTTTTTAAGGTGTCTTCCCTTAATTGTACTAGCAAGGTGAGTAAATTGTTATGACATCAAAACATAAAAAAGCAGGATATTATTTTAGGTGAGGAACAAACAGTAGACAAATGTAGTCCTGAGCGACACATCAGCTGCTTTTTATGAAGTCCTTTAAAAATAAAATAGTCTCAGTCACTCTTTTTGAAAAATGTGCTTGGGAGTATAATCTATAAAATAATATCAATAAAAAGTAAAACCAGAAAACAACCAGCAACAGGTATGGGATAGTTATTATTTCTCTCCTTTGTGTTTCTGCCTCTTTATGCAGCATTGGAGCAATGCAGCTACTTGAGTCCAAGAGGGATAGTGGATCCGGTTTGATAAGTAATGAAGGTTAAATTATTTAAGTACAATCTGCATGCTTTGAACCCTTTAGCACACAAGCAAAACCAGACCTGAGTGCAGACAGAAATGGAAAATTTCATCACAGAAACTGGCTTTAATGGGAGATAATGGTCAGTAATTTTGAAGCGTGGTTGCTTCATGTTAATCCCATCTCTGAGATTGTCTCCCTGTTCAAGGACAAGCTCCTTTCCTCTGTTTCTCCAGTTTGTTGAAATTATTCCAGTCTTATAGTGCTTCTTCGTCCATCTCATAGGGCTGCAAGGAGCTATTTTGGCTTCCTGGAAGCATCATAGCAAGGGTGGGTTAAGAAACTAAATACTACCATGCCTGTCCCAGAAATTGTATTTGGCCTGCTCTCTTGCCATCTCCATTTGGCAATCTGTTTTTGAACTGCAGGGTGGACAGCAAAATAATTGTAAGGTTCAGAAAATGGAGACGGGAAAAGTTGCATCCATGTGGGAGAATTTTACCTCAAGAACATCTTGGTTGTAGATCTTGCCTTTCACCTCAACAGTTCAAATGCATTTAGAAAATATGGTGTGTTTGTGTGTAGTCTAAGTAGTGAATGCTGGCCAGGAAGCTTTTGGGAGATATTTAATGGTTGTGAGTGCAGAACTGCATGCAGGAGGAGTGTCAGTGTTGTTGAAGGCCATAAACACAGCTATGTAGAGTTGGAGGCTCTTTGTGAGAACCACCATTTCCCTATAGATTTCCTTTGTCCTTATGCTTGTGTCCTCAACAGGCTGGTAAGCCGCCTCTTCAGTGCTAGCCCATGCAGCAGTAAATCAGAGGTTCAGTAAGGCTGGAAATCAGAAATTTATTCCATCTTCCTGCTCACTGTATCAATACTTGTTTTACCAGTTACTGAGCATGCAAGGATGGAGATTCTCCAGCCTCTACACATTCCAGTGCTTCATAACACCATCTCTTAGGAACTCAAATATCGCTTGCTGCCCTAGGCATTGTAAATGTGGAGAACAGATTGCACTAGTATTTTATATATTTGAAGACTGTAAGGTTTTGTTGAGTCTCTTAATCTTCAATTTAACATCTCTTCTCTCATTCCACAGCTCGTTCAGTCTGTTCTAGCAAATTTTAGATGTTTAATTTTTGTGATCCTGCTCTGTATTCCCTTTGAACTTTCTGACAGCCCATGCCTATCTTGGTTTCATGCTTGAAAGTAGGTCTCAAAATAATTTTCTAGGTGAGGCCTTAACGATTGTCACATAGAAGGATTTTTTCATGTACCCTTCTTGTTTGTGTAGCTGATGACAGTGACCTACATCTGGAAATTTACATATGTTACCAAATTTCATCCAGTTTTTTCCTCCAGCACATTCTCCAATTCTCAAGTTCATTCTGAATTTTCATCCTGTCCTTTAGCTGCTTAAAGCCACTCCCAGCTTGATGTCACCTGATTTTATTTTTCTGGGACAGGGGTGTGTATCTGTCTTTTCTATGGTTAATAAAACTATTTGATAATTCTGGATCAAGATTTGACCCAATGGAATCTTGCCTGATTCAGCCATCTTTTTTTTTTTTTTTTGTGTGTGTGTGTCATAATCTACTAAGAGGCAAATATAATGAAGTAATTTTCCATTACCGCTTCTTGTTACCATGTCATATACACCATAATCCACCTTAGTAGAGGAAGTATAAGTTTTGAGGGAAGAGGTAATGAGGTTCCCAGATAGCCAGTCTATTTCCTTCTCAATGAAAACCTCCTTATCTCTCTTTTCTCTAGCCTCCTATAGCTAATGGAGGTTGTTTAACAGCAAAGCACACTTGTACTATCTTTCAAAAGACTGGAAATGTAAACTAAGGGAAACCATTTATCCTCTTTCCAACATGCTAAATCTATCTGGGATTTTTTTCCCTGTCATAATTTTTTACCAAATTAAAAAAAAAATAAATGTGTATTTGTTTTGAGACCTACTGAAAGGAAGCTATTTAGCAAAAACATTTCAGTATGAAAGGATTTTCATTTGACTAACACTTCCACTTAAGTGGAAAAGTCAATACAGTTTGGGTAAAGAGATTTCAGTACCTACTCAATGCATTAACTGTTGCTAACAAACATGTCTGTAAGAGTTGCCTCTATGGGTAAATGCATAACATGCCACTTGCATAATTCTCTAGGCTGTGTATGGTTAAGTTCTATTCATACCATTGTAATGTGCCTGTTGCCAAAAAATCTGAGATGCTTCCAGGAAAGTGACAGCAATCTGATCTACCATCTGACACTTTTTTTGTTTTCTTTTTTCTTCTTCACAAGAAGTAACTTGCATGTGACATTTTTTTAAGGGAAAAAAATGTACAGTGCATAAAGTAAAAACACTTTGTGTCCTCAACAAAGACTCTTAATGCAGTCCAATGCAGTTAGTGCCTAACTCAACTTGGTATCAGTCTGTATAAGGTGTAAGGGCAGTGTTGAACCTTCATTTATCAAAAGTATAGTGTTTGGCTTGGGTGATTGGACATGCAACCTTCAAATTTAATAAAATAAGTTTCCTTTTTTACTTAATCTGAAGTTCATATGTGCTTCTCAGGCCCAGTTACCGAAATCAGTCTTGCAATTCTCAGCAAGAATATGTTTCCAAGCTAGCCCCTGGACATTTCCAACACTCAAATTCTTTTACTTGTAGTACATCTGTCTCCTGCAGCTATACAGTTTGTTCAGTTGATCTGTCAACATGCTTCTTCAGTTGGTTTACTACTTAATTTTATGCAAAGTTTCCAATTCTGGCTGTTCTCTATTGATAAGATGGAAGTAATACATGAGATTTTCTTTCCATTACCAGTTTATAAAAGACAATAAGCTTGCATGAATGCATTTTGGTTTAGGACTATTATGAGCTGACATGAGAGTGAAAGTCAGCTTAAACCTGCTCGCTCCTGTGTTTTATCAATGTAAATGGTTCTTAAACTGAAGCAGGCCTGTTCTTTTTTATCACTTATCCATCATTTCCAGATGGCTCACTTGAACTGCCTGTGGGGTTGCTATGTTCTACAGTGCAGGGGAGACTTCCTTGCTGGAGATTTTTCCACATTTTAATGACAGTGAGAAGACAACATAAGACAAGGGAGGCTGTTCTTGTGCCTCTTTAGTAACAAGGGAATTCTGCCTGGAGGAGGTTTGCTATTTGTAAAACCAGTCATGTTTAATGAATAGGGTCAGAATCTGTAGATAGGTAAAGGTTTTTTAACTGCAGGAAAGCTGAGGGTGGCTTGGAGAATAACTTGCACTACATTTATGAGGTAAAGCCTTCACTGTTTCAGACTCACTGTGGAATGTGCATATAGCAGGTTCCTTTTCTTGTTGATCTTTGTTCACACTTGTTGCATCCTTGCCTGTAGTCAGTGAGCCATCTGTGACAGCAGTCATCTCCTCTGCTTGCTCGGTAAGGCAAGACTGCTGACCTTTCAGACAGGTCCCTCTCACCCAGATGATGATGGTGATGGTGATTTATGTATTGCTTGACTTAGAATCACATCAGAAATACAAAGCTCCTTTCTTAAAATCCAGAAGACACTGTCATCCTTCCTGTCAGAAATGGGGCATTGGCTCTATGTGGCTGCTGCATTCCCGGGCAAAGGATGAAAAATACTTTCAGTAGCCTCCCTGCAACTGGTTATTCTTGCTGTCCCCATTACCATTCTCATCATAATATGCTGCCTCTGCCCTTGCTTCCAACTAATAATCCACGCTTACTGGGGAGGTTAGATGTGATTGTTGAAAGAAACAGGTTAAAAAGAATGGCAGCCAGTTGGGTCTGTACTGATATAATAAAAGCAATTACACTTAAGAGATTGGAGGCATTGAAATGGCAGCTGAAGCAGCTCCAGACTCTGGGACTCAGCAGGAAGTTCAAATGCCCTGTTTTGGTTTTCGTTTTGGATGGAGTTTTTCAGAGGAGTGGATTATAAATGGCTTCTACTGGGAGAGCAATTAGAATTAACTGGTCAAATAAGTTGGAAGTAATGACATAAGTACAAAGCGGACAAATTTTGTTACTGAATGGTCAGGCAGGAGATGAACAGTGGTTTACCATATCTGAGGAAATAAAAGCTGCTGCAAATTAAAAGCTGAATTGACGTAACAGATTTTAGTTAGGCTTGCAGGTTCAAATGGGCTGTACTTCCAGACTGTGAATGCAAATCAGTAGGGAAGTGCAAATGGTTTTAGATCTTAAGCACATTGTTTCATCATAAATAGTCTGTGATTTGGGGCCAAATTTTAAATGTCCATTAGTTCAGAAAGCAGAGAAGCACCAAAGCAAATGAAAATGTGAGTAGATTTCCAATTCCCAGTGTTTCATTGACAGGAACTACATAGCCTCTGAAAATATTAGTGGGAATCTGCATCCCTTTTTCAGGATCTAGGTGATAGCAATAGATAGACATCAGGTCAGGACCACTGTTATGATCACTCTTAAGTCAATGTGTGCGGTATCAAAGTTATCCTGCTGTTACATAATGGCAAATCTTCAGGCTGTAGAAAAAGCTATAATTATGATAATGGCACTGAAGAAGAATTGCAGTGTCTGAATTTCCCTATTAGTTGTAGCTTGGACAATATTCACAGTGCCTAGAATAGGAAGAGAAGTTATGAGACAGCATGCCTTGACTCAGCTCCTTATCAGAGTGCTATGTGTAAGTAAACCTACGTAACCCTGAGCTGTGCTGAAGACAATCCCCAATTCAGTTTGTAAGTCCAGTGTTGCCCCAACATGAGTTCTTTCCATTTGTACACTTCTGCTTTTGCAGACACAAGAGGCTTTCCACACTGAAATTATGAAGTGGTGAAAAAGATTGTTGTACTGTGAATCAAGCAGAAAATCAAAACCTAGCAACTTCACATGCCCTGTACTGCTGTCTTTGGCAAACTCCACCCTCAGTGTGTTACAGTTCTGGTTGTGGTATGCCCAGTTTCAACCACTGCAGCTTCCCATTGGACCATTAGGTGTTTGTATGCAAGGGAGAAGAGCGTACTGTCAGAATTTGCTTCTTTTGTAGTTTCTACCTAAATGCTGCTAATGGGAACTCAAATCTTGCTCAAATAAGTTTTGTTTTTCCTTCTTATCGCTGTCTTTAATTATTTTTTTCATGTCTCTCCTTACTCAATCTTGGCCCAGGCTTAAATGGAAATTTTATTTGTTTGTTTCTTTTCCTGGCACTTTTAGATCCTGTAGGGATTTCTAACCAGTTAGGCACTTGGAATATAGCTGTTAGGTAGAACAAGAGAAGATTCTCCAATTTGCCTCCCAGTGTTAAGAGAAGCAGTGGCACCCTTGCTTGGACAGTTCCTCACCAACAGCAGCACTGCTGTCACGAATGATAAGTAAAAGTGAATTCATAGTTACTCCTCAAGGGTCATTATTAGATGCAATTTAGCGTAAAAATGCCAAATATAACTCCAATGTTCTTTGGAAAACTCAATTTTGTTTCACTCCCAGTAGAAATATTCATGAGTAATCTTTTGCAAAGTAGCTTTTTTTACTGCTTAGTACCAAGATGTGCAATTAGTTGATTGCATGTGTATCTTTTTTTTTTCACAATCGGGAAATTGGTATGATTCAAAGCAGAGAGAACTTTTTTTTTTCAAGTTGATCTATAGGTCAAGATCTGCAGCAGAGCAGAGGGCAAAGGTTATTAGCAATTGTTTTTTTACGGGGGGATTGTTTTTTTTGCTCTTTTTTCTGATGCACACGTCAAACATCTCACAGACTGGGTTTATACAGGAAAAATGAAAACATTAAAAAGCTAGGCAATATTGTTCTTGGTGGTATTAATGCGTGATGCCTAACTCCGCAGAGATGCACTAATGTTGTGAAAAGCAAGCTTTTGCTGAAAAAGAATTACAGTTTGTAGGGGACAGGGGCCAACTTTTTTTCTGCTGATAGGTGGATCAACCAGTCATTTAAATGTCTTTTAGGACTGCTAAGAATACTTTTGTTAGGGTTATTTACCCCAGACAATCTTTTCCCAGTGTACACGATACCTTACAAGTGAAAGATCAGGGTAATCCTGTGCAACAGCGGCCAGTGCAAAGGCACCCAGAGCTGTGTTAGTGTGTGTTTGTACTTCAAGGTAGCAAGGTGAAACATCCAGTCCTTTCCAGAGCTATTTCTTGTGAATCTATGATTTCAAGAGGAACAGCCACACTGAACTAAAATTAGGCCTGTGCTTAACATGTACTGAATTGAAACTTAAAGCTAATGTTCTATAAAAGTAATAGTATCCCAGTGAAATAATGACTCTTTCTTTTCAAATGCATTCACTCAGCTCAATAGGAATATCTACACCTTTATCTTAGGCAGTCCATTTTTAGAATGACTTTATCTAGCAGTAGATTTTCATAATATGCTCATTGCTGGAGAATATGTGCTGATTAGAAATCTGTGACACTGCTTCTGGACTCTGTTCTAATACAGGCTGTAAATTTCACTGTGCTGAATGCATCTGGAGCTTTTAAGTAGCAGTCAGGTAGTTCTGACAGTGTCACTTGTTTATAAGAGACAGTGGGCCAAGATGTAGAATTCAAATGATGATACTGAAGTCCATAAACTGAGTGTGTTCGTACAAGGGGGAGAAGTTCTGAGAAGATTACCTCTACGTTCTCAAATGTATCCAGTGTAACAGCAGTGGTTCTGACTGTATGATTTACTTGGGTTTTTTTGTCATTAAAATTCCTGTTTAGTTCTGATTCCTCAAAAACATTTAATCATCTGGAAAGATGCTGTTGCTGCCCTTCTCCCAGTTTTCCACTGAAGTAAAGTTAACTTTCAGTCTAATTTTTAGGGCCTTTCTTCATTGGATGATTGTGTACTAATATTTGCTGTCTCTAGAGATCATTTTTCAAACAAACTTTTAGAAGGCTTTTGTATAGAAGTAATATTATTAGTATCTGAAACGACCTGGTGTTTCTGTAGTACCGTATTTGTTCTTCCAGGTTCTGTTGAACTCCTTGTAAGAGGATTGGCAAGTCATGCTCACCCCAGTGCAATGGCAGTATCCTGTCATCCTCTTCCTTACCTTTGTAATGCAAGCTTTTGGGAGCAGGGTCTTCTCTCCCTGTATATGTTTAAGAAGAAATAAATGTCTTACTCTAACATGTCCCCAGATTTTGTGGTGGAATTAGTGCAGTTTTAGCATCCAGAATAACAAACAGTTTTATATATGTAATAATCTCATTTCAGCTCTGGGTACTTGTACCAACATGTTTTTTTTATAATACCCTCAGTATTATATACTTCATTTTAAGTAAGTGTCGGTACTGCCAATATTTTCAATTGCAAAGCTATAGTAATCTGTTATATTCAAGTTTCACCGAGTTTCTCTTTTTTTACCTGTATCGAAATACATATAAGCTCAAATGAGCAAATTTATCTTGTTAAATTTTTTTAATCTAACTCATAACTTCCCAAGGCCCTTTTAAAATGAAAGAAATTTGTATTATTTCATTATGCGGTGTTTTTCTTTCCTTGTTTTGTGGGAGCATTTTAACATTCTCACAATGAAAAACACTACTAGGTTGTTTAAAGGAAGAATTTCAAAATACAAAGAACAAAAGCAAAAAAACCCAAACTTCTTATGTTTCTGGTTTTTTGGGGGGTTTTTGTTTTGTTTTGTTTTGAGTGTCACAGAATGCTTGAGGTTGGAAGGGACCTCTGGAGGTCATCTTGTCCAACCCCCACTGCTCAAGCAGGGTCACCTAAAGCCTGTTGTTCTGGACCACGTCCAGATGATCTTTGAAGATCTCCAAGGTTGGGGACTCCAAAACCTCCCTGCACAACCTGTGCCAGTACTTGGTCACCCTCATAATGAAAAAGTGTTTCCTGATACTCGGTGGGAACCTTTTGTCTTTCAGCTTGTGCCCTTTGCCTCTGGTCCTGTCACTGGGCACCACTGAGCAAAGCCTGACTCCACCTACTTTGCACCTTCCCTTCAGGTATTATACACATTAATAAGAATCCCCCTAAGCCTTCTCTTCTCCAGGCTGAACAGTCCCAGCTCTCTTGGCCTTACCCGGTATGATTGATGCTCCAATCCCTTAATCAACTTTGTGGCTTTTTGTTGAATTCTCTACAATATGTCCGTATCTCTCTTGTGTGTGGGAGTCCAGAACTGGACTCAGCACTCTGGGTGCGGACTTAGGCATGCTGAGTAGAGAAGGATCATCTCCCTTGACCTGCTGGCAACACTGCTCCTGATGCAGCCCAGGATACCATTAGCTTTCTTTGTGACAAGAGCACATTGGTGGCTTATGTTGAAGTTGGTGTCCACCAGGACCCCCAGGTTTTCTTATGCAAAATTGCTTTCCAGCTGGGTGGTCCCCAGCATATATTGGTGCATGGGGGTTTTCCTCCCTGGGTGCAGAACTCTGCACTTCTCCTTGTTGAACTTCATGAGGTTTATGTTGGCCCATTTCACCAGCCTGTCACCAGCCTCTGCATGGCAACATGACCCTCTGGTGTATCAACCACTCTTGCCAGTTTTGTGTCACCAGCAAATTTGATGAGGACTCTGCCTCATCATCCAGAGTATTAATGAAGAGGTAAACCAAGACTGGACCTGGTATTCACCCATGGCGTACATTGCTAGTTACTGGCCTCCAACCACCAGTTTTCAACCTACCTCACTGTATACTCATCCAGCCCATTCTTCGTCAGCTTCTCTATGAGGATCTTATGGGAGACTGTCAAAAGCTTTACTGAAGTCTAGATAGACAATATTCACTGCTTTCTCCTCATCTACCTTGCCAGTCATTTCATCATAGAAGATTACGAGGTTGGTCAAATATGACCTTCCCTGTGTGAATCCGTGCTGACTGCTCCCAATCACTTTCTTGTCCTTCATGTGTCTAGAAATGTTTTCCAGGATTAGCTGCTCTGTTACCTTCCTAGGGATCAAGGTGAGGCTGACCAACTTGTAGTTCCCTGGTTCTTTCTTCTTGTCCTTCTTGAAGATAGGGCCATTTGCTTTCCTCCAGTTCTCAGGCACCTCTCCCAGTTGCTATGTTTGTCCAAAGATTATCAATTGATGTCTTATCATCATGCCTCACGATGGCATCAGCCAGCTCCCTCAGCACTTGTGGGTACATCCCCTCAGGGCCCATGGACTTAGATATGTTGAGTTTTCTTAAGTATTCTCTAACCTTAGCTCTGAGTCAAGCTAATCATGTTCATGGCACATCCGTGGATACCTTGTGTCAGCTGACAACTCCTTACTTTGTGAAGAACTCAGAAAATTGTTGTGTCTGTGCTAAGCCACAAAGAAAAGTTTGAAGAGAATTTAGGATACTCTAAATTCCTGGGCTGTAGTTTCTGTGTAGTGTGTCTTAGGGGGAAGAAAATAAGTGTGGGATTCAAGCAAAGCTTTTTTTGACTTGGCTTTTTGTCTTCAGCAAATACTTTTAATAACTAATTACCATACAGATGTCTGTTAATCTATTTAAGCACTGAATTTAATGTAATATTCTGTGCTAAAAACACACCTTACAATGTAAAACTGCTGAAGTACAATCTAGGATTTTAAAAACTTACATACAGTAGGTAAAAACAGATCTGTAATGATTGAGTTCTAATAGTAAAACTGAGAACCTCTTGAGAAGAGGGCATCACATTTGGAAAACCGAATTTTATAGAGCCATAGAATGATATAGGCTAGAAGTGATGTCAGGAGGTCTCTAGTCCAACCTTTTGCTCAAAGCAGGGTCAGCTATTGGAGCAGATGGCGTTGTTCAGGGCTTTCCACTCAGTTCTTGAAAACCTCCAAGGACAGAGGTGAAACAACCTGCCTGGGCAGTTTGCTCCAATGCTTGACTGTCCTCACTGTGAAAAAGTGTTTCCTTCTGTCCAGTTGGAACCTCTCTTATTTCAGCTTATGCTTATTGTCTCTCATCCTCCCACTGCGCACTGCTAAAAAGAGCCTGAGTCTGTCGTCTTGTTAACTTACTGATCCTGTTAGGTCCCTCTGAGCTGTCTCTTCTCCAGGCTGAATAAGCCCTGTTCTCTTAGCCTCTCCTCGCAGGCCAAGTGCTTCAGCCCCCTGACAGTCTTGGCAGCCCACTGTGAACTTGCTTAAATAGATCATGGTCTTTCTTGCATTTGAGGACCCAAAGCTGAATGTCCTATACTTGATGCAGCCTAACGGATGCCAAGGGAAGGAAGATAATGACTTTTCTCAATTTACTGGCTGTTCTTCTGTTAATACAGCCCAGGATGTTGTTGACCTTTTCTACCAGGGCACACTGTTGGCTCATGTTCAGCTTGCTGTCTACCAAGACTCCCAAGTCCTTTCCCATAGAGTCACTCCTCAGCCAGTCTGTCTCCAGCCCATATCATTGCCAGGGCTTCATCCTTACCAGGTGCAGGACTAGGCATTTGGCCTTGCTGAATTTCATTATATGTCTGTTGGCCTGTTCTGTTTTGTCCAGGTCGCTTGGGACTGCAGCTGTTCCCTCAAACATATCAACTCAGTTTGCTGTCATTTGCAAATTTGTCAAGAGTGAATTTTGTCACCTTCTCCAGATCCTTGATAAAGATGTTAAACAAGTTCCAGGATAGACTTCTCTGGTTCTCCAGTTGTTACTGATCTCCAGGTACAGTATGACCCACTAACTGTTACCCTCTGAACCCAATCATCCAACCAGTTTTTTTGCTTACCTAGTTGTCCACTCACATGGATCATATAATTTTAACTTGGATACAAGAATATTGTGGGAGACAATGCTGAAGTCCTTGCTAAAGCTGAAGAGCATCCACTGCTCCCTGACCCACAAATCAAGTCATTTCCTCATAAAAAACAATCAGTTTTTTTAGGCATGATCTAGCCTTGGTAAACCCATGCTCACTGTTCCCAGTCACCTTCTACTTCTTGTACCCAGAAATGTACTTCTAGAGGACTTGCTCCATGATATTCCCAAGAACCAAAATGAGGATGACTGGCCTGCAATTCCCTGAATTGACATGTCAGCCTTTTTTGAAAATGAGTGACAATATTTACCTTCTTCCAGTTGTCACAGATCTCCCCCTTGATTTCCTCTAAGTTGAAGTTACAGCTTGCAGCTTTCAAACAAGTAAAAGAAGCTATCTTTTTGTTTCCAGCAATTTGCCCACAGGTCTCCACTCAACCTCTTTGTAGGTTTAGAGAACTGATGTTAACGTTGAACTTCACCAGAACAGCAAGGATTTACTTTTGTTTTGATCAGATAGTAATCTGAGGAGAGGGATATGTAGCCCCTGTTCTCTTCTCCCCACTCCCCCCCCCGCCAATCAAAACCATTTGTAGCTTTTCCTTAAAAGAACTCAAGACTGTGCTTTGAAGTGCTCCATTTTGATACAGACCTCACAGGGAAACAAGTTTTTCCTTTGATTATGCAAACACACTATCTTTGGCTAAAATGCAACAGGAAAAAACAGAATTTAGGCCCAAAGAAATGAGAATCTTACATTAAGCAAACGATGTGTGTCTGATGTAACACTTCTTCAGAGACACTTGGGTCTGAAGCAGATGCTAGGATTTAAGACTTCTAATGGTTACCCAGTGCCTTGGGTACCATGTTATGTAAAGTGTGGGGAGGAAGTAAACACAGCTGCAGATCACACCTTGGCCAACGGTCTTTGTTGCTTCTGCAAGAACAACATTGTATTTCAGATTAAAAATGTTTCAGAGTAAACCTGTATTTTAGAAAATGTATATGGTTGGACTCGATCTTAAATGTCTTTTCCAACCTAAATAATTCTATGATTGTATGATTCTGTTGCAGTGCTCAGAGGAAGCCATAGTTCTTATGCAGGTTTCTTGAAGAAGCGATGTCTCTGCTTGCCTAGTGTTTATTCTATAATGAATAACTTTCAAACCTATTTGTGGATATTGAATTAATACAACAGTGTAAAAATCTCAAAGATTTAGTCGCACTTACAAATTCCATAAAAAATACAGAAATACAGGGTGTGGAGAATGAGAATAACTATATAAGTGCCCAGGTAAGAAAAGAACTTAACTATATTATTAGACACTAAGCAGTCCCTAGTGAATATATTAGAATAATTTGTACGATTATAATCTGACCTGAGATTCCAACCACTGCGCATGTAGATATATAGAGAAAATCAAGCTTCTTTAGTGACTGGTTTATATGGAACTCTTTTCTTTGAAATACGAAGATTCATGGGGTAAATAGTTGTTTTGATAAAAGCTGTGAAAGTCTTTCAGTACTGTTAAACACCCTTTAAATTAGTTGTATGCAAACATTCTTGAGAATGGTTTGCTCCCAAGAATGCTTCTGAAAAGCAAACCTCTCTAATTCTTTAATGGCCTCTAATGGTCTCTAATCTGTTCATGGACAGATTAATGATGGGACTACCTGTGTTACCTCTTCTGAAAAGCTTTTGATTTTTCCCTTAGTCATAGAAGTTAATTTACCTAATTAGGGAGCAAAACTAATGTGATACAGATGATCACACCCTGCAGATAGCCAGCAAGTATTATCCTCTTGATTAAAGCTCCCAGCATCTTCTGTTGGTGCAGCGGCAGGCTCCAAGTGAATATTTTAGGAAATCCAGATGCAGGAATCTGAGCATTTCGTAAACATTTGTAAATAACAAACCCAATGAAAATAAAGCTGTTCTCAGAGGAAAAAAGGCTAAACTAACTGAATAAATACAAGATTACAGTAGCACATGTAAAACAGTAAGTCCAGGTTGCTCTGCTTGTTATGCTAATTGGCAATGCTGAAAGTTAAGTCTCTCTCTAGCAGTGGCTCAAAACTCTTGGTGTTATCACTTATTTGTGTATACAGGTGCAAGCCTGGTGCAGTACAAAAGACATCTCAATTCTATAACAAGTTCTGGTTAGCCTAAGGACTGGACTAGGAAATGAGAAACTTGGAAAACAATCTTTTCCCTCTTTTTAGCATCAAATATGAATGATTAAGATCAGAAGGGAAAGTTATAAAATGTTTTATTCTTGCTCAGATTAGTTCCTGTCTGTTTCAAAAGCTTCATGGAATCATTATGTCACCATGTCATCATGAAACTCATATGAAACATCACAGTTTTCACTTCAGTCAGAAGACTGGAAAGTTATATCGTTTAGGAATTGGTTTTCAAACCGGCCTAGAAACTCCAGTTTAATTTCCAGAAAGGAACACTTGGTTATTAGAAGGAATTTTTTACTCTAAAGTGCAATGAATTTCTGAAAGAGAGGTGGTGAGATGCTTATGACCAGAGGTGTTGAAGACTCGACTAGAATCTGACTGTGTCAAAGTGGGTGTGCTTTGCTGCTGTGCAAACTGCCTGTGCTGGAAGAGGAACTGGTTAATGTCTTGAGGTCCTCTTCTAACATTATACATTTCACATTCCTCACCTGTCCTGTATATGTTTCAGTGCCATACATATTAATGTAATGATACAATACCACCAGGTTTATCCAGTAAAGCACTAGTGTTGCATTTTCACTGAATCAGTGACAGAATCTGATCAGTATTAAGCTTCTGCTCCTGCTGTTCCAGAGTTTCAGGCTGGGAAGGATAACTGGAGGCTCCCTGAACTTTTGCTTCTGTGCACTGACATGGAAACAGAGAAATGGAAGGAAACAAGGAAGGGCTTTGTCTTCACTCAATCTTCTTTGCTGCTCCAGAGCAGAGTTTTCCATTCTTGGGTAAAGCTGATCAGAAGAAGGACCCATAAAGAGAAATCCCTCTGAAAATACTGTGGTGAAAGCATTCTGGACATTTTTTTAAGAAGATGTTCACTAAATTGGGAGATCTCTGAAAGTCAATGATTAATATGGTGTGTGACATGGTACTATTTTCATTCTGCCTTTGTGTCTGATTTTCTATTGGGAGCAAGGGAGATGTTGATAGGAGTAAGTGAAGAAAAGAGTCTGTAAAGACAACCAAAACTTTCTTTAGTGTCTAGTGAAACACCTACCAATTGCTATTCTTTCTGCAGGAACAGTACCAATACTGTCAGCACAGATACGCTTCTAGGAGGTTATAATGATATTTCTTGGCTATCCAGTTCTTTTGAAACAGGAATGTATGTCAACAGAAAAAGCTTGGTGTGAACCGTACAAGGAAAAAAAGTTAAATTTGTTTCCTATTTGTCCTTTTTATCCTACTATTCATTTGTTGGATCTGTTATAGATCACTCTAGTTTTAATGGAGAATTCTCTTCTATAGAGAATTGAAAATGTAAAGCCATTTAGGACTAAGCCTTGCCTACAAGTGTTGCTTGTAGGTACCTTGTACGAGTACCATCAGGGCTAATAGAATGTTCTTAGAATTAAGTGAAGATGGGAAATAAATATTGTAATGACTAATCCTTCTAAATTTCTGGGACTTTGTAGTAATCTAGGTCCATATTATACTCTGCTAGTACCTTTGTGCTTGATGAGGTCATTCACATTATTCTGGAAACCAGTTAGCTTTGAGAACAGAGCAAGGCATGAAGTGCAATGACAAAGAGGTCTAGCCATGAAAGACTTACCTAATGCATGGACCATGGACTGAAATTTTACTGGAAACACTAGCTTGTTTTTCTGTAGATAGTATTAAAGGATCTTAAGTATTTCCAGTGTTCTGGTAAGGATCACCAATTAAAACGTTTTGGTAGCTTCACGGTTTCCAAAATGCAGATTATACCCAGAGATATTCTGTAACATCTTTCTCATAGTTTTTTGAAGACCAGTCTGAAATACAGGCTGCAGCCCGCCCTTTTCATCCCAAAAGGTCAGGAGTGCATCCATGCATTATTATGACTGTTCTCAAAATACTTACCTCATATCAAATAAGGTTTTCATTATAAAGTCTCTGGGATTACCAAAAACTATCAATTCCTTGAACTATTCATATAAAATGTTGCCTTCAAAGATACACGTATGAAAAGTATTGGTGCTTCTTGTGTTGAAGACATATTAGATATTTTATCCCCGTATTTCTGGTGGACTACAGACATGCTCTATTTTGTGCTCTGCTAGTGAAGCAGAAAGAAACGGTGTGCATGAAACTAGATGAAGTACAAAGCTGAACTGAAATAGTGATGCTGGAACTTTTTCCGGGCAAAGAACCATGAGAGGAGAGGATGACTTCTGTTATAACTAGCAGTGCCACAGTTTCCAAAATGCTCTCCAAATCCCTTGCTTATCCCTGCATTTTTCATGCAGATTTCAGATTTGGAAAAAAAAATAAAATTGGCATGTGAAGTATAGTAATTCATCATTCTAGCTGAGGTGAAAATTCAAGCTCTTTCGGAGTTTTTTCCCTTGAAACTTGTATACATAATTTGGGACTGTTTTAAAACACTTTTGGTCTCTGAACGGTGAGCTCACTAATGCTTTTATGTAGTCCATTAAACCCAGGAAAGATTATTCAGTTGTTATGGGAGACTGGAAATGCAAATAAAAGTCATTGAAATAGTCTGCATTGTGAGAGAAGTGTTTGAAAATGAGTTTGAAGAGAGGACATGTTTTTGTCTGTATCTTCTGAAGTGAGCAGCAGGAAAATGCCTCAACCTCTTGTAGACAATATAAAATCCATTGATGTGGAAAGCAGCAAAGGCAGAAAATGGAATATGTCATAGGTTGTAACAGAGTGAAGTTTAAATGGCCTGTTTGGAGAAAAGACTGCCATAAATATATCTATGATACAGAAAGCATACCAGCTGAAATTATAGAGGATTTTCTTAGTCTGAGAAATGCATATTCCAAAGATTGTTTCTGGTCTAATGCTTTCTATTCCAGGAAGACTTAGATGGTGAATTGAAACTATATTTGCAGTTCCATCGTAACTTTGATGTAGAATATTTAGCATGGGAAATTCAGACAGATGCTTTCTCTTTTTACACCTGACTCCTGTCCTTCCTGTCTTTCTGTCCTTTTTTCTGTCCTTTATTTTTAATCCATCCCTTCTTTTCTGTTGATTTTTGGGTTTTGGGTTTTTTTTTGTTGTTTGTTTTTAATGCTTTGAAAAGGTGAATTGGGGAAGGGTCCTCGTATGGGTGAACTAGAACTTGACCTCTTAAAAGTAATGCCAGCATTCAGAACTGGAACTTTAAGTCAATTTTAGTTTAAATTATTCATGTTTTCTGTGTATATGAACAATTATTCTCTTCCAAAATCAACTGAATACCATCACCAACTTCATCAGCAATCTCTGCTTTCACAGGTGAGCCTTTCTGTAGCAGTGGGAATGAAAACAGGAACATTGCTACATATACCAATATAGCCTTTAATCTCTTTCTCCTCAAATTTTATGCATGTCTTTGCATTAGCTCTGACTTTTTAGTACCATGTTTAAAATGTAGGAACCAGAAGCCTCTGCAAAGTCTCCTTTCTGCATATAAACAATGATTGCGTCAACCCTTTTACACATCCTGGAAGTCTGTTGCTTGTCCACCATGCCCCAAGTGACTCTCTTTGCAGTCGCTGCTTCCTGGGATAAAGTACAGCCTCAGCATAGGATGTCTTCCGCTATATATATAGATGTTTGACTTCGCATTTGACTGTATGGAAATGTGTTTTATATTTGAATTATCATGGCTCTTGCTATGCCATTCTTGCAATCATTGCTTACCGGTTTCAACTATAATCTCTAAAGGATAGACTACTGTAAATATAATGGTTAGGCTACTGTCATTCACATGGTTTGATGGGAGATTATAGCAGGCTGCTTCTGTAATTTTTAATAAGCTAACTCATGCAATTGATTGTTTTTATTACATTAGAGTAATAAATATGAGATGGAAAATAGCACACTCTTTTCATTGGCTGTATTTTCTATTTTCAGCCACAGTGCATTTTATACTTAGTTTCTCCAGAGACTCAGACGGGGTAACAACAAATAAATATGTCACATGCAGACTCCCAAAAGATGTATTTGTGTTTTCTAATGATAACGGTTGTTGGAAGTAAATAACACAGCAATCATTGGTGTTTTATTTTCATCCTCTATGTCTAAAGTTACAGCTATTACATTTGCTTGGTCTTTTAAGCAATGGTCTTTTTTTTAATTTAAGCTTAATTTGCCTCTTTACTACAAAAATTGATTTAATGTAACACAGATATCTATGCTAAAATTCATTAAATTTCTGGCTTAATTGCATCTGGGCAAAGTGCAGATTGCTACTTTTGCAGATGCAGTGATACCTCACCTTAAACCTTCTGCATTAGCTTGTCCCTGTTTCACTGACTGTCCTGATTTTGGCTGGGATAGAGTTAATTGTCTTCTTAGTAGCTGGTGCAGTGCTGTGCTTTGGCTTTGGGTAATCACTGATGTTTTTAGTTGTTGCTGGGTGATGTTTATACTAAGTCAAGGACTTTTCAGTTTCTCAGGCCCTGCCAGCCAGAGGGCTGAAGGGACACGGGAAATTGGGAAGGGACACAGCCAGGGCAGGTGACCTGAACTAGCCAAAGGGATGTTCCATACCATAGAGCATCATGCTGAGCGTATAAACTGGGTGGAGGGCGGGGGGAGGGGGTGTTGGCAGTTTCTCAGAGACTGGCTGGGCATCCGTCAGCAGGTGGTGAGCAATTGAATTGTGCATCACTTGTTTTCTTTTCTCCCTTCCCTTTGGATATCATTTCTCCCCCCTTCTCCCTCCTTTTCATTAGATCTGTTATTATTATTATTGTATATTTTGTGTATTATTGTATATAACTGTTGTTGTTATTATTGTCCTTTTGGTTTTATTTCAATCATTAAATTGTTCTTATCTGAACCCTCAAGTTTTACATTCCTTTCCAGCTCTTCTCCCCATACCTCTGGGTGAGGGGGGAGTGAGCGAGCGGCTGCGTGGTAGTTACTGGCTGGGGTTAAACCACGACACCAACACACTCCTTGAAGAATTCCCATACAATGACACAGTTAAAGCACAATACTGACCATCCGAAATGCAAAGACTTTTTTTTTTTTTTTTTTTTTGCCAGTGTAGTTTTGGATTTCTCTTTGCATTGCTATAAAACGCAGCATTTGAATTTAGGGTTTTTTTTTGTTGTTTTTTTCATTTATTAGGTGTGGGATCCATTTGTTGCTTGGTTTATTAGCATAAATTACTACATTTATAATACAATGTGGTGGTAAGCAAAACTGAGCTTGGATCTCTAAATACTGCTAGAAGACATAAATATATTAAATTGACTGCGTTTTCAGGAATAATCACTGGATTACTGTTTCTTTGTTAGTTAGTTAGATATATTTACTACCAGCCCCAAAAATGCACATGGACACGCACACATGCACACATAGGAGTCGAGTTCCCTCTTACAGAAGATGAGTTTTAACCCATGTAGATGAAATCTTCAGGCACATGGATGAAAATCATCAGAAACTCTGGGAATGAGATTCATTATGTTAAGAATAGGTCAAGAAACAAAACTTGTGATGTTATACCTGAATTTAACTGAGACTGTGCATATGGTTTGCTAGGGTTTGAAAGTATTTTTGCAGATAAAATACTGGGCAGAAGGCCTAGAGAAGGTCTGCCCGGGGTAGTTCTATGTAGCCCACCCACTACTGATAAGTGCTGCCCCTTGGATCATGCAAGACTCTGTGGAGGACCTCCCTGCACAGGAAGGCCACTGTGCACTTGAAGTGATGCTCTTTGACTTTGCAGTGGGTCTGCATGCCTGCCCTGAGTCATGAGGAGTCAGCAAGTTACAGCTATGGCTAATGTGACCTTTTTCACATAGTGCAGCAGAACAGGCTCTGTGCTACTGAAGTGAATAGCAATTTGTTTTACTTTGACTTCCAGGCTGCCATCAGCTAATAATGGCTTTGTCACTAATGATTTGGTGGGAATGATTTCTTTTTACATAACACCTATCATCCAGAAGCATCCCGAAGTACTCTATAGCCTAATTTACTGATTACTCAGAAATTGCTTCCATCACTTGTAAAAGGCAGCTTTGGATAAGAGGTGGCAACTGTGTGCTACAGCTCAAAATCTACTTGCCAGAGATAGATGGGAAATGGAAGTGGTACTTAGTAGGGTCCAGGGAGAGCTATCTAGTCCTGGTAAACGAGAGTTTAGCTACAGCTCATATACTTGTAATCTGTGCTGTACAAACTTCTAGATGAGGAAAGGGTTTGTGGAGAGACAGGGTGAAGATAAGGGATGGTGAGGTTCTGCATGCAGAGGTATCTGGGTTGTGGAATGGGAAGCCAGATCAGAAACTGCTTTCTGAGATAGACCATTTCCTAGCAATTAAAGTTATGGGGTTTTCTCATGGAGGAAGTTTCATACTGCAGTGTCATAGAGACTACCGTTCATTTATCTTACAATTATTTTTAACTTACAAGTTTTCTAATTAGAAGGTTCAAAGGTGAGAATTGCACAATATCTCTTGAAGAAAAAACAATGTCAATACTTAAATTTATAGATTTATTCTTAACAAAAGAAGAGCAGGAATTTAGATTTCAGTTCATCAGACTGAGATTTTGATGTCAATGCAGAATGATGGAGATAAGAAACCCCTCTACACAATTGTGAAAGGTTTATGGTTTCTATTATAGCCTGGATTTGAAAGAGGAAGGGACTATACACTACGAGTTTCTTCTTGACCGGTTTCTTGTAAAGGCCTTCTGCACAGAGAGAAGTAGGAACTCATGTAGTATGTAGGAAGATCTACATATGATAATATTGATTAAAAGATGTTTTGACACTGTAAAATACTTTACAGATGAAAACAGGACATTAGAGTGGAGGATACAGAGGACATTGTTAAAGGTCCTGTGATTGCATCTCCAGTATTACAAGCCTGGAAATTTATTATTTTTTGTGCTGGTACGTATTTCAACAAATAGGTGGTCTAGTGATAACAAATGATAATAGAAGATGTTTCAAAGCCAGCAACTTACTAGATGTTAGTATAACAGTAATTTTTGTTTGCTTGTTTGTTTTTTAATTTAAATTCTTATTTTTATTTCTGGGGTTTTTTTGAGGCAAATATTCCAAGGTTTTTTGATATGCTGTCCTGATGGATGAAGAACCTTGATATTTCTATTTCACATGTCATCACAGAATCGCAGGATGGGTGAGGCTGTAAGGAACCTTTTGAGATCATCTAGTCCCACGCCCTGCACAGGGCATGGTCATCTAGAGCAGATTGCCCAGGACTGTCCAGTTGGGTTTTTAACATATCCACACATGGAGACTCCACAAGCTTTCTGGGCAACCTGTTCTGGTGTTTGACAACTACTGCAGTAAAAATGTGTCTTCTTGTGTTCAGATGGAATTTCAACAGTAATCTCCATCACAAAGTGAGCAAACATATTCTCATAAGTACAATATCGCTTTGAAAAATGGAAATGACTACTCCTGTTCTAGGAAAGGTGAAGTGAATTCAAAGGAATCTTTTTTCCTTTTTACTCAAACCTGAATGACTTTTTTTGTATGAAATTGAAAAAGTTGTTTTAGGAAATAAGAATAAAAACTCCATGGGAAGTATTTTAGACAGTGTTTCAGTTCTTCAGGCATTCAACTCAAGTAAGAGTAACTTAAAACACTATTGGATAAGAATGAATTCTAATGGTCTTGCTAAATAATTCAGTCTGCAGTAGGATAATAAAAGAGACTTTTCAACAGTCTTCTCTGTTCCTTCTCTGAGAAATGAACAGCAACACTGATAAAATCATAATTGTTTGGATACTGGCTATGCCTGTCATGTTGGAAGGGTGTTTGGAAGCCTGCTGCACTACTTTGAAAAGTACTGGGATCCAAATAAGATTTTTTTTTTTTCTATAATGTGATCTCCCAGGAATTCAGGGCTTTTGCAAAGGTACCCGCTTATTTAGTTGCTTGAAAATACATTAAGGATGCTAACTGCAGCTATCAAGTTTGTAAATACTGGTTTGCATGAATTTTATTTTTCAACTCATACGGTGGTGAAGACTGTTCGAATTATTGTGTCTCATTAGAGCACCAGTTTTGGTGCCACTGTAGATAATAGTGAAAGTAATCTTCAATGAGACCTTGATTTCACCTTGTGACCAAGTGAAAGAGTGCATGAAAAGGTGGGTGGTAGGAAATCATATGTAACCTTGGGTGATGGACAAGAAAGTGTAGGAGACAATTTCATCATAAATCTATTCAATATCAGTCTCAAGAGAAAGACCACATCTGACAATCCTACATCTGAATGAATTGAGAGTGTTTCTACTTGTTTTCTGTGTCCTTGGACAGCACTCTTTCAAACTTAATTACTTGCAGTTAGGCCTATGTAGACAGCTACAGAAAAGAAGTAGCATGATTGTTTGGAGGCTTTGAGTCCTGCAACTATTATCCCTGAATGCTTTTTTATTATATTTTTCCTGTTCACCGTCATCAGTCCCATAAACAGTTGCTAGAACTCCTTGGTCAAGACATTTACACAAGGCCCCCAAACAGTTTGTTTATTTATTTATTTAGTGTTTACCTAGGTTTTGAGATTATGAAATGGCAGATAGATTTACTTAAAGTAAAACCCAAACCCCCACACCATCTGGACTGAACCAGGAATTTGTCAGTTTTATCCTTCTAGAAAATTGTTTTATATTTTGCTCTTAAAACTTGTTCAAAGAGAAACTGACCTTTCTAGAGAAACCAATTATGTTTAGAAACCTGAGGCAATATTTGGATGCTCTAATTGTTCCTATTGTTAAAAAATATTTTGGAAATATTGACCCTTCTGTACTGCACCATCAACTGTGGGAGCTGGAAGGCTTCATGCTGACTTACAACAGCTGAAGTCATGAAAAATTATGCATTATGCTGATTTTCAGTATCATATTTTATGTGGGTGTTTTTTCCCCATCAACAAGCCCAAGTAAATAAAACCCAAAATAAGACATTTTACACAAAGTATGCAGAGCTTTGGAGTGGACGTTTTATGTTTATAAGTATGTAAGAGTTCCTTCTGAATTGTTATGTAATATAAAAGCCTCCTGACTTAAAAAGCAAACTGGATTACACTTTTCCAATGTATTTTTCAGTAACATTTAAAAACTGGTTCCTTTTCCAAATGATGCAATAAAGAATATTAAGCTGCATCTTCTAGAACATGAATCTTAATAGCTCTGCAAAGTTTTGATGTTACAGATTCAGAACATGCTTTGCCTTGAATACAGATTGCTTTTACCTACTCTTGAAGGATGTTGTGACTATTATGGGGACTTCCGATAGGAGTAACAGAGAGAAACGATGTACGTCCAAGAGGAGAAAAATTATTTTTTTAAAACAACAGTTTAGTAGAATCCTTTGTGATCTCAGCAGTGATGGTACTTAAAGGCTTGTATTATTTGTTCTTCCTGTTCAATTTTATTTCATGAGACTCCAAGCCAATGTAATATATGTGAATGAAATCTGGAAAAAAAAATCAGGAGAGATCCCAAACTAAACCTATAGCTCTAAAATAATAAGTACAATCCACCCTCCCAACTCTTGTCTTCACCGAGGCTAAGGAATCCATGTAGGACAGTTCTAGAGAGAAATATCTCCCGTATTCATAATCAGAGTGATTTTTACACAAATGTTTCCAAAGACAGTGAGCGAAGTCAGTGGGAGGAGGGACAGTAACTGCTGTTGCAAGCTTCTAGAGAAGGTGCCCTGCTTGTTTTGTCTTCAAAGGAGTACTGTACTTCCCCCACTTTCCACCCTTGGCACAAGAGATGTGACCTAAATGAAGAAGCTAGCTTTGGGAATAAAACTTGTTTAAAATGACCTATGAATGGCAATGAAAATATAGCTATCATATAGAACTTGCAGTGTGTATTGGTTCTGTTCCCTTTGCCATGCCGTTGCCATGCCTGTAGTAATCACTAACATCTGTCGCATGCTTATTCTTTTCCCTATACCTCAAGGGAAAAAGTGTGTACAGTGAAATATTTTGTTTGTTTTATTTTATTAAATTTATCCTGCATACATTTACTGTAAGTTTGTTATATGAAGCAGGGTCAAAGAAATCTTCTTTGAACTTGGAAGCTCAAATTGTTATTGCCTTTAGCCTTTTGAAAGATCTCTCCATGACCTTCAACTGTCCCTGGAGAAAGCTCTTCTTTATCAAGGACAAACCTTTACCCTCAGGGTAGACACTTCAATTGAATGTTTAATCTAAGACATACCTGTTTGTATAAAATATTGTAACATTCAGTGAAACAACTGATAATAACACCAATGCTCTAGCCAAGAGAATTAGAAAGAAAAGACAGCATCGCAGGATAACTCAAATAAGGTTTATATAAATACAACTCCTGATATAACTAAATTCCAAATTACTCTAAGAATAAGCAGGGGAAGGAGGAAAAATATTCTTAACATTGGAAAGGCAGTCCTAAAAACATATTCAGAAAAATATTCCATTCAGTCCTGTATAAATACAATGGTTTTTTGTAAACTTGCATTTTTGAACAATATTTGATATTTAAAAGAAACATTTGTGTATCTCATTAGAAAATCTTCAGTACACAAATCCATAAGTAAATTCACAAACACCACTTCTTAAATAACCGATTTAAAAGAGAAAGTAGATAAAAACAGATAAATCATGGTAATGAGATTAAAAGGCAAACCCCCCCAGGAAGGCTGTTTATAATGCACCCTAGAACAAAGAGCATGGCTTTCCTTAAAAGATTAGTATATGCTGTAATTCCAGTGAAACTGAAAAACATTGCTGCTGAAAAAATAATCAGTAAAATTCTTTAAGACATGTTATACTTCCTAGCAAAGCAGCTAAGCAGACAGAAGCAGCATAACATCTCCATTTCTTCAGGCTTCATTAAACAAGCATTAAAACCCTCTTAACACAGACTGGCATGAATGAAAAATGTTTGCTGTTCAAACAAGCGAAGTCACATCCTCCTAAACCCTTAAGATGATACAAGGTATGAAACAAAATTGGGGTTTTCTGGTTCTTTTCATGACAACTCATGATTTGTGCAGCACTGACGATGGTTTGGAAGGTATGGAGTAGAGAGAGATTTTCCTTTAAAATGAATATGAAGTAGGACCTGTGCCTAGGGCAAGGAAGAAAGCTGGCCAGTGGACCACAGTAATTGTGTTGCTGAGTCTCTCACTGAAGTTTCAACTGAGCTTCGATCAACAAGATACTAAAAAGCAATGTTAACTTGAAGAGGTTCATACCCACACTCCGGTCTTGTGAAGACCTCAGTCTCAGTTGGTGGTTTCTGGAAATTTCTGGTGTATATAGTCCAGCTTTCAATAACTTTTAAATAAAAGAAGGGTATCAGGGGAGAAGAAAGGAAGGATTCAAGAAGCTCTGAAGTCCCCTCCAGGCATTTCCTTTTGCTATTCCACTGTATACCTTCAATCCTGTTATGCTGGTGGAAAAAAAAAGACAGACAAGATGAGAGACATTTCTGAACCAATGTAATTCACCCTGGCCCAGTAAGAACTTACCCCAAACTCAACAGAAGCTTTTCCACTGACTCTAATGCTCTTTGCATGCGGCATAAGAAGCACAGGGGCGGGGCTAACAGACTTCTTGCACCTTGTTTCTCAACTGGAAACAACTGTGTTCTGTTTTTAATGCTGTTCAAAGACTGTATTATCATATGTAAGCATCTAAGTCATGCAGTCATGAGGATGATTTTTTGAATACAGCTTTGATTTTACTTTGTGACCCGAAGCTTTCAGTCATCCTCAGGCAACAAGCCTGAAGATGTGTTTGGACCATCAGACCACGTTAAGTGGGTGCTCCTGTGCCATTGGGATCTAGTGCTGAGCAACACACTGCTTGCTTACATTGTTAATAAACATGTTAACTAAGAGTAAGCATGAAATGGGGCAGAGGACAAGGTGATACCTTTGGTAAATGATGAGGATGTGGGATTATTTCCATGAGATGATTGGCTACTCGGCTCTTTATCTGTGTAGTAACATCACCATAATATTATTAGCTTTACTGAGGATGGATTGGCATATGTTGCCTTGCTTTACCAGAATCTCCCATTTCAGTGGAATGCAGCCAACACTGCATGCCATTTACAAGTGAGGCAATCCCTTTGCAGCCAATGGAGGAAAACAGGCACTTCTAGAACATAAAACACTTTGTAGTCTCCAGTTTTTCTATCAATCCAGAGACTCAGTCACGGTCTTTTTAAGTACATGAGTTCATCCCTTGTTGCTGACATCAGTGTGCTACTACAGTCATATTTGAAGCTTGCCACATATCTTTTTACGTAAATGAGTCCTTTCACTGCCAGTACCCAATCTGTTTAATTTCTTACTTCCATTTTGCTGGGTGCATTAAGCACTTCAAAGAAGCTCTTTCATTGCTTTCAAAGGATTCTTTTGAACCTGTATAAAGGGTAAGCTTATAAGTTGTAGACTTTGCACATGAAAACACATTTATAGAGTGCCTAATCCTTATCTTCAAACCCTTCAGACTACTTATCTGTCATTGTTGTGACACACACGAATAGGCTGCCTTGGATGTGATGTTGTCTTGGGTTATTAACCTCTGCCATTGAATCTGTCTCAGTTGTTTCTCAGTTGATTGTTGCATAGCATAAAACATAGAACACTGTGTAAAATATATTGATTGCCATAGGAAAATAGCTGCACTTACCCTTCAAAACTTAGTTGGCTTATGTTTGGAAAGGAAAAGCCAAAAAATTATTTCTGTCTGAAAGTTTTCATCAGAGCTCTCTTCATGGATCTCATTCTTCTGTAAGAAACATAAGAAATTTGTAATAATAAATTATAACACCAATTCCTATGGTGTTCCCATCGATGAGGAACCCGTACATAGGATTTTCATGCAGATAGACCCATATCAGTGTGATTTTTGATATATCATTGAAATGGGGCATCATTTCAAAGCAGCAGTGCTCAAAGCAATGAGAGAACTTAATAGTGATGAATTGGTTATTTCCATTACCCCACTCCAGTTCTTTTCAGCTATGGAAGGGCTTAACAAATGTACCTCAACATTTCTTAATTTTCCTTTTTTAAGATGGGAAATAAAAGGAAACAAAACCAACTTCTTTGCTGCCAGGATGGTGTAGACTGACCACACTATGTTGCACTTTAATGGTACATTCAGTTCCAGATTAGAGAAAAGCCAAGAGTACCAGATTCTTCACACAATAGTGCTCTCCCCTGTTTCCATTACATGGAATAAAAGAAGTGGCCAGTTCCTGGAAGAGTAAATCTTCTCTCTCCGTCTCTCATTATGCTGTCGAGGAGAGCACAGGCTCCTAGTGGGTGACTTTGCCACCTAAAGAGCTGCTCTTTCTACATCCCTCCTGACAGACAAGGACTTCTGAACTAGACTGTCCCATAGTACTTAGCACAACAATGATAATGCTTTTAAAATAGCCCCAGATACCAAATAATACCAACCTTCACAGGTCCCATGGCTATTTCAGTATCTACTGCACTAACCTTCCGCTTCTCCCTGCTATGCTTCTACCTGGGATTGGGCTGACTGCTTGGCCTATGCTTTCCAGCAGGAAGAAGAAGTAGGAAGCAGAATAGGGTTCTCCTCTTCCCCCTCCACTGCTCAGGGGTGCTCCTTCATTACTACTCCAGAAAGAGCAAATACTCTTGAAAAGAAGTTTAGTGAGGATGGGGGCTCTCACAACTTCACCCAGAACTGCCCTTCTCTTCAGCCTAGAGGCTGATTAGTTTTGTGGCATTTGGATGTGGTGTTCTGCTTTCAATGTTAAAAAAATCGCTGTCATCCAGGCAGTCCTATTTGATGAGAGGACTAGGTTCGCTTAATGATTCTTTCCTGTGTGAAAATGAGTGCTGCCGCTATGTGAAGTTTCAGCCTAACGTGAAGTTATGGCAAAGCAAGAGAATGTAGGGGGCTGCCTTTTCAAAATACAGTGAGCCACTTGGTACAGGTACATCCACTAAATATAACTCTTAAAGAGCATTTGTAGGCAGTATGGCCAGATCACCAGGCTCGTCATTCTGGTTCCTTTTCAGGTGAATGTAGGGAACTGGTGTCCTTGCCATAGTCAGAGGTGCTGGAGAAGCGCAGTGCCTTGCTCTGTACCAGCTGCAGATTTGGAAGAATACGGGGGCTTAACGTTGGTCAATGTTAAGATCATGAAGACCTCTGTAACTGAGGACGGACCATGTGCCACTAAGGCAATTTCCTGGCCAGCTGAAGAAGACAGGAAGTGCTGTCCGTCTCTGTGGCTCTGTGAGAGCTTAGGGTCAACTGGGAAGCCAGTACCTCCAGAAGTACCTTCCAGTTGCTGGCTTGATTGTCTAATACACTAACTTAGGTCCTGTTATTCCCCAGTTCACCAGTCTATTGCATCTGAAATAGTGGGAGTACTGGGGAAGAGGGTATTGCTAGGTGATAAAGGGACAGGAACAGTAATATTAATTATGTAACTTCCATGCATGCTTGCTAGTTGCTCTGCTCTTTTAACTAAACATATTCAAATTAAAAGTGCTGTTATGTTGGAATCATAGCTTCTTTAATCTGAGTTAGGTTTGCATCATAGGTAGTTATAACAGTAAACACCACCCCCCCCCCAAATCTAATGGAAAATAGTATGTGCCTACATCATGGTAGAATTCACATTGATTTAAATAATTGATAAACCATTACTTTATCACTTTGCAGTTAGTGGAAATCTAGTCGGTGATTTGATTTTTACTTTTTTGTTCTGCATTTATAACTCAGTTATAAGAATTGTGAAGGGGTGTGTGTGTAGGGGTGGGTAGAACTGAGAGAGACTGCTTACAAAATCACAGAAACCCATTATTTTTAAAACAGCTTCTACCGAGTCTAAAAGATATTAAAGAGGAGAGAGTGAAGTTAACTGGTTATCCTTCAAAACTACTGTAGTGGAATAAAAAATTAATGATAGATGAATACTGTTTGCACATAAAGTTCTTTATAAATAGATCAGAGATACAGGAAGGAAAGGAAGGAAACTATGATAGCTCAACAGAAAAAGCAGTGTTTTTTGCTGTTTTGCTTAGCAAGTGAAAGCACAGTCCTGGTAAGTTTATTTGTGACTCTTTACACACTTTGAACAATACTATAGCTCCCAAATAAGGCATTCAGTGATTTTTGAATGATGCAGCAAGATGTAGACCAAACAGAGTGAAAAACAGGGAAGATGTGCCATGAACAAGGCCTGTGGCAAATAAGAGGTGTAAATTATACCGTGAATACTGCGTACCAATTTATAACTCATCTGGCACCCAAGAGTTTGGCTATCTCTATGCTGTGATATCTGCAACGGCACAGACTCCAAGCGGAAGGATTTCAGACAAACTAAGGAGATGTTCTGCACAGAGCTCATTATGTGTTTGGAGTCTTTTTATTATTACTGTTATTTGAAAAGAAGGAATTTTAAAGTTGTTCTAACCACAGTTGCTTTTAAAAGAGGCAGAGGAAAAAAATCAACTTCTTAAGATGACATGGAATAAAATAATAAACAGGCATTATGTTTATACTCATGCACATGCTGCTTAGGAATCAGGAAGAGGATGCATGTACAAGTAGTACAAATTGCAATCCACAGTGTGCAGCACACTTTTTCAAAGTGTGTTTGGTTGTTTTTTTTTTTTCTCAATTAAATGCTGCCTTGCTGCATAATGCCAGAAACCATATGGGAGGTATGGGCAGCACTTGGCAGGATTTGACCTAAGGGAGGAGAGACTGTAGAACTGCTTTCATTGCAAACCTTTGTATACAGAATGAGAGAAAAGCCTAGTGATGCTGAATGTTCCTAGGCACAGAAATGGAAACTATTTCATGACAGTTAAGACCCTGGCTTTACAAACACTGCATAAAAGGCAGGTGATCTCGTAATGTTGTAGTGTAGTTGTAGTGAGAAGTAAGAAGATTCAATCTTAAAAGAGCTTTTCATTTTTATTTTTTATTCTATCCACCCATGGGAGTGGTAATGAGATTTCCTGTGCTAGAACTTTTGAAATTGTTTTTAGAAGCAGGTTGTAATTTAAAGAGGATAAAGCTGCCAAAACTTTCTGATGCTTTGGCTGCTGAATATTATCTGTTCCAGAGTCTCCTGAAGTCTCTAGGCAGTCGTAAGGACTTCTGATGCTGTTCCTCCATGCTCTTTCAGAAGTAATGCTGTTGCTAAGCTATGAACTAACTGCACAGAAACACATAGTTCATGTGACATAAATCTGCTGAGGGGACTGGAAATGAGTGAGTGACTTGCAGCCAGAGTCTGTAAAGATTTGTGCATGTTTTTAAACCTTGAATCGCAGTGAGAGAGCTGTCGGTGACTGAGCTGTCTTTTATTTGAAGTTGCACATTATGTCATATTGGATCCTAACCTAGATAGATATGAACCTATTCTCGTTTTGCAGTGTGGAATTGCTTTTGAGGTCAAAAAAAGGTGTGAGGAAGTGGGCTGAATTTTTCTGGTCCTTTTACTGAAAACAGGTGGTCCAGCAGGTTGGGCTGGTAGCTGAGTGTTAAGGTCCACAATCAGCACCTTCCAAGTAAATTTTGACCTGGCATTTTTTAATTACCTTGTGGCTATTTGAAAGAGGAATGTTGGGTTTACTTTTCATGACTTTTTTTTTTGTTGTTATTTTTTATTTTCTGGAGGCTGTTTAGTGCAGCTCATGTCTGCATGTTTGCAAGGAAGATACTAATGTATTTAGGAAATGTAAAAAGCAAAAGAAAGGGGTCAGGTTGCATTGTAGTATTAACAAACTGCAGGGCTTTCAACTGGCACTGAGGGAGGGAGCATTTGCTAATGTCAGGATAATTTTTAAGAGATCACGTAATTTTAATTGACAATTTGAGGTAAAACAGTGAATGCAAATACACCTAGTTCAGGAAACAAAACTACAGTGACCTAATGGGGTTTCAGAGCCTCCTAACAGAAACAGCTGTGGCAGAACTTGTCACCTCAGGAAAGAAACCAATTCAAAAATGACTGCTTGAGCATTTTGGCAAGAGGAGAAACTGTTGAAAACAAGTCTATATTCTAAAAATGTCAAAAGGCTTTTCAGTTGCAGGAATGATAATTAAATTAAGCCATGAAGGAGTATCTTCTGCCTTTACTGACCCTATTCAGAGTTAATTGTGACTGGACTGTCGGGTTTTGTAGTATGATTCTGACTACAGTGTTGAGTAAGGACAGCTGGAAAAAAGCCTGCTTTTTTGTCTTGACATCAGTTTTTCTAGCTAATATTTCCTTCCCGAGCTTTTTATAGAAATGGGATGTGTGTTTCAATTTGGCTATCTATTTTGCTAGCGGCAGCTTTTTATGAATATGATACAATGTCAGGCATTTCACAGTGAGTGTGCTTTGCATATGGTATGCCCTTGAATTTAGGCTCCCAACCTTCCCCTAAGAAGTAGAAGAAAAACTCCACACAACCCACCTCTTGTTCTGAAAAACTCTTTTCAGGAAACTTGAAAGGCTTTTAATTCTGCATGGGCTCTTTCCTCCCCCCTTTCTTTTATTTTTTCTTTCATAGCCATCAATGCCACAGTGCTCCAATAAGTATTTCTAAAAATAAAATCTGCAAATTACAGGCCTTGGTTTACCACAGTGTTGCAAACTGTCATTAACAAACAGTCTTCAAAAGCCACTGGCTCTGCAAGCCATGAGGTAGCTTAAGTCCATAGAACTGTATTGTTCTCTTTCAGTGCTCCCAGTTGTTATCCCAAATCGGGGTTCTTCACCCCGTGTACAAGAGCTGATCCATGCACGGAGTTGAGATACTTGTTTGTTGCACATCTGCGCCGAGATGGTGCTAGGTGGTAAATCCACAAAGCTAACCTCCTCTCAATGCATAGCAAACCTTTTTATACACTTTGAACAATTGTTTACAATTACATTCAGTCACACTTAATTTGCATTGGTTCTTAGGAGCTGGGTCTTCATTTAAAGGTACAGCATTCTTTTTTTTCACCCTGCATGTTCTGTGGGGAGGGGGCTTTGTTGGTAGGGGGCTTTCTTTGCTCAGGGTGGATCTTTTAGTATGCTAGGTAGGATAGTTCACACATAGTTCACATATTTTCTGTTTAGTCCCATTGACCATTTGGCTCTCCTTGAGCTTATCCTGTTGTACCCCAGCTTGACTTATTTGTGGTGTCTGTTCCTTCCCCCAAGGCGGTGTTTTGTTAACTGTAAGGATTTAACCAACATCCTCTGTTTTTCAAATTCTTTCTTGTTTTTCACTAGAAGTATTTACTTTTTCCCCCTCTCTTTTTAAAGTAAATAATTCTCATATCACAGTCACTGTATATTTTAACTGTTGGTTTTGGGTTTTTTTAAATACTAATATATTTGTTGCTTGAAGATGCTGGGGTTTTGTCGGCAATGAATTGAAGTCCTGTCTATCACTTCAATAATTTTCCAAAGAACGTATGACTTAGAGAATTAATAATCCTCAGGACATGCTGATATTACAACTTCAGTGAAGTTTTGACATCTTGAGCCTGCTGAGATTTAGTGCTCAGCTTCTCACAGAGTAACATAGCAGTGGTGTGTTCCTCTCCTTGCCTCACACTATGAAATCCAGGATGGGGTGATACATAGCTGGGAAAGGGGTGAGGAATGTGGTTTTCTGTGTGCCCTCCTTTTTCCCAGCCTGTATGTAATTCATATGCAAATTGTGTGTAGACTACTTTTAAAGACTTTTCTATAAAGTTGGCTGACTTAACTAATTTTGCTTATCTAAGTAAAGGTCCGGGTATACTTGAAAAGGTGGTATTTGTTACTTCCAGCTAAAAATGATGTTGTCAAACTGCTCTTTAGCTTGGCATTAAGATCACCTGGTCCTCTTTGGCAGGCAACCTAGTGAACTAGTCAAGTGCTGGGACTATGACTGGAGGAGTTTCAGAGTAGCCATAGGAGTTATCCATAGAAGCCCTTTGTATTCAAGAACATTTCCAAGATTTAAACACCTGTCTCCATACCCTGTTTTATATATGGCTCACACAGCCTAAGAGATCTTGTTGCTTTCACATGCCATCTACCACTACCCACCAAGGACTATCAGAGCCTTTTTAGAGGGACCTGAGGGCAGATGGTTAAACACTACTGACATTGGTTTTACTAACCAGCAGAATTGGGCATGATACTGAAACTCTTGCCTTGAGGACTGTTATTCTCCACTTGCAGTAAGTCCTGTGGCTTGCACACCTAACCTCTCTCAATATACGATTTGTATGTTGTCTTTTTATACCAAAACTTCATTTTCTTTGACAAATTTTGCATTTCTGCAGCCATAGTCATTCTTGTGGAGGTCTCCCTGACCTGAACTGAAGAAAACACAAAGGACAAGATAGCATTTAATACTAACTAAACTGAAGAAATGAAGCATTTAATATGGGACTTAGATACCGAAGTTGAAAACGTAGATCCCCTAGGTGTCTGGTTGCTGCAAATTCCATTGCTGCAGCATGGGAGGATGAGGGTGGTGGTGGTGGTGTATGCATTAGTTTTTTTCTAACAACCGTCTGTTTCATCAAAAATACATGGCATTCAAAGGTTTCAGAGCCAATCCCCCTTTCCAAGTGATTACCTAACCATTAAGCTAGAGCCTGTAGACAGTAACCATTGTCCTTCCCTGGAAGAGCGCAGTACGTGTATAGTGCATACAAGTCCTAATCACTTTGGTAGCATCAGTTACTGATGTATCTTGTCATCCGGGTGTGGGACTTGTTTGTCCTCCTCTGACTAGGTTCAAGCTGCCCAAGGAAGAGGAGGGAATTAAGCTCAAGTCTTTTGTTATAAAGCCATTGTTTTAATCATTGAAATATAGAATGAGTTTTATAGCTGCTTCACTAGCTCTTTTGTTAGTTTGTTTTCTAAATGAAGGGCTTTTTAAATGTTAATTTTTAGGAGGAACTTTGGAGCTGAGAGTCCTGAATAGATTCACATATGTCATTATAGTGATATGAAGTACTTTTTATAAGTGTTTAAAAACTAGGCCTTCTTGTAAGCTTTTCCATAGGCAATGCTCAGTCACCTGATGTGACGTACTGTATTATAGTGGGTGTCTAAATGTGGGTGTCTAGAGCAAGGCAATTCAATCCACTGTCTGACCAGGTTACTTCAACATTCAGTATTTTGGTGACAAAATCCTTTTGTAGATCTAGGTCTTATTCTTAATTGGTCAGAGTCTGTAGAAAATAAAATGCAAATAGTGATCGATTTGAGAAAGCAAACTAAAATTTAGTCTTTTTTTAAACTAACTTTTGTTGAATCACAAAATTATTATTTAATGAGTAGCTATTATTTATTGGATTGTTATTCATCCTTACTAGTAAGAAAAATGAGGAGTGGGTGAAGAAATGTTGTAATATACCAAACAAAGTATTTCCTTTGAGAGTCTTTCAAGTAGCTTTATTCCAAGAGGATACTGTGAAATATGCCTTTTGACTTTATCTATGTGTTATTCCATAACCCCTAGAATTTCTTTAGAAATAGCACCTAATGATGAAAACTGGAGAAAAGAAACATTCACTGCCATTGCTTCTTCAATTGTGTCAGTATTTTTCATCATAATCCAGAAAAAAATACCGGGCTTTTCTTTGGAGTGCCCACATTAGTAGTGAGTAGGAGTACTAGCTATGTAACACCTAATCAAATTTTGGAATTTGACTTAAGAACACATCTGGTGTTTTTGATTATACTTTTTATTAGTATTATATTCTGATTGTAATGTTTTTCTTGTTTATGTAGAGGTAGATTCATATCTACATGCACATATACATATACTTCTGTATAGATAATAAGTAGCCACATAGGGTTGTTCTGAAACAATGAAAGTGATACAGGTAGAACACTCATGCTATCTGAAAGTAATGAATATGTGATTCAATTAGTTATGTTTCAGTTGGTGAGCATCTAAAGCAAACAGATACTTTCTATTTCTGTGATTTAAACACCAAAATGTTTTAGTTCTAATGGATATTATAGTACAGGATGTGATTTACTTTGAATTAACATCTCTTAACATAATATTTTTATTCCAGTGAATCCATAAATTGAATATTTCTCTTTTGCATAAATGATTCTTGGCAGGTTGTAGGAAAATTGACAGTATAAAATAATTAGCAAACTTCAAAGGCTACACTGCAATAGGAAAGATGACTTGAGCACATTTCTGATTAGACTAAAAGATATCTGAATGTTGATGACTGGTTTTACATTAATTTCAGAAAATGAACAAAGTAATATGATCCACCTAATATATTAAAAACCACTTAGTGTTAAAAATTAGAAGTTAAAATTAGGTCACTACAATGAGTTCAGTATGGTAGTTGGAAAAACTGGAAATTATGGTGCTTCAGATATTTGAGTGTTTTAGAGTAGAAAATGCAATTTATTGAGCCTGAAAAAGTGTGATCAAGATATTTTGCATTTTGGAAGGCATGACCAAATTCACAAGTACTCTTTAAATTCTATCTAAATTATAAGTAGATATTCTCTTTTTTAACTCTTAAGTATTAATCATATATAAAAAGACAAACAAGAAAGAATCGCCTAAAACTCAGGTGGGAAGACGTTGTAGCACAATATCTGAAATTACCTCTGGCTTAATGAAAAATTAGTGCAGCATATTTGACTTCAAAATTTTTATTTGCAGAATGTTTCCCCTTATGATTTTTGCATTAAATTCTTGAAGACTTGGAATGAAGTCTTTAGATTTTTCTTGGGTGAGAGAATAAACTTGTAAGCATAGAATGTTTTTCTACTCTCCCATGTGTGTGGCTGTTGAAGCACAGCGGGAGCTGCAACCATGTAGATAGCTAGACCAGTGAAGTTGCGTAAATGCACAAAAAGAATAAAACCCAAGTTCTTAGCATTTTGCTGTACTTGAGTAAGTACAGCACCTTCTTTTCACAATCCACTTGAGGAAAGATGTAGCCACCCCATTAGCAGTTCATGGTGTAACGCACATTTTGTGCTAACAAGTCACAGTAGCTGTGTTGGTAGTGGACACCACCATTGCTACTCATTGCCCTTGTTATCATTGGAACGCTGAGGGAAGCAGAATGTCTCTTATTCCTCCCTGCAGCTGTCCTAGCCTTAAAAATAAATAATTAAATAAATAATAAAATCTGTGTGAGGCCTCTGTAAGACTCCACACCTCAGTCCTGGTCTACTTTCTCAGAGCTAGAAAGGCATTCATTTGGCTCCAGCACAGAAGGGCATTCAGAAGCATGTAGAAGTTGGTTTCTGGCTGCTTAGCACAACATCCAAAGGAGCATAGACTTCAGCAGGGCTTCCTGGCAAGGTTAGACACCAACCAGCAGAAACTAGAAATCAGCAGGCTTCTGAAGGCTGGCTGGGCCCCTGGCACTGAAATTAACGATGAGGTTTCTCTTGCTTCACATACTGAGGTATCCTTCTACATGTGAGAAGGCTTCTTTGCCATCCTTGACAGAATAGACATCCAAAATAGACACATGATCTATGCTTTTTTCTTTTTCTTTTTTTTCAGTTTTGGTTTTATTTATACACTCTTTAACTCTTACTACTCTATCTGTAAACATTTGGGTTTCCACATGTGAAACATCAGCTTACACTTATCATTACGCATGTTGAAATTATAGAGGTATAGAGTAATGTTTGCTATATTGCACTGCGAAGTTTGAAAATGAAGCGACATTTTCTGAATGAGGAGGGGAGATACTGAGAAAGTCCTATGTTCTTGAAGGTTACTGACTACTCCTTTAGGGGTATTTTGCAATACCCCTAAAGAAGCAATAATATTTCTCATTATTTTATTTTGCTTGATTATTATCAGTTCTGTTGTTCTTCATCTGTCCTGATCTCCTTTGTGTTCTCCTCCATTCTGTTGCCTCTTTTTTACATTGATAAAGAAATCAATGGGTATTATCAAGTTGTGTGAGTTCCTCTCTTTTACATGCCTGGTCTTCTAAAAGAATTGTGGCAGCAGTGGGTATAAAACCAGAGATCTGACACATTCCTTAAAAAATGTGTTCGATACCAGTTGTGGTATGCTAGACCTGGTGAAGATTTCAAAACCATTTCAGTCTTGCCCATGGGAGAAAATAGTGCAGTATCTACTCACCTTAAGTAAAGACTTATGTAAATGGAGGTAAAAAAGCACACCCAAAAGCTTCAGTGTAATTGTGTGATCATTACCAAGTCAAAATTGTTAATGAAGATATTCCAGCAAATGTATATTCTTCAGTTTATCTGGGAATACTGTGTGGTCATGGTCATCGGAATATGGTAGATCTTAATCTTCATTATGATTATACTTGTACTTTTCTAGCAGTACAAGCAGCAGGATAGCTTGTCTCAATAATATGAGAAGGCAGGAATGCCTTGGTAGTCCATATATTCATTTGTAGCTTCCTCATGTGCCTGTGGAGGACCATTTCACTCTGTGCCACTTTGAAATGAACTCAGTTCTTTTTCTGCCTTTCTCTAGTCTGCTGTAATGCATCTCTGTTTGGACAGCAGGTGAGCCAGGCACTTCTATAGGCAAGTAGCTAGCAAAATCATCCAAATCCCTTTGAAAGCAATGGGAATTTTATGCAAGCGCTTGGGGTAAATCCTAAAAGTGTAACTGGATGTACTCATATACATGAATACATGATTTACTGTATTTGAATTATATGCATGTGTGCCCAGTGATTTATGTAGTGATATGCAAAAATTTCAGTGATGCGAATTTCTGAAAATACAGACAGATTCCTTTCTTGCTCACTGACATGCATTTTCTGGACTGCCATCTTTTGCTGGAAAAGTGTTTCTGCAAACCAGTAAGTACCTAGAAAAAAAAATAATGATGCTAGGTTGCAATAAAAACTCTTGATAGTCTTCTCACAGTATCTCCTACTGCTGATGTACCAGAGAATGTAAAATTATAAACAGTTTTCCAAGCTCATAGATTTAATTTTCTAGAACTGATAACTTTAAAAATGTAGTTTATATCACTCAGATTTTAACAAATCTGCTTACTGTAGTTACATAAATACATTTATCAGTGACACTGTGATAGTCCTTTCAAGGAGAACAATGTTGTAGTGATAATTCTCTCTTTTTCTTTTTTTTCCCAATTAATGATTGTCTGACCTTTAAAATTTCCCTTTATGAGAGAAGAAACTGTTCAAGGTGAATAATATTTACAATACAATGCATACTTATGCATTTTGTTGCTCACCTGACAAAAGAGAAATTTCCAGCTCATTTCCCTTCTCTTTGAAGTTGCTTCAAGCTTTTAGATGACAGCTGATAGGATCACACCATGGAACAGGTGGATCTTCACAGTCCTGATCCCCAGGGTTACCTGTAACAAGAGACATGGGCCCACTGATGCTTGTTTTTACAGACTTCCTGCTGGTGTCATGTTTTTCATCTCATCTGCTGTACAGTCAGGACATGGCCGCAGGTTACATTTGAAGGCCAGGTCCATGTAGTGATTCTTAAGTCATCCCTAAGCTATCCAAGGATATCAAAGGTCATATAAGTCCTTCCAAGAACCTCAGATCCATGTACATCAGTAGAGCTTTTAAAATCTTGAAAAGTATTTAAACTTTTTGTAGTAGTTTTTACCCACTCACTTTTCCTTTGTATTGAGAGTTGTCAGTGTAGGGATGTAGTGGAAGTGGGCTGCTGGTGAGGAATGCTTAAGATAGAAACTGGTGGTGGTGGAGATCTCACAAGAAGCAAATTGTCAAGTGTTTTCTGGTATAGTATTTCAGATCCAAGCTAAGTTTAGAAGAAGTTCAGGGCAAGAAGTGTTTCTACAGTAGTATATTCCCATGGAAGCATATTTACTTATGGTTATCTGGATAAATGCAGAAAACAAGAAATATAGTACCACAGCACTTAAATGAGGAGGCTGTTGAGGTTCTTTATCATGACAATTCTCAGAAAAGCTGCACTTGCTTCATGGTTATTCAGATCTATATACAGTTCTTTAGATTTTTTTTATCAGAAATTAAAAAATATTGATGTTATTACAAAGATCCCAATCTCACAAATGCTGTCTGCATGCTACTGAAGTTGAATATTTGAATATCTCCATTTAAATCCACTGAATTACTCATGACAATTAAGTTAACCACAGGTGTGTATTAGTGGAAGCAGGCTAAAGTCTGAGTAGCCAGAAAAAAAAGCTGTTGATAAAATATTTTGACTGAGTAGAGACCAAAGAAAAGTTCATCTGTGATGCAGAGGCTGTCATTAACGTGTCAGTGTGGGAAGAGCCTCATTCACAGTGATCCATAATACAGCTTTTATGAGCTAAGCAAACACTACATACTTGTGAGTACAGGAGATGACTGTGGCTACTGCTTCTAGTAGTTTTATTTTTTAGATGAATGATTGACACAAAACACTCCTCCATTAATGAAGAATTAGATCACTGGGGACACCTTTCCAAGTTCAGGACCTTGTACACAGTGAGAAAGACAGGTATTCTTTGTGAACAAATGAATGGACATTGCATATACTTCCTGTGACTGCAGTCTAAACTTTCATGTGTCAACTCAGTTTCACAGAAGTTATGTGTCATGAAATCATAGTAGGGTTTGGGTTGGAAGGGACCTTAAAGATCATCCAGTTCCAACCCCCCTGCCATGGGCAGGGACACCTTCCACTAGACCAGCTTGCTCAAAGCCCCATCCAGCCTGGCCTTGAACACTTCCAGGGATGGGGCATCCACAGCTTCTCTGGGCAACCTGTTCCGGTGCCTCACCACCCTCATAGAGAAGAATTTCTTCCTTATATCATCTAATCCCAATGTACCCTCTTTCAGTTTAAAGCCATTCCCCCTTGTCCTATCACTACATGCCCTTGTAAAAAGTCCCTCTCCAGCTTTCCTGTAGCCCCTCTTTGGGTACTGGGAGGCTGCTATAAGGTCTCCCCAGAGCCTTCTCCATGCTGAAAAATGCCAACTCTCTCAGCCTGTCTTCATAGGGGAGGTGCTGTAGCTTTCCGCTCATCTTTGTGACCCTCCTTTGGACTCACTCCAACAGGTCTATGTCCTTATGTTGGGGTCTCCAGAACTGAATGCAGTGCTCCAGATGGGTTCTCATGAGAGTGGAGTCATTGTGATTTAACCTCAGCAGTCAACTAAGCACCATGCACCTGCTTGCTCACTCCCCCCACAGTGGGATGAAGGAGACAATCAGAAGAGGAAAAGTGAGAAAACTCTTGGGTTGAGATAAAGACCTTTTAATAGGTAAAGCAAAAGTTGCGTATGCAGGCAAAGCAAAACAAAAGCCATCACTCTAAACGTCCTCCTCTTCTTTTCCCACCTTTACATGCTGAGCATGACATCATACGGTATGGAATATCCCTTGGGTCAGCTGGGGTCAGCTGTCCCAGCTGTGCCCCCTCCCAGCTCCTTGTGCACCCCCAGCCTCCTCGCTGCTGGAATGGGGTGAGGAGCAGAAAAGGCATTGGCGCTGTGCAAGCGCTGCTCAGCAGTAACAAAAGCGTCTCTGTATTATCAACACTGTTTTCAGCACAAATCCAAAATATAGCCCCATACTAGCTACTATGAAGAAAATAAGTCTATCCCAGCCAAAACCAGCACAGGAGCAGAGAGGGAGAATCACTTCTCTCAGTCTGCTGGACACGTTTCTTTTCATGCAGCCCAGGATACAGTTGGATTTCTGGGCTGCAAACTCACATTGCCAGGTCATGTTGAGCTTCTCGTCCACCAACACCCTGAAGTCTTTAACCTTAGGGATATTCTCAATCCATTCTCCACCCAGCCTGTGTTTGTGCTTGGGATTGTCTCAACCCACATGCAGGACCTTGCACTTGGCCTTGTTGAGCTTCATGAGGTTCGCACAGGCCCACCTCTCAAGCCTGTAAAGGTCCCCCTGGATGGTGTCTCTTCCCTCCAGCGTGCTGATTGCACCACACTGCCTGATGTTGGCAAATCTGCTGAGCATGCACTCGATCCCACTGTCCATGTCACCAACAAAGATGTTAAACAGCACTAGTCCCAGTACTGATCCCTGAGGAATGCCACTCATCACTGGTCTCCACTTGGACACTGAGCCATTGATTGCAACTCTTTGAGTGTCGTCATCCAGTGAGTTCCTTATCCACCAAGTGGTCTTTCTGTCAGTCCGTGTCTCTGCAGTTTAGAGACAAGGTTGTGATATGGGACAGTGTCAAAGGCCTTACACAAGTCCAGGTAGATGATGTCAATTGTTTTTCCCTTATCCACCAATGCTGTAAGTGTCGTAGAAGGCCAACAAATTTGTGGGGCATGATTTTCCTGTAGTGAAGCCATGTTGGCTGTCACCTCCTTATTTTCCATGTGCCTTAGCACAGTTTCCAGGAGGATCTGCTCCATGATCTTGTGAGGCACGGAGGTGAGAAGGACCGGTCTAGCAGTCTTCCTTTTTTCCTGGGTCTTCCTTTTTTCCATTTTTAGAAATGGAGGTTATGTTTTCCCTTTTCCAGTTGGTGGGAACTTCACCAGACTGCCACACCTTCTCAGGTGCAATGGATAGTGGCTTAGCCATTTCATCTGCCAGTTCCCTCAGGACCCACAGATGCATCTCATCAGGTCCCATGGACTTGTGCACCTTCACGTTCCTTAGATGTTACCAAACCTGATCTTCTACAGGAGGTAGTTCTTCATTCTCTCAGTCCCTGCCTTTGCCTTCTGTTACTTGTGCAGTGTGGCTGGAGCACTTGCTGATGAAGACCTATATATAAGTTCATAGGTCTGCATATGCTCACATTGTGCACATATAAACATCATAGATGCCCCTTTCCCATTCCCTTCTTTTTTTCTTTTTTCCTTCTTTGTATAGATGTGGTGCTTTTAAGATCTACAAAGGGCTTCAGAAATGGTAATGGCAGTTATTGTTTCGGCTATGATATAATTCAGCCATTTTGTCCACTACAGCTGCTGAGGGAGTTATGCTGGGATTTTAAGGAATCAAAATACTTCATAGTCTTTAGTAAACATTGTTTCATTCAATGTTTTATAATAAATACTTTTAGCATCTCTTAAAAATTAATTATGAAAGCAGGTAAACTTGAACTATGTTAGTCTCTGGTCATTACAAACAAAGGAACACAGGTATCTTCTGCTTCCTTTATATTGAGAAGGGGTCAATTTTTTAAAAAAAAGTTTGAACTTTTTTGTTTATTTTTATATGACTTGTGAAATGTGTGCTTAGGTTTCAAGCAGTTGAGCTAGTATTTGGAAGAATAAAGACAACCACATTGGTTATAACTACAATTCTGGAGTTTTTTGTTCACAGAGTGGCAGCAAAGATTGAAGGCTTCCTTGTGATGCAACAGAGCTCTGCTGCCTTTGTGTTTGTGCTAGAACAAGTTTTCTTAAAGTCCTGCAATATTCAGATACTCCAGGGGTCTTTTTTGTCTGTTGTTTACTTTTTCTTTACTTCCAGCCTGCAAAGTTGTTCTTTTAATATTTTTGGTGATCAACACAATTGAAAGTGGTCTGTTCAACCTTGGGTTTTTTAAGACTGAAGCATCTTAAATAATTGAGATCTGTGGAGCTTTTGTATAGCTTGGTATGAGTCTGAAAATCCTGTTGAGACTGAAGTGTCTAGAGACCTTGTCAATTACTTTTAAAAACTTTCCTAGTGCAAGGAGGGCCTCCTCTTTTTTGCTTTTGTAAACACCAGTTATGTCCATTGCCTGAAGAACAGCTGCATACATGCCTCCCAACTTCTTTTTTTGTCAACCACTCCGACCACCCTGGCATGTCATAAGCTTTTATCTGATGGCTGGATCTTCTTTTAATTTTTTTAAGCTGTAAAGGTTCAGAGCATGAGACTCTTGTCAGGCTTTCAACATCTGCTGTTCTGTACAGCCTGGAAAAGGCAAATCTGAGGCTGTGGAAGGAGTAACTCCACCTTTTCCTTGTTTGTCTTTTCTCACTGTTACTGGGAGAACGGAGATAATTTGGCTTTACAGACTTAAAGGAAATATTTCCCAGGCTGCTTTGGGCTGGGGGTTGTTTAGCACTGCACATTTCCTTGTAGGTTGCTTGGTATGAATAGATTAGTGTCCACAAGCCTTCTGCCAAGTGGCTGCTATCCTTATGTTTCTTAATGGTGTGAATATTTTTGGTGCTGCAATCTGATAGCAATTTCCAGTCAAAGTAGCATTGATTTATATTGCCTTCTGAATGCTCTTTTGTCTCATGTATGTTGTTCATTCTCACAGAACTGGTCCAACAGCTCTCAAGTAAGCACCAACTTCATTTCTCATTTGCAACATTGACCAAAGTATTATGTTCTGTTGAATATAGATATCTGCTAACTGCTCATACTTTTAAAAAAAATAAATAACAATTAGCCTGTAGCTAGTTTCTGGTCATTTAACTCTGATCAGTTTGGGTTTCTTGTTTCTGTCCAAACTGTTCCTATTGCATGATTGAGTGGTTCTGTATTTTTAGTAGTCAGATGGGAGTCTTGGGGGTTAATGGAGATTGTTCCTTTTGCTTACTTCTACACACACATTTCTTTTGAGAATGCCCTCAAACACTTGTTGGAAGTGCAAACCCATCCCAATCTAATTATCCGTGGCAAAGGCATGCTGGCTTTCTCAGCATTAAGCTGGTCTCTCCAGTGCAATGGTAGATGAGTTTACAAATCGTACGCTTTATGGTATGGATGCTGGCTCTATCCTGCCTAAAACTTGGTTTTCTACATAGTGCATAGTTGCTGTCTGGGGTTAAACCATGACAGTCAGCAGTGCTATAGCAATTTCACCTGTCGTGCCAGAACATCTTTGATAGTAAAATGCTCTTTTTTCCTGTTGCTTTAGCTTCTGATCAGGAACAAAACATAAGAAAACCCCAAACTGTGCTGTGTTATAGCACTTCATATTATGTTACAGGTGCCAGAAAGGGGAATTTGTCCCAAATACTTAATATACAAGTGTACTCTGGTTTTCATGTTATACGTTTTCATTATGGTTGCTATAGTAGTAATTTCTTCTAAGCTTTGTTCCAACAAATGTCAGTCACACACAGATTTTCAGGATCAATTTGTTCAAATCATTTCAAGTAAACCAGTAGCAACAAAGTGTATTTCTGTCTTAATGGTTAGTCAGGCGGCAAAGTGAAGCTACTTACCTTAGGTTTCACGCTTCTACACAAATTCCGTGTCAAAAATAAGTGAATTGTACAGCTCTGTGGTTATTTTCCCTTTTGACTATGGATGATGAAACAGGATACTCTACTTCTGTCCTCTGGCATGCCTTGTATAAACTCTTCCTAACCACTCTTATAAATGTAAATTTTATGCTATTATTCTATGCTTCTGCCAGAGTCCTTCTGTTATGAATATGGATTAAGTTCCTACTGACTGTACTCTTAGGTTAGTCTAGGTGGAAAATAGCTAGGCACAAAGTCCCATGAAGTGTACAAATAAATAAGAAAGAATAAAAGACTTTTCCTTCTCTGAGTTTATGTTTTAGTAATGTTCAAGTGTTACAAATAGAACAATTCAGTACACAGTTTTAATCTAACTGTGACTGTTAGTATATAGTGCTTTTTTTAAACATTGCAATCTTTTTTTAAAGAAAAGTGAAAAAAAGCTCAGCATGTTGGAAAATCTAACAGTGTTTGGAGGGAGTGGAAAAGATACACGCTTTTTCAAAGACACATGAACTGATAGTAAGAGACTGCAAATCTGTACTTGAAATGTAAATATATAAATTTTCTCAGAAATAATGCAATGGCTGTTAAAAATATGTCATTAATTAAAAAGCATGAACAATCAAAACAAATTAGAACTTATCTTTACAGGAAATAAAGTGGATCTGCTCTATAAACGAAAATTGAGTTGAGAACTATGTCAGCACTATGGGCACTTGCTGTCCAACTTAAAGAGGTGAATTTATGCAGCATGTCAGAGGGTGAGTTATAGAACAAAAATTATTTGGAAAAACAGAGCACATGCAAACTCTATGAGATATATGACATTAAGAACTATTAGTTACAGTTATAAGACTGGAAAGAACAGGTAAACGTATTTCAGTACTTACTGCCTAGAAACACTACCATGTAATGGCTGTATTTAACAGAAACAGAGCAACCTGATGCAAATATTGTTTGAACCATGGGATGGTCTGTTCTCACTTTCAGTGATATTTTTGGATCCTTCATAATATAAAAACTTTAGTGCTGTTTTTTCTCCAGAAACAGTATTGTCAACCAACTAGATATACGCATATTTCCCCCTCTCTTTTCCTTACACAAATTTACTTCCTTTCAGAGTCCTTTCTCCTTTCCCTGACACCACCACCTCCCCCCCTTCCCCCCCGCCCCGATTTTTTAGGAGGAAGGAAGGAAGATGCCTTGTGATGCCCATAGTATCTTGAAGTTTTCTGGCTGATACTTGTCTGTTTCACATGGAAGATGCCTGGGGGATGACCTACTTTTTCAGTTTACTTAAGGACAAAACTTTTTTTGCTGAGATAAAATTCTGACCTCACCATATCAATAAAAATATGACCCTAAGGGTCATATTTACCACTGTTATACGTTGCAAGGGTAGACCATCTTATTAGACAAAGGTTGCTGCACTTTCCTCTAGTTAAATTGGCAGAAGGTTGAATCTCTGCAGGTTTAGAATGACATTGAAAAGCATGTCTGTATATCAAGTGCTTGACAATCAATTGGCTACTGCAGTGAGTATGTAGGTTACCTTGAATATAACAGAAAATTCTACCCTGAAGTTTTGTACCCAGTTCCCTGAAGGATAAAATAGTAAAATAACTGAAAAGGCTTAAACAGAGCAAAGGCAAAGGGCTTATTTGGAATGTGGAGGTGACCAAACCAATTACCACAGTCTGAAAGCCAGATGCAGCAAAGCTTAAAGGTTAATCTAATTGGTTATTAACCAAACAGTATGAATGCCTGAATAGCTCCAGTATCAGGAGCTGTTAAGATATGTTTTGATGTTGAGACATATTTTGATGTCTCAAAATTATGCAGCATATTTGTACCTCTCGCAGAATATACTTGTAGGGAAAATGGAATCCCAACAAAAAGAAAAAATCGAAAGAAACTTCCCTTGATAAATTTAAGAGTGTAAAAACATTTGGCTAAATCTATGCACAAATTCAAAGTAGTCCTCTGTATAATCCTGTATTTTTCCTCTCATTAACAAGATTGGATGCATTCTAGCCACTAATAGGTCTGATTCCTCCCCAAAGTTTGCAAGTGTAGATGTCAGATTCTGAAAAAAGCATCTATACTCTCTGGATATTCAAGGGAAAAAAAACCCGGATGCTTCTAGAGTGTAAATGGTTTAAAGAACCTGTTTTTCTCCAGGGTAGCCTAGGGTGTGTAGTTGACATGTGGACAGCTACTTTGTAAACAGCTGATGTTGAATAAGATGAATCCTACCTGAGAAATCAATCTTCAGAGAGTCTCCTCTCTTCTCACTCTTACTTCTGCTTTAAAACTACCACTCACTATCTTGGTGGTATTTCAGAATCTTCTTTCTTTTGAAACTTTCATCACCCTTGATTTCTTTGTCCTTTCCCACTTGCCTTCTCCTCTGTTATCTCTGGTCAGTTGGCTGTTCTCTGGGAGCAGAAGTGGCCTCTTCTGCACATTCTCCTGCCTAATTTGAAAGGTACCCACTGACCTGAACTGTTTCTGTGGGCATCTGGCCCACTGTCAGGTGTAGGAGAAGAGGAACAGCAGACTAGCTGGTAAAGTCAGATGGCATCGTAGGTCTGGCATGGTAAATTGAGAAATAATCTATGCAGCACAAACCTTTGCCCACTCTTTTGAATTCTCTTTAGCAACAAACTATGTGCTGTTTTGATGTTTACCTATCTTGTATAAGAAAGTATATTGCTAAAACAGAGGCCAAGTCAGATGCTTTGGTGGAGTATATTCAAGGGGTATTACCATGGAGCAGAGTCTGATGAACGAACATCTTTCAAACGACTGGATATACATTGATGCTTGGCAATGTGTTATGCCTTGATGAGACAGTATTTTGCCTGGGGTAATATTCTGTCCCACTTGCACCAGGGGTTTATCTGGAGGGAATTTTAAACCTTTCTCAGTGTGCTTACATACCAGTCATGGCTTTTTACTGTCATCTGTGATTAACTGCTACTTTGACTGCAAATGTGCACTAAACTGCAATCACAAATATCTGCCTTCACTGATGACAGGTGAAAGGAGGGTGTTGCTCAAGGAGCTTTCCAGAGGGCAGTTAATAGCTTATCGGCCACCAGTGAGACATCAAATATACTGTCCCAGGATAAAATTCTTTGCTGAGGAGAATTTTTAGATTGTCTTTTAAAGGTACGTCTCTCCCTTGGAGGTTTTCAGGTGTACAAGCTTTTCCACTCTGAATCTAAATCAGCCATCTGCTTACATTTGTCAGAGATTGGCGAGACCTTCTGAGTTCTGTCTGAAAATACCCTTGCACTGCAAAGGAATTTTGATCAGGGCCTGTCCTGCTGTTTGGTTTACCTTTATTCCTAACAGTCCTATGGAGCATGTATTTTGTTACTGTTACATGGAAAGGATGAAATAACTTTGTACTACAATGTCATAAATTACGTCTTGCTTTCATTAATAGTTTTGGGAGGGAAGGGGATGTCTACTCTGGAGATCATAAATCATTCTTCTGGAAGTGGATGACTGCATTCTAGGACTTGGTTGTGGTGGGTTTTTTTGGTAAATTGACTAGCTGTGATTTGGGTGACTATTGAAGATGGGTTGTGGACAGATACGAAAACACAGTAGAACCTGCCATTCAGCATAGTTCTGTACTAACTCTTCAATTAGAAACTTCCTCTCCCTTTTGGTAGCAAGTCTTTGATATAGCAACAACATCTATGCCAGCAAGAACTTCTGCTGACTTACTTCACCAACCATTTTCTGTTTCTTTTATCAAATACCTCTCTATGAACTGCATGTCCTTATGTAGCATTATAATGCCATCAGCTCTTCACTTCTCATTTTGAACTCATTATGAGTTGTAATGAGGCCTACTTATGGATGTAGGACTTTTTGCAAATTAACAAAAAGGGTTGTATCTCATCAGCTTCCTAATATATAGATGAATGAGGTTGCCAACCATTTCTACAGTGACTTTTAAGCCACAAGCAAATACTCTTGCTTTAGATATACTTTTATTTATTTTGTTTCTTTTTCTAAGATTGTAAACACTATCACCTCTGCGTTTACTCTTCAGTTTGCCTTAGTACAGTATCCCCACTTGCATTTGAGATGTTCAAATTAGCATTCACTGTGTAGGTATTGACACCAGTGAAAACATTTGCATATGAAAATTAGTGCTTTGGTAGAGCAAGACCTTCTCCTTCAGCATCAACTGACACACTATAACAGGATAACCAATGCATATATATTTGCACCTCATTATATATTCCTCATTTTCCTTTCCAGTTGTAGCATGATGGACTTTTATCTGAATGTGTCATTAAGATGTTTGCTTAATTGGTGACACGTCGGTAATTTAGGCTTTGGAAGTATTTGGACACTGAATTGCTTTTCATTGGAGTACACAAGCAAAATGCTGTGAATGCTACGGATAAGTATAATGTGAAGGCAAAAGTAGCTCAGAGTGTTTATAATTTTTTTATTTTAAATAGATGTACATGGCTATATATTGCCATAGACATATGTAATGTTACAGATGATGACTGCATTTGGTAGAAGTACTATACATTGTATTAAAATGAGTACTGCAAACTGTTATTCTCATTTCGTCTGACTTGTGATCCTTGCATGCTTGGATGTGACGTTATTTAAGAGACTGAGATGTTGGATTAGGCCCTTCATGGACATGTGTTTTATCTTCTGTCTTCCTAGAAGAGTTAAGGAGTCAGCAGACATTACATGTGATTTTTTCTAAGAGAATTTATATTGCTTTAATAAATAATATAAAATAACATCTCAGTAGGAGTTTGAATTTTCTTAGTGTCTTGAAGTGAGACTAATTTATATTGCCAGGCTTTTCAGCTAATTATGTTGTGATAAATTACCACACCTTTAATATAATAGTAGCGATTTGGTTGTACAGTAAATGTTAAATGCAAATCACCTACTGCTAATGTTTTGAAACTGTGTTCCATCAGAATCTTTACTGAATTAGAGCTATCAACCAACTCATAATTGCTAATGAAAGTTAAATTAAGGTTTGGGGAAGCATGTTCAAAAATCATTCTGCCCATGCTATCACCTCTGCGTTTTGTAGCTACATCACATAAAGGCTTAGAAAGTGTTCTGTGAAGGTGGAGGAAGTGTTTAGGTACTAGGAGGGAACTGGGATATATCTCAGAGCTAGCACAGTTTCACACCACTCTTCTCTCCTCTGTTTTCCCATCTCTGAGATACCAGTAAACCAATGCTGTAAGTTCTGTATATTACAAATTCTGTGTAAGTGACTGTGTAATCAAACTTGGAAAGGCTCTGTAAGTAAGGAAAGACTTCATGGCAAATACAGGACTTACATAAGAGAGAATACTTAGAGAAGGCTTTATGCTATGCTATTAGACTGTCTTTAGTCTATTTTCACTTTTTTAGCTAACATTTGGAAGCTGCTCTTGGCTCACTGAGCTGCTTTTGTTTTCTGATTGTTACATATATTGTATTTGTTGCCTTGGTTGGACATTCTCAAACAAATAACATTAATAGATTACAAGGAGAGAAGGTTCTTTAGGTCATCCAGCTTACCTCAGGTATCACAGCGACCACAGAAGCAATGCTTCTTCCAGCACTTAATTGAAGGAGTTAATGTAGAACCTACTGCTTCCAGTTTACATGATATACGGCCCCCCACCACCCTGGGATTTTGAAAACAGGCTTTTTCCCTTCATTGCTACATTCTCAAACCAACTCACCGGGAATACCTGTGGTATATAAAGCCACACTTTAACCCCCAGGAATAGAGATGGACTTGGTTAGCAGAGTAGATGCTCATAAATTTTTAAACATAACATTAAAAGGTGCGTAAAATAGTAGTGCCTGGGGTACTATAACTCTGCATCATCTTGCCGTACTTCCGTCTGTATGTACTTATTTTTACAGCAACTGGCTGTAAGGAAACATTCAGAGACATCTGCAGTGCTAAAAGCAGAGTGATAGCCCAGGACACTGCTTCCTCAAAGTACAAAATATTTTCCTATAAATATTAATCCATTGATAGTAAAAATTGCCAAAATATTTCAAGTCCAACAACAGCTGTTCAGGGAATTTACTTTGTCTTGTAGCAGTTAAAATGAAAGAAATGCAGGATAATATTGTTTATCTGCATATTTTTGTATCGATTTTAATGGTACTTTAATACTATGACATTTGGAATAACCTTTACTAAATGTAATTTTTTACTTTTCTGAACAGCAGGTAATGGCTTTATTGTTACTAATAACAAAACTATAATTTAGTAATTTCCTTTTCTTACTATGTTATTCGAGTATTTTCATTTCCTTCACATTACAAAAGGTGTAGGCAGATACTGGATGGAGAAATGGGGACTTAGGATTTATTTTCACTCGCTAAGGAAGTCAATATTAAACTTAGTTCTCAAATGGAGTTTTAGCTGTCTGGTTTTGCATATTAATACAATCACTTCCTTGTCCTACCTAGGTAGTTTTAAGAGTAAAATGACTGAAATCATGTACACATTGAGAACTTGAGAGACTTGTCATATTTTTTCATGTCGTGAATAAAGACTGCATTGCTACCCATCTAAATTTCTGGCTAGCTGGTATAAGTCAGAACAAAACGTTAGCTGTCATCAGACTTGGTGGTATGATTTTAAGTGCCTTTGGTTTATTCCTTTTGGGCCCAGTACATGGATCAAACTGAGATGAACTGTACATTTAGAGTGCAGATTTCTTAAATCCCATTAAAACCCTTCTTGGTAGTCTTTGTAGGGGAATGTAAGTCCAAAAGCAATAAGCCATTTAAAATGCTATACTTAGAAAGCCTGTGCTCTTCTCCTTTGAAAGATCTTGCTAATTCTTACTTGTTTTCATGATTTTTAGTCTACCTCTGAGAATTTAATTGTGACCTGCCTCTATGCATGCCACAGTGTGTAACTGCAAATAATAATGCCCTATCTCCTCCCCATGAAACACCAGATTCACTATTCAATCTTTTGAGTAACTAACTTCTGTGTGGTCATATTTAGCTTTATGTTTTATGTATCTGTATATCTCTATATTTAAAATCATAGAATTTCTGAATAATTTAGGTTGGAAGGGAACTGCAGAGGTCGTCCAGTCCAACCCCATGCTCAAAGTGGATCATACAATTAAAATCAGTTTGCTCAGGGCCTTGTACAGTCAGATCTTGAATGCCTCCACAGATGGTGGTTCCACAGCCTCTCTGGGCCCCTTTCCCAGTATTTGACCAGCTTCTAGGTTAAATGTCTTTTCATTGTATCTAATCATAATTCCCTATGTTCCAGCTTCAGCCCTTTGCCTCTTACCCTATTGCTGTGCACCACAAAGATGAATCTGGTTCTGTTTTCTGATCAGGTAGTTGTAGACAGTGCAAAGGTCTTCCTCTGAGCCCTCTCTTCTTAAGGGTGAGGAGATCCAGCTGTGTCACCCTCTCCCTGTATCTCATGTGCTCCAGCCTCTGACCCTCTCGGGGTCTTCTGCTGCATTTGCTCCATTTGTTTCCATTTCAAACATAAATGTATCTACTTTTGATCTACATGAATGGATTTACAAATATGGGTGGGTGCATCCTGTAAATGAAAAATAAATAAATAAATAAATTCTTCATAGCTGTAGATTATTTGCCCTTAAGAAGTGAAATCTTTATACTGAGTTACACTCTATGCTGATTTAAAACGTGACTTGACCAAGCTAACTGGCAAGTCTCTTTCCAAGATGTTTTTCTTAAAATTAATTTAAGGAAGTTGAATTCTTGGCATCTTTTAGAACCAGGGCTGATTCTGACTGAAAAATTAGTATGGTACAAAGTTAGCGTTAATAATAGTGTTAGTGAACTGTGCTTATTTAAAGCTTAGCTCTTTTTTTTTTCCTTTTTTTTTTTTTCCCTTACTGTAGACATGCGTGGTATCTTGATTAACTTAGAAGTAGAAACATCTCCTGGTATCCAGCCATGTGGCTTAAGCCATTTCATAGACTTATAAAGCTCAATCTTAAAAGCAGTGAAATGTTTTTCTCCTGTAAGTCCTACTGGTACTCCAGAAACTTTTCTGGTGGTCACGTTTGTGGACACACAAGCATTTTCATACCAGATGAACAATAAATTTATTAAAGATACATTCTAGGCTGATGATTATGCAAAACAGTTAAATCATGTAACTGCCTAGGGCTACAGCTGTACAGTGAGTTACCCAAGTAATCTCGTAGTTGCTGGAACATCTGCAAGAAGGTATCAGTGCTTTTATATATATATTGTACTTCTTGATAGTGGAATTATAATACCCCAAGTAGTGGGTTCATTTCTTGCTATTAAACAGCTGATACATTTAGATCTTAATCCAGGTGCTCAACAATTGGACTAGATCTTGTAACTTCAAAGCATATTTGAATTTTTATCTGTTCCTCAGCGGTGTCCATTACAGTCTGACTCTCTAAACATATTATAATTTGGCTTTCCATTACTTACATTTGTTGAAAATTACCTGTTTGGTCTGACCAGTTTTTATGGTATTGTCCCTACCTACGAAAAAATTATGTTTCAATTCTTTTTTGACTGAACACACAGGGCACCCAGGTGTCTTTTATGTGTGCCAACTTTCCCTCTGCCACAAGATGAGGCAGGAAAGCCGAAGCCTCCTTGCTTTTCTTCAGAGACCCTGAAATCTGGAACACCTGGTGAGAGTGGATGAAAAGCTGTCTTGCCAGACTTGTTACAGTAGAAAAAATTTCCATTTTTTAGACCTAAATTTATTCATACAGGGCCCGTAATATTCCTCAGAGAAAATGTTGCAGATCAGCCTTTCCACATACACTATTAGTCTAAGTTGCTTGATTACTGCCAAACCCTAACCTGAGTCAAGAACCAATAATGAGCTCTTTTGGCTTAGAGGAATTCAAGGCTGCCTTTGCATCTAAGTCCTTAAGCTGTTCAGTCCAGCTAAGTCGCCCTTTCCAAGATCTTGAAGCTTAGTTATGTCCTTCTGCTAATATTAAATTGAATTGGCTTACATGCATAGATCCATGGCTGCTTGGTATGATGAACTCAAGTGACTACAAAGGTAACCTATGCACTTAATTTAAGCAAGGCATGTAGTTTAGATTTCAAACTGTACTGTATTTCAGTCCACTGGTATAATCAATGTCTTCGTGACTAGTACTTTACTTCCTTGTGCAGAAGTAAAGTTCAGCATTCTACTCACTGAAAATATTTTATGCATTGTTGTGTCTACATTTATGTTATTTTTCATTATCCTGTCTATTAGCAACCCAAGGTGAATGTCATGCATTCCTCCCAGCCTCCTTCTCCAACACATAACACATGAGATTTAAGTAAATACAGAAGATTCCCAGAGGATGACACAGAGGAGAAGAAATGAAATTTAAATGTTGCATATTATTCCATTAATGTAGACACTGTGCTTCCTGCAAGCATTTGCACTTAAAAAATATTTTGTTTTGTTAAGATGGGCAAAGAAAGTAGATAAAAGGTGATCCTTTTTGGGGGCTGTGTGCTTTACCCAGTGCCTGGTTGTCTCTACAGAGCTAGCAGTGAATACTTGCAATGCCTTTAAACTATTCCATGAATAAATTCAGGATGCTTAATGTTTTGCATGATTCATATCTCAATGAAATGACAATAAATTTCATATCCACAATGGACTAATAAATTTGCTTTAATTCACTCTACACTAAATCCATGTCTTTAACTGTTTCCTGAAAAAAGTCATAATTATTTTCTAGGAGGTCATTTTCTATCTTTTCAGTGATTCCATTAGAAAATCAATATCATTAGAGGATATCTGCAATATCCTCTAATTTTGGAGATATTTTCACCCTGTTCAAACCTAATGAGAAGTTTTGATACTACTTTCGTATTAAGTTACAAGGAGGGTTAGCCCACATTAAATTTGTAAGGGGCTTGTATATGGAAACGAACTTTGCGCACATGAATGAATTTAAGGGTGTGTTAACTGAAATTAGCAGAGGTAATGGATACCTTTTGTAAAAAACTGGAGGTCAACAGGGTGTTATATTAGGGAGCTTCCTAGACTGGGGGATTACCCAGCTGCTGTTCTAGACTGCTTTTCACACCTTCAACATAAAAGTTCATTGATGTTCTTTGGGTTCATATTGACTGCATGTCCTCCAGCACCCCATTTTAAAGGCTGGTAGATGGCTACAGTTGAATCCTTTTCCAGTTCTTTGTTCCTGGGGTTAAAAACATTGTGTTGCAGTTTGCATTGCTGCACTCACAGGTATGTAGAGTGCCCTGTGCATCTGCCTAGGGCTGTGGAACTGGTATTACTGGGGTCTCCTGAGCTCTGAAGCGAAGGGTCAGGAAGCCTTTGAGCATAATCATCACAACAGGGATGTATTTGAAGTCAGTGCTAAAAAGATGCAGTTTCAGATGAAGGTAAGGGTGTCTATACTGGCTTATAAGAAAACTAGAGATGGCAATTTACTTTCTTTTTGTGCTGGTTTAACCCCGGAAAGATGTGCTGGTTTAACCCCAGCCGGCAACCAAGCACCACGCAGCCACTCGCTCACTCCCCTCATCCAGAAAGGTGGGGAGGAGGATCGGAAAAGAATGTAAAAGTCAAGGGTTGAGATAAGAACAATTTAATAGGTAAAGCAAAAGCTGC
>JAVJGI010000014.1:71552783-71564447 GCA_035590275.1 Ibycter americanus
TTGCTCTCCCATCACAGCCAAAACACAGCACAGCACCAACTACTAAGAAGAAAATTAACTCCATCCCAGCTGAAACCGTGACACTTTTATAACAGAGAACAGGGTATGACCTTGCTCAGAATAACATCAATTAGCATTTTATTGTGCATAACACCAGATGAATGGAGCCACTGAGGACTTCAGTAGTAACCAGGACACTCTTTTCAACAAAAGAAACCCAAGACCTCTTGAAAAAAAAATATCTACACCTAGTCCAAAACCTTTAGATACCCTAAATTAAGTTTTATCACACAGAACTCATATCAAGTGTTTTCATAAGTGTCTACTAAATACCACCACAGTGTTTGAATGTTACCTAGTGGCTATTTTGCTGACTGCACCCATGATCAAATGCCTTGATAAGAGGAATCTTCCCTGTTTTCCACCTGATGTCTGCCACAATTCCCTTTCTTGCTTCACGTGCTTCTTATCATGATACTTTGCTTCTATTCTTGAAATATTAATGTATTTCTCCCCTCCCTTTCACTTCCAGGTGTGTTTCTTTCAACTGCCTGCTGCAGGAAGCTTTCCTTCTGCCCCACATCTGTGGGACAGCCTTGTGCTACCTGTCATCTCTCTTTTAACATGTCAGATTTAAAAAGTAAAATCACATATTAAATCCTGTGATGAGCAAGTAGAGCCTCAAACTAACTTGTCCAATGCAATTCTAGGATATAGAGCTTTCACATTGTCAGATACAGTTTATAATACAGTTTGAAATGTATTTTGAAGGATTTTCATCATTCCCTATGAAGAGAAAGATTTTACAGTGTTCTACCCAGACATTTCTTCCTGGCATCAAAACCAGCATTCAAATATTAAATAAACTGATTAGGATACACATGAAAATGCATTCAGGTAGTAAGGCAGCAGTAATGTGAACCAGAGGATGATCTGAACCCCTAAGGCTCCAAATAATTATTATAAAACTCCTTTTCTTTCCCAGCAGACTTTCTGCAGGAGAGAATATATATTTTAAGGTACAGTCGGTGCTCTCTTTGGGATCAATGGGACTAGACAAAGCTGCTTTGTTATTTTGTTAAGTTTGTCCTTTAATCCTTCAGCTGTTCATGATGGGAGGACCATTCTGGTGAATAATATTAATTCACTTGCTATTGAAGTTTCCTTTGGTTTCATAAATGGATACTTCCTCTGTTTTTTGATCACAGGTATCAGTGACACATCATACAAAGGAAAGGCAGCCATTAGATGCATATGCAATTGTTAAAAATTATTCCTCTCAACTGTCCTATTTCTCTGTCTTTGTTTTTCCTAAAAATCACAACATTACAACAAAACCCTATCACTAACACCCTGGGCAATTTGCTTATTTTCCTTACTCAGCCATGTTCTTAGCCTCTTTAAGATGTGGCATACCACTGATATGGTCACGGAGAAAAATCCTCTAAGACTTGATTTGAAGTTTTAGAAGGTAGGCATTCTTAATTACAGTGCTGGGAGCATGGAGGAATGTTTCCTCTGAGCGTGCTCACCACGTTACTCAAGGATACACATGATATACAGTAGAGTACTTGCACATTCCTAGTGTATTACATATTCATTTTCATTCATGTATCGGATTAGTTACAAGTTTCTCGCTTCTAATGCAAACTAGTCGCATCCTCAGATAGCGCTACTGAAGTTTTTTACTAATGACACATGCTCCCCAAGTGGGGGTTTGCCCTCTTTTGGGGATGCTATTTGAGTCTGAGGTCGCAACCTCCCACTGCTATAATTACCCTTGTCCTGCTTGCAGCTAATCTGAGCAATCTCTACTTTATGTAATGGCGAATACTCTGCTAAAATAGATTAAATCAAAATAAGTGAGAAAACCTCACCTAATGTGAGTGCACAAGAGGTTGTTATAATCCATGGTGCCCTCCACCATCTGGTCCCTAGCAGTTCACACTGGCCATATTATAATTGTACAACAAAATGAGATCTGGTTACACATCATACCTTCATGGCTTCCAGTTTCTTTGAAAGGAAACCTAGGTGCATGCCAGGATGACAGCTATGGTAATGTTCTGCAGGTCTTGCGCTTGACTTGATGGGAGAAGGGGTCTAGTGTGGAGTATACCTCCTCCACAACATAAGCTCAGCTGCTGAGGATTAGGTAGAGGTATCTTTCAAATGTTATGACACCACCAGTAAGATACCCTCTTTTAACATAAAAGTCAGTGGAGGAGAGGAGGTATGGCTAAGATTTACTGGTATGAGCTGCTGCTCTTTGCTTGCAGACCTTTTGGGAAGTGAAACATGGGTGGTTCACAAGCAGGTGCTGTGTCATTCCAGAGGAGGAGGAGGTTTCCTATGGTAAGGTTGTCTCTGCCAAGAACTTAATCCTTTTCAGAACTTGAAATCTCCTCTATTGTTGAGGTCTCTTCACTCTTTTGACCACAGGAAGAGATATTCAAACATACAACTTTTGCCTTTTGTTTCCCTGTGGATTTCCCAGGCATCAGGGAGTAAATAAAATTTCTGTCCTTGAGGATCTGGTAAAGAAGGGAAAAGTAACAAGTAATAGCTGAACTTTGCCTATTTTTAGGGAGAAAAAAATATTTCAGCTGAATTCTGAGTTGGCGTAATTGTAAGTCTTCTCCCAGAACTGATAATCTGCACAAATGGCATGGTCGAGCTTTATACTCCATAGGGTGGTTCTGCAGAGTCATGGTGATGCCACTGTATAGATACCACTGTACATACATTTATGTCAAAGTACGTTGTTAAGGGAAGGTTGCTGGCTCAGCAAAGGGACAAGATGTCTGAACTCCTGAATTACCAAACTCTAATTTGGTGTTTAACTATATGTTAAAGAAATCAGTGCACAAGGTTTAGTCCAAGCCAACTCTCTAAAGTTGTTAAAAGTGACAAATGCAGGGACTTCTAATCAAGGGAGTCAGTCTTGAAAAGGACGGGAAACAAAGAATGCATGGTGAAAAGGACACCGTTATCTTAAGTCATGCAGCAAGAAGCCTCCAAGTGAGGATTGCTCAGAAGCCTCTAGTTTCAGACATGAATGAAACACTGAAAAAATATGTGCTCCTGAATACATGCTCTGCCATGATATTTAGGAAGTTCTTTAATACAGTCCAGCTGGCTATCAAATAGCATCATCAGCCAGCACAGAAGAGCTCTGGAGGGTTGCAGAATGTAAGCTCCATTAGTATTCACCATCATCCTGGAATTAGCTCACCCTGGGTAATATTTCATCTGGTTTGTGAAAGGATCATTGAATCGTTTAGGTTGGAAAAGACCCTTAATATCATCAAGTTCAACCATTAACGTAGTGCTGCCAAGTCCACTACTAAACCATGTCCCTAAGTGGCACATCTACACAACTTCTACATACCTCCAGGGATCATGACTCTACCACTTCCCTGGGCATCCTGTTCCATAATTTGCTCTGGGTTAATTTGTGTGCTTAGCCCAGGCTCAACTGAAAAAAAAAAATGCCTCTTTCAATTTTTGGTATCCCAGACTGGCACAGGGAATATGGATCCATAAATGGTCTGAGTCAGATCAGGAACTGCTTTTAGCCTATACCAAGTATACATTTTCATGTCTTCATCAGGAATGTTGTAGTAATCTCTCTGCCAAGAACAAACTTGTTATAGAATCATAGAATGGCTTGACTTGGAAGGGACCTTAAAGATCATCTAGTTCCAACCCCCTTGCCAGAGGCAGGGACACCTTCCAGTAGACCAGGTTGCTCAAAGCCCCATCCAGCTTGACCTTGAACACTGCCAGGGATGGGGCATCCACAGCTTCTCTGGGCAACCTGTTCCAGTGCCTCACCACCCTCACAGTAAAGAATTTCTTCCTAATATCTAACCGAAATCTACCCTCTTTCAGTTTAAAGCCATTCCCCCTTCTTCTATCACTACATGCCCTTGTAAAAAGTCCCTCTCCGGCTTTCCTGTAGGCCCCCTTTGGGTACTGGCTGCTATAAGGTCTCCCCAGAGCCTCTTCTTCTCCAGGCTGAACAACGCCAACTCTCTTATCCTGTCTTCGTAGGAGAGGTGCTGTAGCTTTCCGATCATCTTTGTGACCCTCCTCCAACAGGTCCATGTCCTTCTTATGTTGGGAGCCCCAGAACTGAATGCAATACTCCAGGTGGAATTTTACAAAAGCAGAGTAGAGGGGGAGAATCACCTCCCTTCACCTGCTGGCCACACTGCTGTTGATTATCTTTTTGCCAGCAGCAAATGAGGTGGTATCCATTGCCAACTAAAAACCATTTTCCCAGATGGTTAGGAGAACTCTCATACCAAGTACTGATGACATAGCAGATAGGTGATAGCCATGGATAACTTGAGACTCAGACCTGCTGTCATGCTAAAATGCAGCTACGTCTCATGGTTAGCCAAGACTGCATAACTTCCTTCACTCAAACCTTCTTTCATTTACCTAGAAATGATGATATATCGAGAGCAGCTAAAATGCCTCTGCAGGTAGCTAATCCTTTCCCCTTCCATTTCATGTCCTTCTGCTGCAGTGGACAAATACTGTAAGGTCTGGTCCTGGTCTGGGGCTGGACTTCCATGTTAAGGAGGTGTTACATACTTCTCCCCAAACAATCTCTCACTCACAATAATTGTATTTCTGTTGGTTAAGAAGCATAATTTTCAAACTTTTACCCATCACTGTGGACTAAAAAGATGTTCTAATAGGATTCATGCAAAGCACTAGCATTTGAACATTAGACGCCTGAGCCTAATCTTTTTGTTGGTTGTGAGAGGCTTCTGATGTTTACGTTGCAAAATGCTGTGGGGTAAAAACGCATATCCTGCAAAATGGAATTCCCAAAAAACAGGACTAGGAAACCCATTTACAGTGCTGATGGCTCACCACTGTGAAAGCAGTGATTTGGACTGAAGTTTGGGCAAGTTTGTTCCAGAACATCTGATATGCTAGTCTTTGAAGCATAGGTTGTTTTGGGGCCAATTGAGCCTAAGAATTGTAGCTCAACTGGTTTGGGAATGACTTCATGTTTTTCCACATCAGGTTTCTCCAACCTTTCAAAAGTGATATGAAGCAGGTAGAAAAAAGTGTGTGTGTGCATTTATGCATATGTGTGAGTGCACAAAAATGTCTTTTGAATTGCTTTCTCTGTAAGGAAATAATAAAAATACATATGAGGATTTACTTACTAGAATATTAAAAGCTCTTTCTCTTAATAAACTGACTGATTTAGGAATAATAATGTTGATCTAGGTAATTTTGTGTACAATAAACTTGATTCATTTCCTGTTTCAACATAACATACAGTGTACTGCTATCACTGATTTCCTTTGTTGTAGCATGTCAACCAGTCTTACACAGTAAACAAAATAATCCCATACCCAAAAAGCTATCTTTTTCCAGATTCATTGTGAAATACTGAAATTCGTCTTCTTAGGAAGCATGTCTTAGAAATCTCCACCAATTCCCACAGTTCTTGTGGCATACTAAACTTTGGCTCTCTATTCCTTTTTATTTCCCTCCATCATCTTCTTTGTGGTAACAGAAGCACTGTTCTTTACATGTCATTGCTATTCATCTTTATCACTAGACAAAAGCATATGATTGCACTTAAAAAAACCAAAAGAAGCACTACAAAAATGATCACGTGTACAAGAATAAAATCAAAAAGCCTGAGAAATTTAAAACTGTAGCAGCTTTAAAGACAGCCAATATCTCAACAGAGTTTAGAAAGCTGATCTCAGGATCTCAGTTCTAGAGAGCATGGACAGCCCAGTGGTTCCAGCAAGCTGTTCTGAGTCAGTGCAAGGTATTACTATTGACACTACTAAAAATAAATAAAGAATGAAAAACATGACTGTGATTCACTGTTTTGAGTGAAGCAATCCATATTTAGCAAGTCTAGCTAGCATGCCTGTAAACCCAGCTGATCTGGTAACAGCTGGGATAACAGTATCTACATAGTGATTTGACAAATCATAGTCACATTATGCATAGCATTTTGTGAGTCTGTGCGTTTAAAAAAATCTGTTGGCTTAACATTTATTATTTCATTTAACCTTTCAAGAAACGTATTCCACCATCCGGATGTAACTTACCTTGGAAGTGTTATCTGATCTTTCATCTTGTGTTTCCCTAGCTGTTGGACTCTTTCCTAGGACTTTGACATCTGTTAAAACTAAGCTGGGAGAACAAGGTGCCTGTGGACTCAATGGAGAGCAAGCTGAAAGGGTGAATTTCTTTTCCCCATAGCTAGGCTTCTCTCAAAATAAGAAAAAACCAAACTGTAAAACTGCCACTACCAGTTTTAATGATGCAGATAAAGAGATCGTCTATTCATCATTCGAAGCATTCAAGGCATTCATTTGTTGAGAGGAACCTTGAGCTGAAAAATGTGAAAAGCCCCGGAAAAGAAATATAACAACATAAAGACAAAGAACTCGTCTAACATTGTGACAGAATAGGAAAGGTCGGGTTTAAATTCAAAGGTAAGGAAAAGAACAAGCCTCACAGGTAAAAGAGAGAATAAAAAAGACAAGCTTAAAGTTAGGGGAGGAAAAATGTAAAGAGCACGCAACTAGAAGGCTCAACAAACGCTGGACAGAATAATCCCCTAGTCAGCTGGAGATGTGGATAATTACTCCTTTCATCAAAATGATGGGCTCGTTAGTTGGTGTACACTGTGACGAAAGCTGCCAACCACTAGAATAAGTGAGTAATTGAGATCTAAAATTCTTGGAACTCTGATGTTTGCCTGCATTTAAAGTTAGTGAGGAAGATGTGGCTGTGAGTCTGAAGGAGTGTCTCTGAATCTGGAGGAGATGAGATCTGGCTCTTTTCAGGGCTAATAATTATAGCTGCTGGACTGAACCCTTCTCTGGGGACATGTTGGTTTCTGTGCGCCACATTCTTGCTTGTTCTGCAGTATGGCGACCTCTGTTTAAAATATCTGTGTCTGTATTAGTTAACAGAGAGATGTGTGTAAATTGCTGGAATCACCACCTGCTCTATCTTCTGCTGGTGGTATTTACTGCTGTGTCAGCAGTATCATAATACTGCTGAGCATAAATTTACAGTAATCCAAATCCCTGATGATAAATTGGGTATGGCTATTTGGAAATTGGGAGAAAAAGAAATAAGGATGTCAAGTCTTTGTGAGCAGCAAATATCCAGATCTCTACTTTTTCCTCAAAAATAGCAATAATCCCAAGTGAGTCCCATATGCTGCAGCGTGCTTGGTTTTGCTTATTTGTTTGCATCCTTTTTGTAACACAGTGGCAGTGTTTCTGTCAATCCCAACGATAATTACAAAGGAATGGTTACTCATGCTATGCTGAAGCAAGATGTGCCTGTTTATCAGGACAAATGGCAGAGGCAACAGACCTCCTGCTTTGAGTGTGCTGAGGGAAAGCCACGACTTCTGCTCTTCAGTTTGTGTCTGAGGAAATCAAATGAAGTCAGGCTTTCGAAGCAAAGTTTGTTGCACAATTATCTAACCTCATGCTTAATTATAACACTTGCCGTTGAACTTGTTTTATTCTTCACCTGTACAAGTAACTACTCAAATCACTTGCTATACATTTTCCTCTTCTTGCAGTCATTTTCCTTTCAATAGCAATAGTTGGTGCAGGTCTGACATGTCTGTAAATCAGGGCTGTCTACTGACAAGGCAGAGGGAAATAACCTGACAGATTTTCAAATCTGTTTCAGAGGGGTCTCCTCTGACTACAGAATAGTATTTCAGCCTGTACCTCTGACCTACTATACAGAGCTTACTCTGCTAACAGGAGGGATTGATTAACTTGCATAAGCTAAAATGTCTTCCCACTCACTACAGCAGCATATTGTTTAAGCTGGGGAATATTCTGTAATTTGTCTGAACACAATGCTGTGTATAGGCATGTTTTTGAAACTCTTGCTCAGATAAGAGAGCAGTCTGGAAGCTGGCTAGACATTTTGCTTATCTTGTTCTTTGGTGTATTTAATGAAAATAAATCCATTTGCTAAGCAAATGGCAAGTATTTGCTTTTCCATTTAATAGGGGTTTATTTTCTTGCCATATGTGATTGGAGGGGCAGCAAAGGTGAGGGAGGATTTTGTGGTGTGGTTTTTGGGTTTTGGGTTTTGGGGTTTTTTTGTAATATGACTTTTTGCCTCATTAGTGTAAAAATGAAAGCATCAAATCACCATGTTTTATACCACAGACCTTGGCAGCTGCACCCCAATGGCAAAGCTCCTGTCCCATGTGGCAGTGAAAGCCCTCACACCTTGCCATCTGCCGCAATCCTAAACTCTGAGCTGTGTGGCCATACACCTTACACGATGCATGGGAAGAGGTGGTTCAAGCTGAGGGGGAGCTGCCTGAATTGGTCAGGGAAGAAATACAAAGGAAAAGGGTTAAAAGAACCAAGAACTGACCTTTGCACAGAGGTTATCTAGTATTGGGGTGACAGATATGAAATTTTTCCATTAGGCATTCATAGTTAAATCAGTGCTGTGCTTCACCTCATTTTTGAGAACATGTGAGTGCTCAAGGTGAGTGATAGAATAACCAACAACATAGTCTTAGGGCACTGACCTGGAACAGGAGGAGGCATGAGCTCTGTTCACAGACCCTTCCTAATCTTTTTAGCTCCCTGAAGGTTTTCGACATGCTGTTGCTGTTTGCTCATAGTAAGTAGCCAGATCTCAAAGATCAAGCAAGGCTGTCTTGTAATACTAAATGGCAGCCACCTTTCTGTAGTTGAACTGTTCCACCAACAGTCTTCTCTCTACTCTGTCCATCCTTGTAAGTGATCCAAATTCCTAGCTTTCTTCCCAGGATTTTCCTGAACTCTGCTGGAGTCTGTCATTAGCTTTAGATGATAAGGAAATACTTTTTCATAGATTCAGCTACTCAAAGCAGATTTCCAAAAGGCAAAGGCAATCTTTTTCCTACCTTATATCTATTGATGAACCGACATAAACTTGAAAGCTAACAGCAGTTTGTTCTTTGTCAGCATTACCCTCACATACAAGTCCATGGAGGATGACTTAGGAATCTGGAACCCTGTTGCTTGGAAAACTTCCTGTCTTGGATTTTGGAGGCAGACCATGTGCTTTGATATTCACATGCCCTGCAGGAGGGAGACTAAAATCGCTGAGCATGTTTCCCAGCAGCTTGACTGATGGAGACGTCAGTGACCAGCTGAGCTCAACATCGGTCTCTGTGAGCTCCTAAGGGACAAGACCATAGCTCACATTAGGAATCGGCTGCCTTAACTGCGCTTCCATGCATGATGTAGTTGTAAGATTCAGATTGGAACATAAGGTATTTGAAAATTAAGTTAAAACACAAGAAATGTGTCATAGGTTCACACATACAAAGCATTCAGCTCATTCAGAGGGAGAGGTAGGTGTCTTAGGCAAATGCCTGAAGCTCAGGCAACCATGTATTCCGAAGTGTGTCTAAATCTTTTGTTCTAGAGGTGTTTTAGTTGTGTTTTGTTTATAGGCAGTTTTACAGCTGGATTCAAGAGAGGTCTGCATGTACTCTATACCAGCCAGATATGAGCTGGTTTTGAATCAGAAACTCTGCAGACACATAGCTTGCCATGCTGTGTTTTGGTTAATAATCTTGGCATTGAGTTCAGAGTGTGCTGTCATTGCCTGTAGAAGTCTGTGAAGATGTACTGAAAATACGAGAGAAAGCTACAATAGGACTGTATATTGTTTTAGATCTTTGCAGTACAGATTTAATTTTACTTTTATATAAAGTAGGATTCTTCAAGAGAGAGGAAGGAAGGGAGAGACACCATAGTATATGAATTTCCTAAGAGAGTACTGTGTGAGTAGGGTTTTGAATCTAGTTTTCCCATACTCTGGTTTGGTACTCTTATACACCAATACATGCGTGTGTTGTGCCTTTCACAGTCTTTTACACTGGACCTTAGGCAAACTCTGAAACTGTTCATGAGTCTGCAGGTTTAGAAACAGGAAAGTAAGGTTATTCTCTTCCTTGGTGGCTGTTGAAATGTCTGAGGTTTATTCCTAATGTGGGAAAAATGTAAAACAAAAGACTTTATAATCAGAATTCACATGCTGGTTTTGATTAAGATTTTCGGGTGTCTTCCTTCATAGAGTCTGGTTAAGTTGGGGTTCAGACTGACTCTTGAACCCAAACTCCATATCCTGATCATCTGTTTTGCCTCCATCTTGGCTTTTGCACTTATGCTCAGTCTGAATTAAGTCTGTTGGCAGCCCCCTCTCACACAGGCAAGGAGACTGGCTCCAATTTTAGTGATGCTGTGAAGGCATTTGAGATGCAACTGGTGTCCTTGGAGGGAGAGAGGAGGAAGTAGGATAAGATTCACTTCCCCCTCTCTATCATTCTTTACTGAGGAGGTTAAACTCTTACTTCTTTAACTGTTCATCTCATAACTCAATTACATTCTTATTATGTTGTCTAGAGGCCTTCAGAAAGCCCTCTGGTGTTCTGTGATCCATAGTAATTACAAAGACAGTAGTAAATAAATAGGCCAGCAGGTTCAACAGGCCAAACTACTTTGCAATGTTCCTTTCACAGGCTATAGTTTTTATTTGTCAAATATCTGTCTGTCAAATTCCTGCTGGTGTGAAAGATCAAAAGGTGCAGGTCAGAGATTGCAGGGGACTGATTATTTCTTTGTCCAGAGAGCCTTGTGAGACAGCAACACATTAACCGGAAAAAAAAAAATAATTAGGAAATTCGCTGTCTTATAGAAAAGAGACAAGCAAAAGAACTGCTCACCCCAAGCAAAGGAGCAGGAGAACACAACATAAAAAAATAATCATATTTGCTATTCTCACTTAAAGGTGAGAGAAACATCAAAAGGGTGGCTAGCTGGAAAGACATCCACAATCATACTCAGTAAGCTTACCAGAGCACTTGAAAAAGAGGCATTTTAAGTCCTCCTCCATCACCTCTTTTTCCTTTTTTTATTAACTAGACAGGTGAACCGGAATTATCTTCAGCCACTTCCATTATTTTGTTGAGTTCTGTAAGTGTTTTAATACAGGAGAGATAAACAAATAATAGATTGGATGTAAATACTGGTTGCTAATGATGCTGTCAAGAGACTGGACAGCAGGAAATGGGAGGAGCTGATAAACAGAAGAGGTTAATTAAAGTACCGTGCAAAGCTTGTTTCAGACATGGCTCCTGGGTGAGGAGACTGTTGTGTTCCTGCAGTTCATCCAGGCAAAGAATATATCTGGTTATTTGATTAAAGGGCAGCGGACTGCAATAAGGTGTGAGGAATAATGCACCTAAGAGATGATGAGGAAATATACCAAAGACTTCTATCAACTGCAGTCAATGAAATTCACAGCCAAGGAAAATACACTTGGAGATGCAAGCAGCTCCTTTTGTGTCAACCAGGTGATGCTGAGACTTTCTTCACTGTCAGATACAGGAGGTCTGTGGTGTACCTTGTCTTGTCCTTCCTCCATAGGAGCTCCTTCAACCCCTAAGGTCCTACCACATTTTACCATTTTCTGCATATTTTTTTTCCTTCACATGAATGTGTGTTGCAAGCGCAGGCAGGTTAGTAGGCAATATCCAGCCCTCACTGTCCAAGCTGCAACTCTTCTCTCCAGGAGCAAGTCCACACTACTCCTCCTCCAACCAGCTCCATCTTCCCA
>JAVJGI010000014.1:71564547-71579097 GCA_035590275.1 Ibycter americanus
ATCCTTTCCTAACTGCTAAACCAAGTGTTCCATATTCTTAATTTTTATCTTTAGCTTCTGGGGGCTAATCATCTAGTAAGCTTTATACAACACTAATACAGTATTCTGTGTCTAATAACCTCGAAACTATCTACAGCTGTCACCATGTACACTCCGGTGGTGATGAAAGTGGTGGGGAAGACGCGATCCAGGCACTCTGAGCGCGAGGAGCCTCTGCGCTCGTATTCAAGTCTCCCAAAAGGTGTGCCATCGCGCTTAAATTTCGAATAACATCTGTCTGCTTGATGACCCTTCCTTTCACATCGAGAACAAAATTGATAACTATTTCTGTTACACTGAGAACAAAGTTCCGTAGTTTTTGTCTGTCCTCTCTGAGCATCCCGAACATTTTTCATAGGACAATGCCTTTTACATGACCACACTTTCCACAACCAAAACATTTAGAACATTTAAATTTTCTTTGGACTCCTTGGTTTTGTTGTATCAAAGGTATACCAGCTGCAGCAAAAGCATTCACCATATAATTTGCTTCTGCTTCTGCCGTGCCAACCTTGGAACATGCATCCATCATTTCTTGCAAGCCTGCAGACTTGGGGAGGCTCTGCAAAATACGCTTACAAGTATAGTTAGCATTTTCAACGGCCAAAGACATTAAAACAGATTCCTTAGCACTCGGAGTGAGATCAATATTTTTTCCAATAGCCTCAGTTAATCCATCAACAAACGACATATAAGGTTCATTTACAGATTGTTTTATAGAAACGTATGAAGTTTTAGGTTTTCCAGCCTCCGGAACAGCTCTCAAAGCTACTAAAGCTAGCTGTTGTGATTGCTGTAAGATCTCTATTCATAAACACATCTGGGCCTTATCAGGGTGGAATGGGCCTTTTCCCAACAACAAATGTGGCTCATCAATTGTGCTGATATCCTCTGAGGCCTCAAACTAGAAGAAACTTAGAGCAGAAGAGTATCTGAACAGAGCATAAGACACTGGGAAATCGTACCAAGAAATGCTTATTTAAACACACAAACCGTGTCTAAATAGAGCAATATACCTAGAGTTAGATAAGATTTCAGACATAAAGGACATGCCGTATAAAAGCTGAAGAAATATTTGTGCATTGTTCTAAGTGTTGTACTTCATTGGCAATAGATGCACAAAATGATCCAGAACTACTTAGTTTCACAGTATGAAAGGGGACTTTATGATCTACCAAAAATAAGGCTTTCATAAATATTAATATGGAAGTCAAAACGTGAGAAATGAAGAAGCTGAAAGAGATTGAAAGGGTTCTGTTGCTAGACAGATATTTCTGTATTGATACAGAGATGCTGACTGAAACCTAGCTTCTGCAGAGCAAATGGATTATCTGGCAGTTAAAATGACAAGATTTTTTTTTCTGGTTTATTAAACTACTATCTTGTAAAGAAGAAAAGACATTGAGATAGCTCAAATGAGAACTCCTCCAACGTTATTGGTTACCCCAGTGGGACTGGTTATTTTCATGCACCAGTTGTCAGTAACACATGCTGTCCTGGCATAAACCATTAATGAATGGAAAGAACGGTCAGCTCTGAAGAGTATGGAGTTAAAGCAAAATCTTTTAAGAGAGAGAGAAACTTCAGTACAAATCCTATGTGAATAAGATAGGTGAGGTAGATTACATATTTATATATACATTGAATAAAGTAATATATAAATAACTGCCATGGCTGAACTACTTAGAAATAACCCAGCTGAGTCTGAGTAAATTCATAATGGAATTAGATAAGTGGAGAAGTACTAATGCCATCAAAACCCAGCCCACGCTGGAGAAAGTTGCAGCTGAATTTCTAGAAGAAATCGTGCTATTATCAGACAGAGAAAGGTGGTAAAAACAGTGGTTGTGCCTGGGTGATTTTGGGGTTTTTTTCCACTTGCTCTTGGGTGCCAGGTCTTTGTAAGTAGAGCCAGCACTGCTCAACTGGTTCTGTTAGTCCAAGATGTCTTGAGAAATGGTCTAAACAAAGTCGCTGTACCGTTGTCTGTATCAGAGGTAGTATTATTTTCTCCACCATTGTTATTGCCCATTCAGACACCCATGCTGTGTTTCCAAGTGAGGAGAGATGGATAGAGGACTCTCTAAGTAGAGAAGCTGGTGGTATCTGGGTTTGGTGCTTTCTAAATGTGATTTGTGTTCATACATACACCAGTTCCGAAATTAGACGGTCAAACAGAATTAATGTCAATTTTTCTAGTTTGTATCTGTTTTCTAGGAATTAATTCAACTCCTAGAACAGAATCTGCTAATGCACATGAACCCTGTTCCTAAGAAAAGCTTAGCCTGTTTGCCTCAGCAAGCTGCTGGGTACTTTATCCAAATTAGTGCACAATTGGGTCCTGCTATTTAACAGGGTGGAGATGACTGTTGTTTTCAGCTAACCTGTTTGACTTTTCTCTGAAACAGGATAGAAACGTTCTCGCAGTTGGTTGCAACAAAGAGGTGATGTGAGGAGCTGTTCCTTGCTCCTCAGGTTTCTTGTGTTGCATGATAGCATTCTTGCTCACCACTAGGTAGCCAGCGTTTGTACTTTCCTGCAGTAAGTAGGATCCTTTCTCACCATTGTGTCCCAGCAGATCCCAGTCTGTGACCTGGGACAGGAAACAGCCCTTGCTTGGACCATTGTCAGTAGCGGACTATGGTGACATGAGAATGTCACCGGAGAGGCTTCTACACCTAAAGCCACCCAACCACAGAGGGTTGTCCCCAAGCCCAGGCTTTTGTTTGCGTGCTAATACAGCTTTTGAGGCTATGTGAACAGTGACACTTAGTGGCAACTGCCAGAACTATACCTTCGGGAGTAGAGGCTGTGTTTGATGCAAGAAGTAAATTGTGGAGTTGCAACATACCTAATTGGCTAACATATCTAATTAATCAGAAAGGTCAACAGTAGCCATTCAGCTTAGCTTCTTCGTGGATTCATTTATGTGCCAGTTAAACTCTGTCACAAATAGGGAAAAAATGAAGGAAAAGAGAACACTAACTTCTGAGTCAGTAACATTAATCGATATAGGTGATGGGCTTTGCATGTGTAAATGCTGTTCTCTCTATACTGCACATTAAAATTATTTGGTCTTGGTACTTGAAAAAGTCATGAAGCCCTAGTACAGAGACCAGGTTCAATTACTTCTAAATTCTTTTCAGTTTTGTCTGTCCTTTTCAGTTTACCTGCTGTTTTTCACCCTTTAGTAGTAGTGCTTTTATTAGCTATTTTATCCCTAGATAAGATAATGGTTGAACAAGAATATGTGACTAACTTGCACTCACAGAAATGGAAGGATGGACTTTCTACATGCCATCTTCCATTATTCCTCTGAAGTCTTATATTGTTGTTTCCCCCCTTTCTTCTTTATTTTTCCCATTGACTTTTGCTTAGTGCTGTTTTTCTGCATGTCTTAAAGCAGTGCCAATGCTGAACAATTGCTATTCTTTTGTAAGAAATCTATTAACTTAAATTGATGCCAGCGATGTAGCTCAAAAAAGGGGTGCAGCCAATCACCTGTGGTTGTGATTTCTCCTTGCATAAATGGAAATATCCTCATCGTTGTGTGCAGGTGAGCTGCAGAAAGTGGGGAATTGCCTTGGATGTTACATTGCACACCAGACAATGTGATCTGTGCTGTCATGTGCACTATAGAGTATTGTGTCTTGCTACATCGCTGCATAGCTATATAGGCTGAGGGGTATGATGTGAAGAACCAGACGGCTGAGGATAAGATAGAGACCTTCCTTTTTGGCAGGCAGTGTTGCTAGCTGCCTGTATCAGTTATTATTTTTGGTCTCTGCTGTGGCTGAGACGTAGTGAAAAACAACCCATAGAGGATCTGGATACTGAGGATTATTTAAAACCAGCAAGATTATATCTAATTGTCTCATGCAATCCCTTGCACCCTCCTCAGCGCTGTATTCGACAAGTCTCAGCTTCCCTCCCCACCAGGGAGATGGTTGCCGGTCTCGGAAGGCAGGACAGAGAGTGGTATCAATTTGTGCTGTGCAGCTCCCCGGCTATTAGTAACCTGTCTCAGCTGACAGTAGCCAGGTCCCTGGGGTTCCCGGCATTTGTTTCCACCCACCTCCCTGATCTCCAGGATCTTCCCCCACCTCCAGGATCTTTCCTTCACTGAGGATCTTCACCTTTTAGTCCTTCTTTTAGCTGATGGCCCTCAGTTCTCCCAGAATCACAAGGCATGATCAGCCTCCTGATCTGCAGTTCTGTTAATTGGAGGATTCAGGATGCAGTAATTCTGTTTAGACTTGGTGTTGTTGAAATCTACAACCAGTCCATACAGGTTGCACATAGCAAGTTGCATGGGTGTACTTGAGAGTTCAGAAGTTCAGTTTTGAACATTTACCTCCTCCCATACGTCCAATTATCTGTTGTCTGTAAGGATTCACTTTTTTTTATTATTTTGCCTACAACAGTCTCAAAGCAGAATTTTAATTTTATTTGAAGATACATAAACTGCTTGCCTTTTAGCTGCAGGTAACTCAGTTCTTGCCAGATCTTTTTTGACTTCCCAGCAGCATTGGAGTTTGTAGGGTTCACAAGAACTTTTAATTTGTACAAAAGAATTTTTCATTTGTAACTTTCTGGAGATTACCGGAATTGCTATGAGAATGTTCTGGTTTGGCTGGGGTGAGAAGTGTCTGATTCAAATTCATACTAGTTTCCTTCTGGGGCAGGTGAATGTCCCTATAAAATGTAATATAGACACTTTTCTATGTGAAAGTGACATAAATGTACATTTTGTGTAACTTGTGTTTTTTGGGGGGAAAGTGAGAAAAAAAACCACGTGGAAAGCAGATGTCTAACTTTCAGCAAAAGAGACATTTAATTCTTTACCTACAAAACATATATTTTGCTCTTGGGATTTTACTGGAAATGGAAGAAAAAAGATATGAATCCCAAAATCATGATGACTCCTTCACATTACGTTATCCTGAATGTTGAGACATGCTTGGACAAACTGTTTATCTAGGGCATAAAAAATGCCAGTCAAATCTTATATTTGCTGCCTCAATTTTATGACTTGCAGTGAGCCTAACAAGAAATAGTGAATTGATACAATTCATTCATTAGCAAAGTAGATATTTCTCCAACCAGAGCTACAAATAGCACATTTAATAGCAGAGGCAAGGAATACTGCAAGGTAGCAGGAAGGATAATCATATTGTTTCATAGTCTGCTTGGCCAGGATTATTTTTTTTTTTTTAAAAAAAGAACTTTCAGGCCAAAACAGAAGCACCATAAATGAAGCTAATCTTCTGATGGTGATTGTCTTCATTTTTTTTTTTTTTTAATGAAAGCCTCTCAGGGTATCTGTCATCAGAACCACAACATGGAGGTATCACAAATCACTGGTTACTTTGAAAAAGCAGTAGCTTATTAAAAAAATTAATTACTATTTCAAAGGAATACCAATCAAAACATCAGAGCTAGTTAAGTGAATTTTGAAGGAACAGTATTCTGTGGAATTACATGTTTTTGTTGTAATCACAAATGGTAAGTTTTTTCAGAATTTAGTATCAAAGGAAACCAGAAAACAAGTTCCGAGCAATGTAGAAATGTCACTTTTTTCCCTACTGTTTGCTTTAAATAAAACATGTTTAATTTCTTTGTTCTGAAGCCAGCTTTGGTTATAGTTGTGTCTAGGTTGTATATGATAACCTCATATTGTATAACTATTATATGGGCTGGAAGGGGCCTCTGGAGGCCATCTGGTCCAACCCACCATTCAAAGCAGTGACAGCTTACATCAGGGATCTCAAGCTGTTGTCCACTGAAATTTTTAATATCTCCAATAACCTCACTTTGCAGACTATTCCAGTGCTTGACACTTTCATGGTTATTCTAACATCTAACCAGAATCTTCCTTGCTGAAACTTGTACCTGTTTATTCTTGTCCTACCACTGTACTCTTCTGAGAAAAATTTGGCTCCATTTTCTTCAAACCCTACCATTTGTTGAAGACATTAAAACACTTCACTTTGCCTTAAAGAAACTGTTTCCGGCAACAAAAACAAAAAAGGAAATATTTCTGCTGCCTTTCTATGAGACCATTTTCCTTTTGGCATGCCTGTGGATAGAAAAGAAGCATTCCTGATGTTTTTTGTGTGTTGTATAACCCCAGTGACTGAGGAAGGAACAAAATGAATACAAATCCTGAAACAAAATTAAGCTTCTGAACCTGTAGACTTTGTTAAAGGGTACCGAATTGGTAGTACAATGCCATATTTGAAAGAAGAACTTTCAATGTAAACATTTGCATCCTGAATAGACATTTTCTATTTCAGAATATTTCCGCAAAATACTCATTCTTGGAAAGGGTAGGATTGTAAGAATATGAAATTATTCTTCTTTTTTGGGGTCTTGATTCTGTATATATTTTAACAGAAGAATCGATGCAGTTAAATGATTCATCATCCCCCATTCTTTTGATGCTGTGCTGTTTCACTAGTACAGCTTCTTAATAAATTTTACAAGGCAAAATCTGAGAGCCAGTGTATGTTTTGAGTTCCTGACCTTAGAAGGATCAGCGTTAGATTCTAGCTGTTCAACAGAATAGCACTATTTTTCAGCTCCAAACTCAGTATCTGTGTTTTGTCTGTGCAGTCTTTCACTGAATACCACATTGCTTTGACTTCCAGGTATTCCAGTAATTGTGCCTTCCAGGTGCAGCACCACTGCTTGATGTGATTGCCTGTTACGATCTTTGATTATGATGGAAGTGTGTTTCTAGCTACATCACCCCATCGCTCCTCAGTCAAATTCAATTTCAGTCGGAGGGAGCACTGCCATCTCTTGCCTGTCATTTGCTATTGTCCTCTTTCATTGAGTTCAACCTGTTGATGTTCTAATTGCCAAAGGCGTATCATTTGATTTTGAAAAGCCGCCTCCTCGGTGAACGCCTCGGGGTATTTTCAGCTCTATTTAGATTTGTGCATTACAGTTTTAAATTGCTACTTTGGGCTCTATTAAAACAATTTTCAAAAAGAAAATGTCAGTGTGCACAAATAGGTAATTGAAAATAGTACTGCCTAGGAACAAATACAGTTTTCCTGCAGATTTCCTTAGCTTTTGTTTAAAAGTGCAGTATTATATTATGCTAGTGGGTTGGTTTTTTTATTTGGTACAAGTGATAATCATGATAAAATGTCATTGGCTTGGGTAGCTGTATAGTGCTTGTTAACATATCCATTTGTGCAGGAACAAATGATCTGTAGGAGTTGTGGTGCACACAAGAAATCCCAGATAGTAGTCCATTAACCTCAGGAGTGCATTTCCCATTAATTTGTGAATGTTTGTTATTATCTTACAGGATAAAATACTTTATTCATTCCATGCACATCCAGCTTATAGTAGACCTGTGAGTGGTAAAAATAATAAAATCTTTTTCTTCTGAAGTCATAATAATAAATCTTTCAACTCTGGCAAGCTGTATAGACTACATAGCTAGTATCTTGACGTCGTGTGCCTTCTGAAGTCATTTATACCAGTGCAAATAATTATGCATCATTTTATCAGCTGAGCCTCACTTTGCTTTCCTTTTCCACCTGTGTAAATTCTATACAAAGACCAAGACATTCATTTAGCTTCAGTGGGAGCAGTATAGATGAAGGTCATAGAGGGAGCTTGGAGAATTGTCTGTGACATTGTAGATTAAATTTTCTTTAACAAATTTTTAGTGAAGCATTGCTACTTTTAGCTTCAAAATGTTATTAAAAAAAGCATTCCAAAACACTGTTAAAAAAACCCATTAGGACCAAATTGGTGTGTTTCATCACTGGTTTGCCTCTGGAGCTAAGAAAGCTCTGATTCTCAGGCTAGCATTTTCTTATTCTACATGTGCTATTGACAGGATATTAGTAGTGAATAAAGCATAGATTTCTATTGAATTTTGGTAGGCTGTTTAATTTCTTGTATGGATGTGTTCAGTCTACTGTAAAGCACTGCACATGTTTAAAGCACTCTTCTGTATATCAACTGATGCAATGCAGTTTTCTGTATTACATAGAAAGGTATAACTGCATGATCCCACAACATAATCTCTTCTTTCTCGTGGTCAAGTCAACTCTGAGTCCTTCACTCAGTGCCGATGTACCTGGAAGTAGCAACCTACTTTGGTAGCAAGTGGTGTGCACTTTTTCCTTGTGTTGCCCTCTATGAACATGAAAATTCTATGTAAAGGAAAGGAAGCCTCTAAAATAACAGAAAACAAAAAGCATAATTAAGTTTCAAATGCTACAGATGCTCCCAGGAAGATTTAAGGAAGATTGAGGGACATTTATTGACCTAAGCATTTTGGAAACCAAAGTCAAACTGATTACATCAGCCTGTGGCATTAAACAGATAAACTCTGAGCTATCTTGATAATACCACCCAGGACTGGCTGTTGGAAGGAGGCAAGCACATTCTCTGCTGCTCATCAGCTCCTTCTTACTGCCTTAGACATCATTGTTTGTATAGTGCTGGAGTTGCCCTGTTTGTTGAACCGCTCATGCCATTGATGAATGTTGAACCATTTGTTCCAAGAATGAGAATGAAAAGATGGTCTTAAAAGATTTACTGTTGGTATACAAAATGGGGAGGTTGATCTTTGGTAGTCTGAGTTATTGAAATTGTATTCACTCCCAGCCAGTGTTCATTCATTCACAGATGTCTCCCAAAGAAGCTAAGCATGCTTTTTCAATCAGTGCCTCTTTGACAATTGCTTTTGGAATAAAATCCTGGTGGATCATTCCTGCCCACACGTCCACACGGGATCCATATGCTCTGTTATGCAGCGGGTTGGGAGGGGAACTGCGCATGGAGAAACAGCTACATTTTGGGTGTGTTTGACACAGGAATTTGCCCCCTGGTTGTTCCTGTGCCCAAGCTAATGCCTAGGTAAGCACTTTGACTCTCACAGGTGGGTTGTGATCATGCGGTTTGTGGCTCTCAGATGCTGTGTGGAGAGCACTGGTGGGTTAAGGTCTGTTTGGCTTTGCTGGAGAGTGAGTCAGGAGCTCTTGCTGGGTCAGGCAGAGCTCAGAGGCAATTGAAGCAGCAGTGGTGTGTTGCCTTTCAGGTGTGGCCACCCACCTTCCCATGGGGCTGACCACCCAGGTGGCATGCCAGGCATAGTCCAGGCTCTCCTGGCATCCCTGTCTGCTCTCACACCTTCCTCCTGACTGTCCTCCATGTCAAGTCTGAGAGAGCTGCAGCATCAGGAACAGCCAACAAGGTGCTCAGATTTGTGCAGAAATAATCCAAAGTACCTTCTTCACAAAACAGGCGGGCTTTCCTCACAAGAGGGGCAGCAAGGAGAAACAGTGGCTGTGGTCATGTTGTAGGTAGCATGAGGCACTCAAAGCACAGGATTGTTCCAAAGCCCATGTATACTAAAACTAAAAAATTGTAGAAGCCAGAAATATATATGCAATATATAGATATAGACTCTAGTTAGTGCAGTTGGAAGCACAAGGGAGTGGGCGAAGGGGCTTGGAGTATCTAGGTTTTACTATGCTATGCGTAGTAATATCATAATTTAATATGTGATTTCCTCAGTTTTATTCTGCTCCTAAGATATTACTCATCTTGATGGTGTTGTGTATTATGCATGAAGACAAACTTAAGCTTTCTGGAAAAAACATTATTTTGGGATTTCCCATGTTCAAAAGTGCATGTTGTTTAACAATACGTTTTGACAACATCAGCTTCAATCTAAAAGAATTTTGTGTTGGTTTTTGTTTGTGGTGTCCATTACTTGTGACACGCACAAGCATGGTCACACACACACACGCAGAACAACGTGCAGAGGGAAAAGGGAAAACACCACTCTTAAATGAAGATAGTGAAAGCTTTTTCGAAGGCAATAATGTCAAATACAGAAGTGGTTAAAGAGGAGCAGGAGGAAAACATTTAAATGTAACTACATCCATTTCTACCAGCTAATAAAGAGAACATTTTCTTTGCTTTCTCTAGTGGGAAAATAGAGCAAAAGAACTTCCTTTAGCACTAGTTTCTATAGTGACACTACCCTCAAAATCATCTTTGTGCAATCAAAAGTAACTTGATAGTACAGTGTAGAAATGGAGCTTAAGCAGAGTTTTCTGTCATGTAGAAAACAGTTAATGATCTTGAGCAATGAGAGTTTAAATTGCATCAAACATTACATTCTTCTAGTTTAGTAACTGAACATTTGTTTCCCCCTGCTAATAAGGTAAGAGATGGCAAATGTCATCCTCCCCAGCCTCCTAACCCCAGTCAAGGTCCATGATGTCCACCACACTTCTGTGTTTGAGTCCACAGATGCTACATCTACCCATTCCTTAATTTTCCCTTGGTCTACGTGCAGCTGAGCTCTCTGGTTTTCCTTGGGGTCTGTGGCATTTCTTCTCACCACAGACACTTGGGAGCTGAACTTGACTCGGGTGGATGGAGAGCAGCACAGTTCCTTTCTGATCACATGAACCCACCTTCACGACTGGAGGTACAAACCCGCAGCCCTCCACCCTCTCCTACCCTGGCAGGATCCCCTTCTGCAACCGGCATCTCCTGCTGGTCATCACCCCTTTCTTCCTCCTCCTCTCTGCAGTTGGTTTCTCTTTCCTCAGCTGCTCCTACATCCAAATCAGCAGTGCAGGCATGTCCCTTGTCTTACTCTCTTGCCCCCGAATTCCTTTTGTTTCTGTCAGCCCCTGCTCTGTAGTGTAACCCCTGTTTTCCCCTTTGGGAATTTTTCAAGTGTCTCCCACTCCTGTCTCCAGATAAGGACCAAAGTGGTCTTTTTTCTTTTTTTGTCTGACTACAGAGTTCATCCAAACCCTAAATATTTCAGTTAACTTCTGTTTTTTATTATCTATGGGCTTATCTTCCAGACAGAGTGGGCCGTAATTTACAAAGGACTAAGCAAGTTCATGGCTGATTTGTTACATGCTGAGGCATTAAATATGGAGCAATTTTACATAATTAACCAGAATTCTTAAACTGCATGCATGCAGGTTCCTCAGCCAGTCACAGCTGATTATGTTTTGGTTACTGATGAATAGTAGCACTAAAAAAATATTATCCACTTCTTCCCAGGATTGTTTTCACAGACAAGCCTGTCTGTCATGATGCAGCCGTTCCAACAGCATGCTTATTTACCTACTTAGCTGATTTTACACTTGGAGCTGCAAGATATTGTTAGAGAAATAGTTCACTGGTTTCCTACAAAGTTTAATTAAAAAGAATGATGCCATTATATATTATGTGTATCTATTATGTGTATCTATTTTAATCTCTTCTTGCATATCAGGTTTCATTACTCTTCATGGTTTCTGTTATTTGTTTTGCAAACACACAAGTCGAGAAATAATTATGAATAATGTAGGTCACCCATGAGAACTGAGGAGGAGAAATCATCATCGAGTTGTTCTGTTCTGGAAAATCAGAGAGAAGTGTTTGCGCGGGGAAAGCCTCCAAGGTAAAACATGCCCTCTGCTCAAAATTTCTGATATGCCTCCAGCTGTTCAGGGCAGAGAGACCTTTGAGGTATAACCAGTTCTGGGAGGTCCATCATCCAGGCATGCTGTTGTCCGCTGTGACTGAAACCTGGAAGCACTTGCACAGCCCTGGTGAGGAGCCAGGAGTGATGCTTGCTCCCTGTGCCTCCCCTGCTCTGCGTTCAGACCCTGGTCCTGGAGGCCATGGTCCCTCTCGAGGAGCAGTTGTTGGCAGCTGCGCTTCGGGAAAGCCAGGGCAATGCTAAACCTGTGCATCCCTCCTTTCTGACAGTGCTGCAGATGGGCTTGCAGGACTGTCTGAAGGAATGTAATTCCTGACTGAAGGCTTTAAAAAACGTCAGTCACTGAAAAAATGGCTTGCCTGTGCACTGCTGTTTTGAAAGCATTGTTTTACTTCCAGTGAAGCTGCTGCAGGAGGCTTCCCTGCAGAACGAGGCTTTTCCTGCATTTTGTTGAAGGTGAGCAGTGTCTCCTACTCTTGCCTTTCCACCTGCTAGCCAAGTGCCAGTCCCCTGGTTGCCCTTCCTGCCTGCTGTCATTCAGCAGTGCCAGCTGGGCGCCATTCACAGTGACTGAATATACTCCATTATTATTTGACTCATAATATTTGCTAAGGGAACCACTTGGAGATATGGAAATCAACCTAAGAAATTCTGATATTGAAGAAAATACCCATAAAATCAATCCTCTCAATCCTCTCAATTCTGCAAATTAGCATGAAATGTAACCACTTGCATTCAGACCTGAATCTTGGATAAATATTTATTAATTTAGTAATGAATATTTATTTATCTAAGAATTAGTCTGAAGACAGCCAAGACAATTTGAGTTTGGCTGCTCAGGTTGTTTCTATCTAGCTTTGCCAACTTACTTATGCTTGTCTTTTTTTTAGAAGTGCTGAACTTTAAAGCCTACACTGGTGCCTAGCATGATACTGGCGTATCTTCAAATCAGAGATAAGTCAGTAGGATAAAAATAAACCAGACTGTTTTCTTGTCTTCAATATTGTAACCCATGGTATAATATTATTCCCTTCTCTCTGTTAGAGATCTGAATTATCAATGACTCAAAGGCTTTTTTATTCATTAAAATAATTGGTTTTACCTTTCTATTCTTCTAAGGCCAGTGAATTTAAAATTCTTATAATTTTGCCTAAATGAAAACATATATTATGCAGTAGGGAAAAAGATGCATATGCGATTAGTCTATGATTATCTTGCTGTTAAAATAAATCTAAACAAATGGGATTTTTATTGTTCCAGTGCAGACTATCTGGATGGTAAATTATTCTAAATTGGTCATAAGCCACAGCCCATTCAAGATTGTTCAGAGAGCATAGGCAAATGGGTAGCTTTTATTATTCTTAAATATAGTTAGTTTTTTTCATTCTTGATGGCTTTTTCTGGTTGTAGGTAATAAATGCAGCTATATATTACTGCTTTGTGTACCTGATATGTCAGCATGATATTCTTTAAAGCACCAGTGATATAATTTGATTTGAATTTTTAATAACGGAGCATCTTGCAGAAGACACTGTAAGTAGATGATGGTTAAAATTAGATAGACACGTAAAATGAACTCAGTGTCAATTTGTCTTTGAACTCCAGATGCATACTGTGAGAGGCAACAGTGTGTGACCATAGGATGAATAAAGACTGTATGTAAAGTAGTTTATGAATAAACTACTTTCATGATGGAGAAAGAGCAGTGCATATGTGTGTGTGTTTTTATATATATATCTCTACACACACACAGATTCACTACTAAGTTGAGAAGATGTGAGTACAGATCTTCCCAAGATCACTTTAGGGTACCTTCTTTGGAGAAGATGAGGCAATGTAGATGCAGAGGCCACAACTTCATCCACCTGAGCTCAATCTGGCACTGCTGCTGAGCCTTCCCACTACCTACTGTGTTAAGACGTAACATGATTCATGCATCACATCTGAGACAGGCAGTGTGTGGTGGCCTAGAGTGAATGAGATCTGCATTCCTCCTTTTTGCAGGTACATCACCTTGCAGAAGCAGCAACTGCTTCTTTGTTAAACAATCTGAACTAACTGGATCCTCTTTGTTTCGTTGCCAGTATAGTATTCTGCCTTGTTGAACAGTTGATTTGGCTTGCTCTGCAGTTAGAAAATAACTGAGCTGGCATGAGAAGCAGCAGATCTGAGGAGGTAAGGTGAGAGAGGGTGACTAAAGGGGACCAAGGCCAGATGTTTTAAGGAGTTTAATAAATTAACACTATTGTTTAATCTAGTAGAATTTTTCACTAACTGCTTACTAGTAATTGGTTACTAATATTTGCATTCTGCAGCATGTTATAGTGCTTCTATAATCTAAAAACCAATGTTTTGTTTGGTTATCTTATTATGTAATTTCAAGGGGAGATGAAAACATAGCACACAACACTCCTGTAGTGTTCAGCTGGGAGGAACAGTATTGTGTATGCTTAGAAGCTGGTTTACTTAGTCCCTCAAAAGCCCCTCTGCTGTTAGGGGGGTTAGAATAAATGCAAATAATTTCCCCAGTGTGGACCAGTTAGAAAAATGCAATAACTCACATTTTGCTATAAAAATACAAAACTGGTTGTTCAACCCTAAAATACCAAGCTTTGGAATTACTTGTTTCTCCGCCATACTGTAGCTGGATGGGGTGGAGGTGGTGTCTGCTATCAGGTACTGGTGTCACCGTACAGCCAAGCCTGTAAGGTTTGGCATAGTGATTGCAATAGGTTGTATGGCTAAATGGGCGATATTTTAGTCTATTATATGGAAGATGTCCATCTCATTCAGTTCCCAGTCTTGCTACAAGTGATCTTGTAAGTTTTCATTTCCGTAACAAATAAGTTAATGACATTACTTCCTAAGGCCAGGGAGAAAATTTTCTAATAGAAATGTTTTCTACTGGAAAATGTTGATTCATCTAAGTCAAGGCCTTATGAGGGTATATCTTTTTTTTTTTTTTTTTTAAGGAGATTTGGCAAAATATTACCAAGGTTTTCAATGTTCCTGACAGATTT
>JAVJGI010000014.1:71579197-71692054 GCA_035590275.1 Ibycter americanus
TTTAAGGAGATTTGGCAAAATGTTACCAAGGTTTTCAATGTTCCTGACAGATTTTTATTGTATCGAAATAAGATGTTTATGGATAAACTATTTCTAGAAGGCTGAAAAAATGATTTTGGAATATTTGCATTGTGAACAATTCTGGTATTTTAATTTTTTTCTTACTAATTCATAATGAATACAGTATTTAATACCTTAGAGCTTTGAAATACATGGATGGTATCATTTTTGGCCAAGCCTGTCTAGCTGTGCAATGATATTTGACAGCAGAGGCACTGACATACACATATACTAAATATAGTTCTGAATTAAACCACTGAGGCTACTTCTAATCTCATTTCCTAATTCAATGTGCTTCCTTCATGGAAATAAACCAGTTGCAAGATGAAAGTCTCCATGAAACTGTCCCATGGAGATGAGTCTTGTTCTATTAACAAGCTCCATGAAGTCATGACTTGTACATAAATATATATTGTTTCCATCATAACTCAGAATCAGATAAATCCTTGTCTTAAGCTAATCAGAGATTAATAATGAGAAAGAAACATAATGAAGAAATTTTACAGGGAGCACTTGTATTGCCAGGATACTGCTCTGAGGAGATGTTGGCAATCTTCAAAGTGTGACAAAGCCTGAGCACCTCAGACCTGTATCGCTGCCTATTGCTGCAGCTCCAGCAAGTACAGTGAAACTTGGTATTACACTCCAGTGAAAGACTTAATGTAAGATGCTTCCTCCTTTGCCTTGAGAATCACTGTGTGCCTGGAAAATTGTTGGGTTAGGCACTATCATACCACTGACCTCTCTGGCTGATGCTTGTTTTGTTTAGAAGGACTTACAGTGGGGACTTGTCGCAGGTTTGCAGACACAGATTTTTTCATGAGGGACATTCTGTTCTTCTATAACTGACAGTTCAAGTAACACAAGTATGATCTTCTTTAAGTACTTTTCTCCCTGCTGTTGTCCTGCAGCCAAGGAAGCTTGCATGGGCTTCCTCCTGCAGTTTATGCTCCAGCTGTTCCCAATCATGAGTGAGAGTCACAGATGTCTACCCCAGTGAGGAGGACTCCTGCCTCTGGGCTGTTGCAGCGCTCTGGCAATTTCCCAACTTTCCCCACAGTACTGCCGTTCCTTGGAGAGCAGGGGAGCTGCTGGTTTATGATTTGGTTTCATTTTCCTCAGCAGGGTTCTGCCTAGCAATGTTCAGTGTTTTATTATCTGACCTATTTCATGTAATACACTTGCCACCTCTAAGACGTACAGAGTTCTGTGCTATTTCTTAGTCCAGCTGAGAGCTATAAGCCAAGTAGTAAAATGCCTGGATGCTTTCTAGACTTCTTTCCATGCCTGTATTCCTAATGGAGTAAAGACACTGAAGAAACACCCTGAATGTTGCATACATAAAGTGAAATTATTCCATACGTTAAATCACTGTTAAACAGAACAAAAAGTATAAAGTTGGGTGCCCACATTTTGGCACATGACATCATATTCATGCAGCCAGATGCATGGTCCAGTCTTCAGAATTATGTGTCACTTTTCTATCAGTATCAGCAATTGCTTCTCATGTGATGTGTCAATGACTAAACCCTGAAAAGCAAGATTCTTACATGGTGCATAACTATTGCTATAGGACCTACACACAGGCAGCAGAGCTCGAAAACACTGGTCACAGATTTACACTTTAACATTTTCCAGGAAGCTTATAGGGAAAATTATGTTTGCATCAAACAGCAGTGTCTTATTCTATAAATATATTAAGAGAGTATAAACACGGACTTAGTTAAGCACTTGTGTAAGGAAACGGCAGCGTTTGAATTGCACCCTCAGTAATCATTCTCTCCTATAGTTTCAATGTGACAGTATGTGATTCAACATCTCCTCTTCCTGCAACTTTCCTGCTATTCCCAGCCAATACAAAATATCAATTAGCTCTATGGTATGAGTAGTTTCAGTAATTTTGCCGTTCTTATCGTATCAGCAGAATTTTTCCATCTTTATGGACAGACGTGTAAAAATCTTCCATGAGAATTTTAACACTCTGGTCAGGAGATGTGTATTAAGAGTTTTCTCTCAAGCAGTGTCTCCCTTGTTAAGGCAAAATCTGATATTTATTTTTCTTAACCAAGAAGAAAAAAGTCTTCTACTAGAATTTTAGAGAAAAGGCAAATTTGTATAACTTGATTGCAACCTAAGTGCAGTCAGGTGGCTGGTACATATGGAAATTTTTAACTGATGATACTTTGATACTATTGAACTCTGTCATATTTGAACAGGTAGAATTCATGTCCTGTGGGTACAATGGGGGAAACAAGAACAAGGACACCTTTGTTCTTGAACATATGAGAAGAGCTCGTGATGCTATAAGCAAAGATATTGTATGTGAAAGAAAGGTCAGATATTGGGGTTTTGGTCACAAAAATATTTTTACACTAGTGCCTCTGGATGGTATTTTTGTTCTTTTGTTAGACAAAAAAAGTAATTATATAATACTGTTAGTCATCTTGTAACGTTCATCCCTGCTCTCAGCTTTCATCTGCTGTGCGCAGTTGGCGACTGATGCTCAGGGACTCTGTGCAGTGAGGTGCTCTTCAGCCGCAGACTTTACAAGCGTAGCAGTGCTATTGAAAAAGTAATCACGTGCAGGGTAATATTTCAAGGGCTCCTAATTGAAAAAGGAGAACTAATTTCCACTGGGTCACTCGTATCCATTGTGCAAATTATGGTTAGAAGGGAGTTTGCTGTAATGTTTTCCCAAATCATTCTAGAGAGGTCCATTATAAAATCTCTGCCCTTCTTTTAATCCACAGAGGACCCATAACTGATAGTTTGGAAGGACTTTCTGGAGGCTGCCTTTTGCAGGATAAGCAGACCCTTTATATAATTAATTGATCGGTCTGATAACAAATTTTTTGTCCTAGCTGGCACTTCTGCGACAGAGCAGTTCTAATTTGGGGCACTGAAGTGAATGCTTGCAGTAAACTTAACAAGTGACATCAAGAAAATGTATCAGACATTAACTGCTTCAGAGGTAACACTGCCTTTGCAAATGCAGATGCTTTAAGAATCTGGCAAGTTTTTCACAAGGTGATTCAATTTGAAATTGGGTCTTTGGTAATGGGGAAAAAAGTCATGTTTGATTCTGAGCTATATATTTTTTACTTTTAATAGTTACTTAATGCCTACCGTAGCGATTCATTTTTTCCAAATGTACTGATTGATATGAAGATACTAATGTCAGAAATCATTACATAGTACTCCAAAATTATTTTAGTTGTTGCATCAAAAATGCATATGGTACATGTAGAAAACCAAGACAGTTAGGCTGCCTCTCTTATTTTGTACCAAGCTGCCATCTCAATAGAACTGACATTTAAAATCCTTTTTGGCAACATATAGAGGATAAATAATAGTTACCTGACACATGAAACATTTCACTGAGTTGATATGGTTGTATCACCTGTTCATCCCAAAGCGAAAGGTCACACTGAGGATATGCAGGATGTTGTTACACCTGAGATGTTTTGTTTTGGTTTGTTTTGTTTGGATTTTTTTCAGACCCGTACTATAAATAAGCTGTTTTAAATAGCTATTACTGGTTAGGTAGCTGATCTTAATGAAATTAAATAGCTTGAGACTGACAGATCCCTTTTCTATGATAGCATTTGAGAGAGAGGGAATCAATTAGCATGACGCACTTGGCAGTGTTCAGAGTGTGGTCACTGTTTAACAAAATGAATTGTAATCCTGTCTGCTTCCTACAGACATGGAGAAATACAGCACTCTGATATGCTCTGTAACCTTTAAGGGTCCGAGATGAATGAAAGAAGAGCCGGAAGGTGGAAGATACACTGTTGTTGCAAATACATAAAGATACCAATCTTACCTGACAATCAGGAAATGACAGAAAAGGCAGGATAAAAAGGCAAAGGAAGGCATAGATACATTTTTGTGAATTCTTAGTTTTTGCTGAGATGCAACTTCATGCCACTGATCACCACCCCGTGGGCCCAACCATTCAGCCAGTTGTCCACCCACCTCACTGTCTGCTCATCCAGCCCAAACATCAACAGCTCATCTATGAGGATCTTGTGGGAGACAGTGCCAAAAACCTTACTGAAGTCCAGGTAGCTGCTGTTCTCCTCACATCTACCAGGCCAGTTATGTCATCGTAGAAGTTTATCAGCTTGGTCAAGCATGACTTCCCCTTGGTGAATCCATGCTGACTACTCCTGATAATTTTCCTGTCCATTTCCCTGGTTTCCAGGACTAGCTGCTCCACCACCTTTCCAAGGATGGAGGCGAGGCTGACCAGCCTGTAGTTCCCTGGCTCTTCTTTCTTGCTCCTCTTTGAAATAGGAGTGACTTTTGTTCTCCTCCACTCTTTGGGGATGTCTCCCAATTACCTTGATTGATCAATGATTATCCAGAGTGGCCTTGCAGTCACATCTACAAGCTCCCTCAGCACTTGTGGGTACCGCTGTTCTGCCAGCACCTCACTCTTGGCCTCGCAATCTCTGCTGTTTCACACTCACTGGAGCAGGTATTGAACGCCAGTCTGCACCATTTCGTAATCAGTTTAAGGGCTGAGTTTTTGCAGAGTTTGAGGACAGCTAAGGGCACTGTACCCCCACAGAATTCAGCAGGGTTTGAAGGTGCGTAGATGTTCTTCATGGACAGACCTCTGAAACAACGCTCTTGCTTTTGCTTGAGCTAGAGCTTAATTCTAGTGCAGAGGTGCAACCATCAAACATACAAATCCAGATTCTGTGCTAGTGTAAAATGACATACTAACTATTTTATCTTCAACTAATAAATTAAGAAGTAAAGTATCAAGTGTTAGCCAAACCTGGAGTGCAGTCTTGAGATAAATTTTGCAATCTGACTAGTTCGTATCTAGATTACAGTGATCTACAAAACGTTTAAAATCAGATGGAAGAAAAAATTGCTTAGTATGTATAAGACAAAAAAGAATAGCACCACTATTTGAGAACGTGAGGATCACAAATTTTAAGCAGCTTTATAAATTATATAGAATATTTTTGCAGTAGTTCTGAGAAAGAACATTGATATAATCCAGTGAATTTATAGAATGGAGAAATACTCTGATAAAAATAGGAACTGGGCACAAGAGGTTCAGAATGGAACTAGGATTTCTAAATTGAACATATAATGAAAATTCTAAATAGTTATCTTAAAAGCTATCCATTGTGCTTTTTGAGTATCAGTTAGAAAATGAAAAAAAAATGTTTAGCTTATGCTGGGAGAAAAAAAGGAAGAAAATCTGAGTGCATGTGGGGATTTTATGCATAATGGGACCATTGAGTCAACTTACTTCTATCAAACATGAAGTCTCCCTAGGTTTTGTAGAAGCAAGAATGCTTTATAAATATCTTCCGTTATTGTTGCTGTTTTGGTAAAACCTGAAGAATTTACTGGTACATTTTCTGATAGAAATTTGGGTCTCTCTAAATCCAAAATTGCTACCATTTTTCTCAGAAACCTCACGTCCTATCTGTATCCTTCATTTTCTGACATTTGTCAAAACCGGGTACTTAGTGGTCAGCTTTTTTTTTATTTTTATTTATTTGATTTATCAGTTTATTGCTATAAAAGCCAGTATTTGCCTGCAACAACATGGCAGTATACATATATTTTCGAATACCTATATGCATAGTCACAGTGATTTCTCCATGCCATATTCCACTGTAAACAGCAAAGACTGAATATCCTCTGAAATACCTGTTGTGATGCAAAGATCCCAGGGAAATTATGTAGCTGAGAAGTTAATGGGAATTCTTCTAGTCAGGTTGTTTTCCCCACTTTCTCTTTCACCTGGTTGGGAGCGTTGTAATGAAGTTTTGCTGGGTTCTACTAGGCATAAGCTGAAAGAACTGTCCTCCACCCGCAGTACATGGAAATAAAAGAATGTGCGGGTTGGAAAAGGCAGGATTTTATTATTTTTTTTCTCTGTAGCTAAGGCCTCAGCATATCAGAGCAATGATTACAAAGAAAATCCTCATAACTGACAGCAGAGAAAATTGTCTATTTTGGACAAATTCTTTGGGAAATTTGGCTGCAAAGATCTAGAAAATGTCTACCAAGAACATACAGACTGTGATTTGGGTTTATTTGTTTTGTTTTCTTTTCTTTTCTTTTGTTCACAGTTTGGGCAGATTGTCAGCGTAGATAAAGGTATGTTTTCTAACACAAAGCTACCCTTCCAGCAACTTTCGTGTCCTTAGTCTAAGTCACAAGAACTTCTTTCATGAGTTTGCAACAACTTTTTTAAATAGCATTAAATAAATGATGCTGCTATTATAACTTCATACTAAGAAAGGCTGTACTTTTTTGACTGTAATAAAAACAGTTATGAAGTTGGTCTGAGCAATTTACTTGACATTGATACTACTTTTGGTATAGATACTGAAAATAGATTTCTATAATGTGACAAGTCAGATCCCATAATGTCTGGTGACATTAAGAGCATCACCTGCAATATACTAAAATGATTTTGATGTAGAAACTCTTAATAACATAATAGAACTGTATTTCCTTATAAATTTACCTAAACTGAACCTGGTTTAAATCCCAGATTTTAGGCTTTTAGCATTTTAATTCTGGGGATACAATTTAGACCAGTCTTATGCTGAGTTGTCTATGCGGTTCCTAATGTTCATTGTAAGCCTTCCTTGTCCATCAGTGCGTGGAGTACAAGCCACTTGGGTGCATATATGAAAACATTTCTGGCAGAGTTGGGGGTTCGCTTGTGATTAATACGTTTAATATTTAGGTCCATAGTAGGAATTGAGGTGATGCTTCAGGTTATTGATATACTTCTAATATAGATGTAATATGTAGCAGCGGGTGTTACACTTCGATCATTTACTTCCATTTGCTTGCTATTAATCTCGATCATTTTAGCCATTTGCCATTTGATTACCTTATCTTTTGATCTGCTTCAGAATTCGCACCCATGTAAATGTATTTTAATATCACATCGGCTTTGTGCCCCTATTTCCAATTTCTTCAGTTTTCTCCATAAAAATATGACTGAACCATGTCAAATATCAAGTTTTACCCAACTGGGTCGAATAGCTTTTTTATTTCAGTCTTTGTGATAAGAAATAATTGATTTCTAAAATATTATGGAAACTTTCAAGGTGTGATGTAAGTGTGCCTTTTTTCTGCTGCGTTTCCGGATCTATTGCAATGGCTGTCAAATTGAAATGAGAGGTCTTAAGAGCTGTGGCATTCATCCCAGGCTTGGGCATTCATCACCTGTCTTTGGGAATGTAATCCATACACTTGACTGCCTCCCAGCCCACCCAAACACCAGAAAAGTTCTGAGATTCATTCTCATTATAGTATTTATAACAGGCAGTATTCTGAGTTCTGGGGTACCTAAATTCCGAAAAAGTACATTTGATGGAAGAAGATGTCTTTGTAGCACTGACTTTTGCTTAGCCTCTGTGCCATGCAAACTGGAAGTCAGGGCCAGAAAGTGCTTTCTTGTACAGGGTTGGACAACTAAGATAGGAGGACAAAGCTTTAGCATGTTATTTTGCTTTTTTATCCAGTAATTGTCTAATTGAAGCACATAAGTTCTTGCTCATCTCCCACTCTTCAACTAACTTTGCAAGTAGCAGTAGATTGCAGTCAAAGTGACATTTTTTCTTGTTCTCCTGGCTCTGTGAAACTTGCCTTTCTGGTGACACAATGACACATCTTCAACAGAAGGGGTGAAATGTGTTGCCATCCAGAATGTTCTTCTCCCTCAGCCTGTACCCAAGAATATTCTGTTCTGGGATGTGGAGCTTGGGCTCAAACCCCTTTGGCTATCACCTGTCACCTCAGCTATTATCTCAGGCCCCTCAGGATATCTCCTGGGGTGACTCACCTGTCACCTCAGCTAACAAGGACTCTGCTGAGTTTGCTCTGTAACATATCTTTAGGCATTTAGGGTGTCTGAAACACCTCAGCAAATATGGTCAGAGTTTTCCTGAGTTGTTCTCTTGAACTTAAGTTTCTTAGAGCCATTGAAGTATGGTTTGGGTACGTAAATGCTTTGTGGAATGTCCACCTGCCTTTGCTGACCCCCATCTAGATAAAGACTGTCATACTTTGGAAAAAGCCATCGGTTGTACATTCTTCATTCTTTAAAATACAATCATAATCAGTTTTCTTTAATTTTAGATGTATTGACCAGTATAGCACTGGCAACTGCCCAGAGTTTGTCCCCTGGGGCCTTTTTTTGTCTTAATTTGTAGAACTTCAAGTTTTTTTCTCACTTGCAGAGTAGTTAGTGTTGTCTTATTATCAAAGAACATAACATCAGGTAGAATAGTTCCCATGTTTGTTGTTGTGATTGCTCAGTTTCATTCATCTCTGAAGCACTCCTAAACCTGTGTATTGTAATAAGAACAAGATGAAAAGAACCTCAGATGAGAAAATTCTTTGGTTTAATATTTGATCACTCATTTCTCCCAGACTGGTAATGCCACTTTAATTATGAAGGTCACTAAATTCAAATGAGCAAAGTTGCAGCAGCTGGCCATTTTGCAACTCTGGTGAGTGTTCTTTATGGGTTTAGAGAAAGAGATAAACTGCATTACAATTGCTCCTAAAGCTTTGTTCACTGTAGTGATGGATGACTTTATATATAATGTATTTATCAACTAGCACTGACAGTTGCTTTTTAAAAAATGCATAATTAAAAATTCAGTTGTTCAATAGCTACTTTCAAGAATTCTGACATTCCTTAGTTCATTTTTCATGCAATTATTGCCTCCAGAACAATTTCAACCATCTTTCTCGTGGCTTTCATTCCACATTGTAAGAATGAGAAGAATCTGCTTGGAACAATTTGTACTTTGGGTCCTTTGTTTTCATTCTAGGAAATTAAAAAGTAAGGATTCACACAGGGGTTCCATTAGCAAAAAGCATGTCCACTTCTTTCATGTTCACAATGGACTAGTTTTTGGTATTGAAACTGCTATAATAACTTTCCCCTGTCATAGGCAATTGAAATGTATATTATGAATTGTTTCATGCAACACTTTTAAAGCAAAACTTCACAGCTGGGCATTATGAAATATGTTTTAGAGAAAAACAGTGATATGGAAAATTGCCATAGAAAAAAGTTCTCTTTTTTTACTGTACTGGCATAAGTTGTTGTCGAATTAGAGCTGAGTTTTTCTCTCCTGCTACAACAGCACCAAGTTTGGAGACACTCAAGTGAAAAAAATGGTGTAAACATATATTGGTATCAGGTAAAAATGGAAACCAGTGTCAGCCGTTTGACTTTGCATGTCTTCTTGCTGGACTTCCAGTTGTCTGCTACATAAGAGGTCAGCAGTGGGTTAGGCCGTGAAAGATTTGTCCTATTCTTCTGGTGAAAGGAGCTTTAATAGTCTAGGAAAGTTTAAAGTGATTAAGAAAAGTTAAAAAACTTGTGCTGGAAAGCTCACAAAGTTTATATTCTTTGCAGTGGAAAATGTTCAAGGCTGGAGAACTTTTAGCAGGATTCAGAAAGAAATACTCATAAGATCCTGAGCAAAACATTTATTTTCATCTTCCTTTTACTAAAATTGGGAAAAAGAAAACCAAAGCAGAAATAAAAATGAAACCCCTACCAATTTAAAAACAGCATTCAGAAATTAAAAAAATGCAGACCAAATAAGCCAAAATACATTGCGTTAGAGAAGTGTGGCTAGGTCAGTATTATTGTTTCTCTTCTGTCATGAAAGAATACAAGGGAAAAAATACCAGCAAAAAGACTGCTCTAGAGTTAATTACCATTGACATTCACTGCTGGGCAAAGGATCTACGTATCACAGAAGGCAACATACAAGCCTTATATTGACCCCATAACTTTTCCCTACAGCATATCCCTGTATAAATGTGTCCAAACGAAACAAACAGAACCTCCACAGCCTCTTCTGTCTGAGAGAAACCGGTGCCTTCCCTACACGTCCCTGGTTAAATTTCCAGCTGCGCAGTGCTGATGGCAGCACGTGCCCTGAGCCCATGGCCAAAGGACAGGTGGGTGTCCAAGCAGGGCTGCAGGCTGCGGGGAGATGCAGGGGTGGGAGAAGGGGGACTGATGTCAAGTGGTTACCACAGCAACGGGAAGGGGACCAGAGGTGGGGGGGAGAAGAGGTGGGAGTGTTACTATGGCAACGGATGGAGCGCCTTCCTCAGTTGTGTTGGAGATGCAGCTGTCCTTACTTCTAATTACCTGCCTGGTGCTGGGGGATTTAGGCACAAGGTGCCAGGAGTGCCTGTGTTATCACCTATTTCATTTCTAGTTAGAAAGCGAAACTGAGCTGGGGATGAAGTATTTTTCCCAGGCAAGCTACACCCATTTTAATCTCTTTTGATTGATGACAGTATAACCAGTTCACAAGTAGTATCAGAATTACTTTTTATTCTTTCTTCTGTAAAGAACTGTATTCCAGTATCAGTTATTAATCCTGCAGCGCTAGAAAAGATGCTGAGTTAGGGAGTGAGTTTAAACTGTATTAGGGAGTGAGTTTGTCTTACCCATCATCACATGACTATGTTATTTTCCTTTAATGAGCTTTGCAAGATCTTAACATTTCTTGTTTAGGTTCTTTCTTTTTTTTTTTTTCTAATAACACCAGGTATTGACAATTTCTGGTAGGCCCATTTTGATTTTCCCGAACTGGGGAGCGTGGAGGTGATGGAGTTTGTGAGCATATGAGGAATGTGCTCATATGAAACTGATACGAACAGCCTGGTCTCCTGAAGTTGCTGTCATTGAATGGCCCAGTGAATGGCAATCAGCCATCTGCTATTTCATCTGGTGTCACTTTTCCCCCAGACTAGGACAATGAAGAATTGCCAGTGTCAATAGGTGATTTAATATGAGTCTCATATCAAAAAAGAATGGACTGAAATCTAGGGGGAGCTGGAATTTGATCAACTTTGCCTTGAAAAGTAGGGTCTTAAAGGGAGACAGAGCTATTTTGAGTGTCAAACCACATAATACAAGAAGGCTTGGTAGGAAGTGTGACCTGGATGAGTGGAGCCCAGGGATTACTTTGACACCACCCACAAAACCAGATCAAAATTAAAAAAAAAAAACCACAACAAACAACAAAAAAGCCCAAGAGGTGAAGAAACTGAGGCAAGGATAGGCCTCCAGATACTTACCCTACTGAAATATCTCTGTGATTGTGTTGTAAAGCCTAGATGAAGACTAAAGACATTTGCCTGCTGTATTTTCATCTGAAGAGGTAAGCTGTGAACTGCAGCATCCTCAGCTTGGAAATGTGGGAAGGCTAGGCTCAGCCTGATGAAGGCAGCCAGCACAACCTTAGGGGCTATATATTTTGAATATGGAGTCTCAGCCTCCCCTCAAAGTGTGCTTGCAGTAACGCAAAAGCAGAGAAGAGTCTCATTTTGCCTAAGCCAGCAGTGCAGAGGGGTGCAAGGCTGCCCCAGCTTCTCTGGAGGTCAAGAGCAAGAAAGGCTTGAGCACAGCTGTGAGTCTCATTACAGAGTGTTTCTCTGTGCTTATGTGGCAAAACAGTCTTGTTCTCATTTTTAGAGCAGTTAGTTACATATCCCTCCAGTGCAAATGAGAGCTTTTATAAATGAGCTTTTTCTACTACTTTGTGCACAGTTGGCTTTTTGTGCATCATTTTCTTCAATGTGGATACAGGACATAACTCCCTCACCCACTGTTGCTTCATTTATTTACTTGGTTTCTGTCATCCAGCACTTTAAGCTTTCCTTTTGGATCCTAATTGTGTGGCCGAAAGTGTAGACTTTGTGACCTGGGTAAATCAGGGATGTCCAGGGACCAATACTTGTCCCCAAGAGCGAGTGGCACCAACTGGTGTATGTCTACATTTCATAGTTTTAGCTGCCTCTCTGGCAGATTTACCTTGGAAGGGACAGGGTAAGGACATCAGCTGGCAGTGAAGCAAGGTGAATGACTGGGTGTGCAGTGCTTGAACTGTGTTTGTAGTCTCCTTTTATTTAGCTGTAGAGATGCAATCACTGAGTTAGTGCTTCTTTTGAGGAAAAGCACAACAAATGCAGAATTGTATGTATTATTTTACTTTGACCCTTGAAAATATTCACTGATGGGTGGCAGGATGGTTTCAAATGGGAGAGTGTTTGTAAGAATAGGGTTTAAATCCCTGGCGAGCTGTAGCTTTCCTGCACAACCCTGGCGAAGACACTGCTGCCATCAATATCTCAGCTTCTGAGAAAGAAAAAGCTTATAATTTTTTTCCCCCTCAACCAGAGTGTTGTAAGGATAAGACAGCAACTTTCTGGGACACTTAGGTACTGTAGTAGAGTGGTGTGTGGATTCTTAAGGTATAACATAGCCACAGGAGATACCCTAAAGATGACACTGGAGGGGAACAATGGAACAGGACTTTTACCCACATGATTTTGCCACCTGCCACCTTACAAAGTGCTTCTTACCACCTTTCCTCTTGCTCATGATTTTCGGTGAGACCCTCACTGTACCTGATCCTTCAGCCTGAGATGGGTGTCTGTTTTTTCGTCACTGCCCTGTCTCCCATGCCTTTACAGCTGTTCTTCTGGTAAGAGCGACAGTTGACATGAAACCAACATGGTAACCTCTGTTTTTCTAGCTTGCCAATAGCATAAAAGAGGTTTCAAAATGTTCTTCCACTTCTTTGGCTAAAAGACCCTCTCTCCATCGTTTAAAAAAACTCTAATACAGAGATTATGTCCATAAATTCTTATGGTGTATGTATGTCTTTGAGCATGGATTTATTTTCATGAACAGGGGGGTTTAGCTTCTGTTTTGAATAAGCTGATGACTCAAGAACTATGCTTATAAAGTTGATACGTATTTTGTTGTAGTATGTGAATACTATTGAGTATCTTTATGATTTGTTTAATATTTTTTTGTAGATATCAGGTATTCTTGGGAGACCTTAATAACGTACTTTGTTATATTAAGTACAGCGATTAACATATGTTCACATACTTTTAATTTTCTCTTTCTTTGTTTCTTCTGTTAAGTGATTATTCATTTTTATGTCTTTACTATTTCCACAGGAGTTAAGCTTGTCCTTGTGTGTTTGTCTTACCAAACTCCCAGGTTAACAACCTTGGTTTCATACCACATTGAATAATGCATTTGGAATCTCTCTCTCTCAATCAATCTCTGTGTCTCTCAAATAAAACCCAACCTGTCTGCTGTCTTAGTAAAGCCTTAAATTACAGATCAGAGTGGGCACTGTACTTTCTTTGTCAATCCCATCAACATTGTTTCTTCCAGCAGCAATCTCCTCATCTCCTTAGGAGTGACTATTGTGATTAGCATTTTGAGTTACATTGCCCACCAGATAACAGTGATCAAAAGTCTTCCCACTGCCATGTATCACCCACCTCTACTTCTCCTGTGACTTCCCTGCATGGTTTGGACATCCCTTTTTCTAAAGTGGCCCAATTTAATAGCACATAGTTCTTAAGAGTATAGCTCACCAAAGACAGAGCTCTTCATCAGGCCCTGTCTGCAACAGGACATGAACCCTAGCCCTCTTGAGACATCAAGAGAAGCAGCTGTGGAAGTGCAGTTGTGGCACAGCCATAGCAATTAGGATGTCTTTAGGAATATTTTAAGAAACAGAAGCCAACAGAAGAGTCCCAAAAGAAATGGGAAGCAGCGATATTCAGCAAGAATGCATAGTCTTCCACCGAAAGGGATGGGAAAAGAATAGATCTACAGCTGTTTTTCTAAAATGAGCTGTATTTTTTCTAATGTCATGCTGTGGTTTTGGTTATGGAATGGTTGATCAAACCAGGAGAGATAATCCATCAGTGCAGAGTGAGGAGGAGGAGGCATGAAAGGATCTCAGGGGATGGGCTGAGACAAACATCTCCAACCCTTCCTTTAGCTGAGTACAAGAATTTATCTAGAATACAGCAGGACTGGAGCTAGTCTCCAAGGAGCCGAAACAGGCACAGTGAGACAGATTAATGTTTTCTCAGGGAAAGGAAATGCTACGTGATAATTGCATGTTTTGTTTTTAGTACGAGGTTAGCTGTCTTTCTACTCTTTATAACAGCAAAAACCCAGTGAAGTAATCTCCTAAAGCAGCCAGGGTGAAACGCTATAGTGAAACAGGTGAGCTTCCATCCTCCTTGCTCTGAGACTCCCGCTGAGGCAGTGATGAGAAGAGCTTTTTTTTTTTGATTCAGAGCATTCAGCTATGGAGACAATTGTGACTGCTTACTGAAATATTTTGCCAGTGTTAACCTGAATAACCATTATATCTGTAGTGACAATCTCAATGTTGACTTTGCTTCTTTCATTGTATTTCCTCCCTGTAACCATCATGCTTGTAACTTCATGGAAGTATCAAAGAAATTCTCATAAAAGAGCAAGTTGTTCAAAGAATTTCTAAACAGAAAACAGTTTGCAAAGTTTTCAAAGGTATATATTTTACTACCACTAAACATAATCACTCTTGTGTTTTGGTTCGTATATTTATTTTCAGGGTCTTTTGAAGGTACAGCCTCAATGCTGCTCGGAGAGAGAAACTCAGATTAAGAAAAGAAAAAAGCTCAGAAGTGGGGAATTGTTTCCTGAGCGCTTCCACCTCTGAGAGACTATTAGGAATAAGGGTAGGAGCTGAGGGGGAGCAGGAGCATGGAGAGTGGAAACAAAGGAGGCGGGTGTGGAATGGGAAGGTGAGCCATGATGTGCCATCCCTTAGGCCCCAAACCCCAGTGTTGTACGTAGTGTGAAGTAAATACCCCCGTCTGGCTTCTGAGCACCTTCTGAAAACAGGAAGCTCCAGGCTGGCAGAGATACTTCAGGGAGAGTTACAGGCAGCCCTCACAGTGCTGCTCCACTCAGCCCAAGCTGTGCGGAAAGCAAAGCAAACTTTCAGGACACCCATGTGAGAATTATTGTCCTCACAGAAGGCGTGTGTTGGTCTTGGTGATACCGCAAGAGTTTTGAATATGCACTGTGTATGACGTACACTCTTTATTTTACCAGGTTTCCTCCAGCAGACTTCATTTATTTATTTCTACATTATTTCCACAAAATGAGATGTGTAGGATTCAAAATGGCTTCACTGGAAAACAGTAGACCATGCCACTACTTTCGGTTTCTTCCCACAGGGTATCTGAGAGTTTTTTACCAATTTTTGAAACTGGAATGCAAGTTGTACACAGGACGCAAAAACAACCAGTACCTGTCACGGAGTAATGCTAAGCCTTTATGTTTTAAGCCTCCCAGGGCTCTCCTGGAATTGCCTTAATTCCTAGCTTTTTATAATCTATGCACCATGCAATCTGGGGAACAGCCAGCACTCATCATGCAGCAATTGCTGGAGGAGTATTTATTTCCATCAAGATCAAAACTAGCCATGAGCATGGCCTGTACCTCCGATCAAAATGATCAAAAGCCTGTTCAGATGATGTTCCACGGGACAAAAGACAATTCTCTCCTCTTTCTAGCCCACTTATCTAGGGTAAGATATAATGAATCAGGGAAGCTAAGGGTGGGCTGTGCTCCACAAAATTACTCTTGTTATTTTGATATCAGGTGTGTGAATATTCTGGTTCAGGAAGAGGGAACCCCTCATCTTGTATTTTGGGGAACATTTTTCTTTCACTCATTTGTCACACAACTAAAGGGATGGCTGAATCAATCACAGAGCCCTTTGCAGGGTAATCTTTGGCAATTCAGCTGTTGATTAAACTTTCCTTTCAGCGGTGAGCTGTGCTGGAAAAAAATATTCTTTTGTTGAAAATGAACTTCAAACTCTGAAAAGGTTACCTTCTCTTAATGTTCTTCAAAAGCACCAAATTGCAGACTAAATAAACAGATGTCACAGGTGTCACTTTAATATTTGGGACATTCCCTACAAGAACACAGTATCTCAAAGCCTTCTTTTTGTACTTTTTAATCCAAGCGTGGAAAAGGCATATAGAAAGAGCATTTCTGCGTGTTTAAGACTTACAAATAGAATTGCCCACTTTGGTGAAGTCAAGCCTTTTGATAACTAAAGGAGATTTTGTCCCTTACACAGTTTATAAGACCAGTTTCAAGCTTATGGGAACAGTGTTTGTGGTGTTTTGGTGAGATATACAAGGGGTGTGGAGGGCACAGAATGATCATAATCTAAACTGAACTCTATTTAGGTATTTCTAGTTGATTGAGTACCAGCTTCAAACAAATCGGGGTAATAGCTTTTATAGCTAATAGACAAAGACAGTCTCACTCCATCAACACTCAAGATGTAGGTTCGACAATGAAAAAAATTAACATTTTGGAAGAGTTAGAGAATTAATTCTGAATTGATCAGAAAAGATAGCAATAGTTACTCAAAGGCTTCCTGCAGTATAGAAAAATAGAGTCTTGAGGTGATCGTGCATTGTCTGGTGGGCAATAGTAAGACCCTGGAAAGTATAATGAAGAAATTCTTGCATTTTTTCCAAGGACAAGACTCCTAACGTTGTTGTTGTTGTTGTTACTGTTGTTGTGAAGGATTGTGAAAATGCAGAAAATGAGAAGGCTGCAGCAGTAGCAACAAAGGCATACCATACTATTATCCATAGTCATTCAAACAGATCACCCAACTGTGACAGCCAATTAAATAGTGTTTTCCAGAATTAACCCACAGCTAAAATGATACATCATGGTAGGAGAAAAGCTTTGTGTATTGCCAACAACATGTTACCTCCCCTTTTAACAGAAAACAATGGAAGGCTTGGTTGAAAAGCATGTAGTTTTCTCTGTGACTACAGATGCCTCAAACAATGGCACTTTCAAGGTGTTCCCAATCATTAATCATTCCTACCCAGTTCAAGGGCAGATAATTCACTGCTGCTTTGATTATTTTCAAGGCACTAATGAAACTACATTAGGAATATTTGAAAATGTAAAAAATATGCTAAAATCAAGTAGTTGGAACCCTGACTATGTACAGTTACCTGCAGCTAATACTGTTGTTAATTCTGGGTTATGTCACACTGTCCACAAATCAATAGAAAGTAAAAAAGAAAAATCGTCCCTAGCTTATTGCTCTGTACATAACTGCAAAACAGAAAAATACTGTGTAATTAAATCATCATTTGATTTAGAAAAAAATCAGTCACTTTTCCTCATCTCATTCAGTCATTTTTCTCAGCAAAATATTCAGAATTAAAGGAGAGCTTTATAAAATTTAAATGGGAAGAAATGTTCTTCACGGGACAATTACTCGCATACTGTACAGGTAAAAGGACCATAGTCTGTTTTCTTGGGTTTAGAAGTGACTTTTGGAAATTAAGTGAGCATTGTCAAGCACCAATTTTAAAATCCCATTTTTAAAGATAACCTTGTTAGAGGTGATAGAGAGGTTTTCAGTGACAGAATGTTACTTCTTATTTTCAGAGTGTAGTGAGAATTTCTTGCAAGTAGAACAAACTGTCTTTTTACATGATAAGATAATGCATTCATTTAAGGGTAAGTTGCAAAAAAGAACTGATATCAAATTGTTTGGTCATAAGCTAGTCATCACTGGAGGAAAAAAAGAAAACAAAGACCTTTCAGTCAGAGGTACACATTAGCTACTAGGAATGAGGCTCTATATTTTCATATGATCAAGCAAAATGTAAATAAGCTGATTTCATTTTACTGAAAAGTGTTAGTCTTTCCAGAAACCGTAAAAACTATTGGTAATTTAAAATTTCTTAAAAGGCCTGATTTTATGTAGTTAGAGATTCAGCTGAGTACTTGTGTATGTCAGGAGTCCTCAGCTGAGAAACATTCTCATATTCTAGTTTTACATTCTTGCTCTTTCAATTTCTTAAAATTTAAAAAACTTTTTCCATATGTAATCAGATTTGGACAGGTTGTGGAATACTCAAACAGATTCCACTTCGATGAAGTTTTTAGGTGCGGGGAATTTAACACATAACATACTTTATGAATTTATTTTTAAAGGCAAACATAATGAACTATATTAAAAATCATAATAAATTATTTTTCTATCAATCCCTTCAAGTTTATAACTGAATTTTGCATCAGAGAAAGTGAATATTATATCAGAAATATGCGATGTACTAAAGGGAATAGGATTTCCCTAGAATTTCCCTTCATGTTGACATGTAGACCTATTTTTTCTCTTAGGGTTGGCCCTTACTTCTCAAGGAGAATGTCTTTTCAGGACTGTGGGTGCTCTGGAGCATAATTTCAGTTAACACATCCAGGCACAGTGTGAATATGCAGTATAAGTTGGAAAAATCTCGAGTCTGTTTTGGCAGGGTGGCAAATGAGGTGCCTGTAAGACAAGAAAACTTAGAGACAGAACACTTTACATGACCTTAGTATCATTTCATGGAGAACATAGTTTCACCTTTCTGCCGCTGGGAAGAAGTCTTAGTGAAAATTGTCCTGTTTTCTTATTTCTTCCTGTGTTCATTATAGTAGTCACTGGTTACTGCCAAACAATAAAAAGGTAAAGAAAGAATCAGAAGAATTAACATTTCTGGTGCAGTGGTAGAACAGAACATAAAGAACATTATTAAAGTTGTAGGCGGTTGCTTCATCTGAGCATCATTTCTCTGAAGCCTGATGTCCTGCCTGAACTCTCTAAGTGCAACCATTACATTTCATAAGGATCTAAATTTGCAGATATTAGCTAGCAAATGAAAAGGATTCCTTTCTTATATCATGTTGTATTGACCTGTATATGAGACCAACACAAAAACCTTTCTTCTGGCAGTTTCTTTTTTGGATGCTGTGTTGGACATCACTGTGCTAGTGTTGTGCAAAGCAGTATATGGAAGCCGTTGACTTCACTGGGAACTGAGTGCCTGTTGTCAGTGAAGACAAAGGTAATTTTCCTGAAGTGTGCACAGGCTTAGCTCCATTAGAAGTGAAGAACTGAGTGCCAGTTTCAAAAGTGACCTCTGTCCCTTCCTAGTAGAGTGACTATATGAATACCATACCCCATTATCTGCTTGGTTGAAGAATGAAGCAATTCCAAAGATTAATGTAAAGGATGTACTGATCTAATATTCACTTCTAAAAAGGATTAATGGACATAATAAAAAGGATGAAATTGCAATTCAGGTATTAAATGGAAATGTGCGTTTATTTTTATTGTGAAGATTTTGTTTTGTAGTTTGTAGATTCTGCCTGAACATTGTAAACACTTCAAATTAAAAACATACTGGTAAAGTGTTGAAAAAGTCAATGCAACTAATTTCAAACAACTTTGATTGAATTTTCTTTTTAAAATGTTACTTTTTTTTTATGACCTCAGTTTACAAAAAGAAAAATGCATTTTGTAAAGAACTCAATAACTCGGAAGATCTGTGAACCATTTGATTTGAATTGAAATGTTTTCATTAACGTGAATGGAGTTACAGTGGCCCATTGCAGAGATATTTTGAATAATGATCATTTTCTGGCATGTTCTTGCTGCAGTAATGAGTAAAGGAGATGCAAAATGGTAGTTGGACAGCAGTGTTAGCATGGCCCTGCTTCTAGGCTAATGTAATCTGTTTCCCAGCCAGAGAAGTTTACCTGGATGGAAACCACAATGATACAACTACACTGCTCTTGATGCCCACTCTGCTCAGATCTAGCTGCAATATCTTCTCAGGACAATGTATTGTGGAGCTCAAGGTCTTTCATTTGGTGGGGTAGAAATCCTAAATATCCTAAAATCCGGAATATCATTAAATATGTACAATATACTAGAAGGGAATTATGGCTGCTCCTAAATTTAGTCAAAATAAAGCATTCATATAAAATAACCTCAAATATGAATATCATGCAAAAACTTGTCCTGTAAAAAGACAGCACTGTCATTAGCCAGCTGTATACAAATGGTCTTTGATTCTATAAATACTGAATCTGACATGTGAGCTAAAAAAGCAACTCAGTCAGCATTTGGAGAAACCTATAGCCATGTCTGGCATATTCCTCTCTACAGAAGCTGAATGTGCCAAAGTCTTGTCACTGGACTTTCAAGGGCTAAAATGATACAAAGTTGATTGTAAAGAAACAAGATTAGCACTCTACCATCTTAAACCTGGTGAATTAAGGCTGTCCTTTTTTGAATAATAAGGGTACGCTGTGTACATTACATTGCATCCTTTAAGTGTGTGGAGATGTGCAACTTTGTGCTCATCGAGATTAAAAAAAAAAGTCTCTTCGGATTCAAATCTGTCAGCTTCCCTGAAAAAATAAGCCTAATAATGCAATGAAAAACAGTAGTGAGATAGGCTATGAAGAAAAATGGTCCTTAATGCCTTTGGTGGCTAGGCTTTAATTCCTAAAGGTGATCTATCACCTGGTATTTGGATACACGCTCGTGCTACTTATGCACCTATTGATCATTTGCCATCTAGAGATGAGAGGCCCAGAGTGTGTTTTGCACTAGGATTACAGTGTCAGTGAATTAGGTTTACTGGTGTTATAACATCAGCTTTGGAAGAATGGCCTGCCAAAAATGTAATAGCACAGGAGAACCAGATGGCTCTTAGCAAAACTGCTGTCCTCAGTTCAGTCTACAAGCTCTTCTAACTATCTATAAGTAACAAAAAAACCCTCACCACAATACTGTTTGTATAATAGCATTTGTTTTTTACACCTTCCTTTTTAAAACTTAGACAAACAAAAATCTAATAAAAGCAAGTTTAGAGTGGTCAAAGGCAAAGACATACCAGGCTTTCCACACAGTCTTAATTCTCTTTTGCTCATATATACCAAGAGTGCATTTACAAGGGGACCTAAGAAGATGTTTTCCTCTGGGTTATCCCATCCCCTGTATTAGCCTGCATTGTAGAGCATATGCTTTGTGTCACATCAGCAAACACTGTCCCTGCCATGGATGCGGCCAGCCCTGTGATACTAAGAGGGTCTTTTCTGACACGATCAGATGGCCGTTTCTACAGAGTTCATAGGTGAAGTAGCCTGGAAAGAGGAAGAGGAACATAAGCACACCAAACATGACCTTCCCCAGCCTCTGGTGGCTGTAATTCATAATTCAAATACTGAGTTGTACAGTTTCTTCCATGAGGTATGAAATGCATAAATCAGTATTTTTGTATGTTCACCTATAAAATTTTGTCTGTTTGTCCATGTGTGTTTTAATTTCTGCAGTTATACCTGCTATGATTGCTTACATACAGAAACACAGTACAGAAACACAGCAGTAAACACGGAATGAAAGAAAGCATGAGATTCATGTAAATTATGATATTAGCCTATTCAGGGCGGTAAGCTAGTGACTGCTCAGCGTTTAGCATTTGGGGTACGAGGCGTCCGTAAAGAAGCACAAACATGCCTTTTCAGTTCTGCTGTAGTGTGGCCTGAAGAAGAGTAGCTGAACAATTGGTAGCAAAGAGAATAATTCATTTACTGAATTTACACAACCACCGCCCCAAAAGGCACTGCCAAAATCAGGGGAATTTACCATTCTCCAGCTTATGTGTGTTGCTCCTGTTCATCTTTCACACCTCTTTTATCAGTCTACCCTACAACAAAGAAGTGTCTGCAAATTGTACCTTGCACCTGTGGCTTTTCAGACACAATAGAAAAGAATGTTCTAGTGCAGAAATTGTTATGGCACAAGACCAAGGCAAGTGCGATGTTTGTCCTGATTTCTGAAGTAGTTAGAGGGAAAAAAAAAAGGGGAAAAAAGGAAAACATTTCCTCAGGCAGTAAAAAGAGAAAACATAGCTCCATTGGCCTGAATGTATTCTGATGCTCTACACTTGGATAGACCTTACCAAACACCAAATAGTAGTGGGAAGTGTGGAACTGATTTCAATTTGCGTATCATGCTTTCATTGCAGGAATATCAAATTGATATATTTTTTGCCCAGACGTGGACAGATAGCCGTCTTCGCTTCAACAGCACTATGAAAATACTGACTCTGAACAGCAACATGGTGGGCTTGATCTGGATCCCAGACACGATATTTCGTAACTCAAAGACCGCGGAGGCTCACTGGATCACCACCCCCAACCAGCTCCTCCGCATATGGAATGATGGCAAGATCTTGTACACCCTCAGGTGAGCACTCTGCAAGATGCAGGGCTGAAACCTTTTCCTGCCTCTGGCATAGTAGTAGTAATTTTCAATGGTATCTTCATTCTCCTCTGCTGTTTTCTTCCTGATGCTTGCCTGACCATGCTTGACAAATACTGAAATATTCAGGTGTAAGTACTGCTGAGTTTAAAAAACAAAGTCTTGTCTTTCTAAAAAAGAAACCTGGAGAATTGGAAATAGGTCTGTCTAAATTATAGAAGTTAGGCTTTTTAGTGCTTGTAATAAAATCAGGAGCATGTAGTCCCATAAAACCTGTCAGAAACCTTTCTGATAAGAGATAGATGCAGGGCTGGATAAAGTATTTCTAGATTCATGCTAATGTCAATACTTGATTCTTCAAATAAGTCACGCTGAAATATAGTCTGTCACATTACATCACAAGGGTGAATTGCTGGAGGAAAGGCTTTTAGAGTTTTTCTAATCTATGCGATACCATCAACAGGATGGTATTAGAAATACTGTCTATATTTGCATTAAAAAAAGCCTGTGAAAATGAAAAATATGTGTTTACTTATGGAAGAGATGAATTGCTCAGAAGGGAGTTTTGCCATAAGCCATATTCCACACGGCAAACTGTTTCAGAACTACCCCTTTCCTGCTACATTTTCTTCAGTGTTTGTGTTCAGCCCTCTCAGTGCAACAGGAAGTTCTGATCATGTTTGCAGTTGCAGTTGGGCACCAAGAGAAAGTCTTTGGCAAACAATAAGAAAGGAATTAAACAGCTGGAAAAGCTACTGATATTTTTAGTGCCCTTCCCTTCTTAGTCTTGCTCCAAAGTGAAAAGCTCTTGCTTATTTCAGTAGCCTTTAGCTGAAGACTTTGGTCATTAGGATATCAACTCCAGTACCCTCTTGGTTGGTTTTTTTTTGGTTTTCTGTTTTGTTTTGTTTTTCGATTAAGACCTGTTGCATTATTTCAGTGCAAGTTAAGTATCTACCTACTAGTATTTAGACTTACATACCTATCACTAAAGAAGCAATTTGTTGAATGGACTGCAAAATTTGTCTAAAACAGCTAAAAAATGGGTGATACTTGACCCAGTGGACTGTTTGAATGAGCATTTTTAGTTTCTGAAAGATGTTTTGAGTCCTTTTCACCCACTCAGGTCAGCCTCCTTTTTACATAGGAAGAGCTGTTAAAATGATTGTTGTTCATTGATAACACCATGTAATTCAAAACCAATTTATCTGACTTATGTGTCAGAATTGGTATGGCATGGAAGTGGTAACTACTGTATGCCCTGCTACTGTCAGGTGTTGATGAGTGTTCTATATTCAGGAGAAATTGTAAAAGGTTCAGTCATGCTCCATGCCTTTCTATCCTCTTCCCTGCCCACTTTTGGGTGTGAATACACTCCTGCTGTAACACTGCAAATCCATTTCTAGTGTCAGTTCTAAAAAAGTTGTTAAGTTCCTCACAAGTGATCTTCTCCAAGACAGAGGTTTTCTCTGTGCCATCCTCAATCTGAGACACAAACCTTTCCTCATGCAGTTTGTTAGCTTTTGAATTAGTTTAAAAAACAAAAGAAAAAGAAACCAACAAAAAACCTCATGCCCTACACTTGCTGCATAAATTCAGGCATGCAATTAATGTAATGTCTGTTTCTTGAAAAAGACTGTATGATAAACTAGCAATCTACCTGGGTAAATAGATTTACTTTCTAAGTTACCAGACTGAAGATTATCTGGTTTTAATAGTAATTTTAAAATCAGCTCCATTCATAGTGTCCTTTGTGTTAGGGGTATCGTGTAAAACAAGCTTTCAAGTGGGGCTGAAGAGATTTTTACTGATCTGGTTTTTACATCTGTACAGCTGAGAATGACATGCAGATATTTATTGAGTTATTGAGAAACAGCCCAAAATGATTGAAAGAATTTTAAGTTCACACTATAAGTAAATGTGGACAATATGCCGTATAAAATTCTTTATGAGGTTTTAATTTAGTGGAATTACATACCACCACATCAGCCATATTTCCTGTTGTTTTTGTAAAAAATAGTTGTTTCCATCCCATGTCCTTCAGTGATGAATTGTCTAGAGAAAAACATATGCGCAGATTTCTTGGGATCAAGAAATTCTTAATGATGTGTCTGAAATTATTTGCAAATTTAGATAATGGTTATTGTTTTGGGTCGAACCTAAATAGCCAATGAACAATCTGCAAATATAGTCCTTTCCTTTCGGGCCTTACTTATGGATGTCAAAGCACTCTTGCATGATACCTACGGTTACCCTGCCTTCTGCTCTGACTGTTCATTGTGCTGATGTGCAGTAACAGATGCTTGGTTTCTCCGTAGGCTTACCATCAATGCTGAGTGCCAGTTGCAGCTGCACAATTTTCCAATGGATGAACACTCATGTCCTCTGATATTCTCTAGCTGTAAGTACTACTTTGATGCCTGTTGTATATGACTAGTACGCCGAGCCACAAGTTAAATTCTTATTTCTTTCAGGTTGTTCAACCATTCCACAACAGGTATAGGAAGTTCAGGTTTGCTTAAATATTCAGGGAATTTTTGTTTTCCTCTCAAGCATTCCTGGTTGATAGACTTATGCCATGAAGTCTTCCGTGGATTGACTCTGTTATATTTGCCAGAACCAGTCTTTCTAGTTGATACTATAGTCATACTTTCAGCGGGAACAGATATTGATACTACTCTGTGCTATGTTAATCTATAGAATCACGTGACATGCAAATGAGAATAGAAGTTGCAGTTTACTTGTGGAGGTGCACAGCTTGGGGACATGCAAAGCAATCTCTGAACATCTGAGTTAATAGCAAGTATCATGGTAATGCCTCTTTGTTCCATAATAACAGTAAATGGTGTAACGTAAATCTCATTTTCCTTTTATTACTCAGTTTGTCCAGTAGTCACAATGTTGTATGTACTGGTGTTGGTATATTTAAAATCTACCTAACAGGCAAAACAAATACATTGGTGAAATGGATGGAAAACAAAAGTCAGGTGAGTTAATCTTGGGTCCAATATTACTGTGAGGAAAAGTTATCTTAATGCTGATTCATTTGAAAAAGCTTGAGAGCTGTCCACTCATGGGTACACCTGCACAGTTTTGTTATCACACAATGCGAACGTTTTACAAACATTTTTAAAAGATTCTCCACTAAAGATTTTTCTTTTGATAGACTCCAAGACTCAGGATCTGTGTTCTGAATGGGAAATGTTTTATCTTTCTATTTAGAAAATAACTTTTTTTTCATCTTCTCTTAAAAAGTGATAGAAGAATAACACCATTCAATGTCTTCATAATACGTATGCTATTGTGATAGTAGGGTATTAATTTCCATGTATGAAAAGTATACAAACAGTAATCCTCAATCAGAAACCAGATTTGAATTTCAGCTGATCCAGGGTATATTCTTCTTTTTACCCAGGAAAACTTTTTTTAAAAATCTGCCAGTGTAAACAACTCCCTTTCCCCCAAAACATTATCACTACATTGCCATTTTTTATGATCTATGTATATAAGTGAGCCTGGTCAAAAATACACAGTGGTGTGTTTAATTCAGATGTGTGGAATATATGCATACTCAACAAGAGGCATATAGCTCCTGAATGAGCTTTCCTGCTAATGAACACTTGTCACTGAACTATGTGCACCCCAGCTATCTTTTGTTAACTGCATAAAGCTACTCTTGCGGCAACCTGCTGCTGCTTTGTTGAGGTACTGGGAAAAGAGTGTGTGATCTTAAAAGTTAAATCCCAGTCCAGAGATACTAACTAAACCTACCACATAAATTTGATGGTTCCTGTGCTAGCAATATCCAAAGAAGGTGAACTCTAATAGAAGACACTTCAGACCTTGTGTTCCCTAACAGCTAGACAGTTGCTGAATGCAAGTAAGTTATGCTTTGTGGGTTTTTTTTAAAGAGAGAGGATATCAGTGGGAACTTCAGAAGGCTCCGCTCCATGGCAAAGTTTCAAATACATCTTGACTTGCAGAGGTTCCTCCTAATTTAGACCTATTAGCTTGGAGCCCTTCTGCCGCTGAAAACATCCATGTATTGCCATTATACATGTACTGCCATCTATGGAGATGGAGACTACAGAAGATCAAGCAGAAGCTGAATGCGTCACAGTTTCAATGTGCATTCTTTGTAGTTTCTTGCCAGATGGGAAAGCCCATGCAGGAATATTAAAATAATGTTTTATAATTTTGTAGACCTTTTTGGTCATGTTGATAAGAAGGGTTTATTTCTTTAGGTTCATACTGAGTTGTATTCTTTTCCTTGAACACTTTTAGCACTTCTGTTATAACATTAGGATATCTGTATGATTTGTTTGTTTCATAACTTGGCTGTATTTTCGGTGTTGTGTACATTCGTAGCAGTCTCAAGATACATGGCACGCAGTGGGACTTATGAAGTGAATGACTGAGTGAATGGCTGAATGATTTATTACTGCCTGCTATGACAGGTTTCTGAGCGGACAAGCTGATTACTGATTCCAAGATGTGTGTCTTCAAATTAAATAAAAATGGTTGTAGAATTCACAGCAGAGCTTCGCTTCCCTCTGCATCCCCTTCGTTTGTTCCCCAGCACATAGACACATCTTCGCAGTTTCCACTGTAGGCAAGCGCAAAAAAAGCACAAGTTTTGGAAAATATTCCCTGCAGCTCTGCACACATGTGAACAAGGTTAAAATTTGAAATTTCTTACTTTTTATATAAATTTCCCTTGACATTTCAGAAATGTGAAACTAATCTCAAATAGTTTCTAGAGTATTTTCCTCTAGTGCCAGCTAATTCACACCCTAACCCAACTGTTGCTCTGGGGACAGCTTTTCCTTCCATGGGAATACTGAGCTCTACTTGGTCTGTTGCCAGGATGAATAAGGACAAATCAGCAGCTTATAAACAAGAGACCATCTCAGTGTGCTAACAGTGGTTACTAAAATGTAGCTACCCCTTCCCGTGGAAAATTTCATTCAAGAATGGTTCCTGGAGCTCTTTAGTCTTTTTTACAGGAGTTACAAAATATTGAAATAATTTGAAAGCTCTTTACTCTCAACTTCTGTGTGCGCTTCAGGTGGACATGATGAGATGAATCATCTGGCATATTAGGGCATGTGGTAGGTGCATGTCTGTTGTTGCTGTCCTTACATGATGTGCGCTTAGCACGCTGCTTATGTGAAAAGTTGAGCCCAGTGGCATAATTCAGGGCTGCTATGCAATGCAACAGTTCTTTCCCACTCTGTGTACCAGATTAGTTTTATCAGCCACATGTGGCAAGCAGGTTTCGTTAATACAGAGATGCCAAAACATTGGCATCAATGCCAATGAATGTATGGAATGAATGTGTGTTTCCTGTGAATGGGAAGAAAGAATCACTGCAGTGACTTGATCACAGTGTAGCAATCTTTGATAGATTTTGCTCTATATGATCACATTTTCCTCATATGGTTTTAAAGTACTGTATACTACTGCATAAAAGTATTCTGTCAATGTGGTTCTTCATTTGGGTGAATTTATCCTCCTGAGCCAAGGAAGGCTGCTGTGCTACTTCTGTCACTCAAGCAGCATATTAAACTGTCTTGGTTATCTCAGTTCAGCACTGATTTGAGCATTGTGGAAATAATTTCAGAATTCTGCCATAAAATTTAGTTTATTGAGGTAGTTAGGACTTACGTAAATATCAGTAAGGAAGAGGAGATACTCTGAAGGACAATGTCAGCACAAGAATAAGCAAATAAGATGCAGGCAACAAGGTGCAGGCTGGAAATTAGAAGTTGAGTACAATTAATTGTGGAATTCCTACCATAGGATACTATGGGTGTTAAAATTTTATAAGGATTCAAAACTGGACAAATCATTGGAAGAAGAATGCATTGGGAGCTATTAAGCATAATGAGATCACTCTGTACTAATGGGCACAGATATATATAAAAATATATAATTTTTTTTATTTATTCTAAGGGAGTAAGAGCATTTCAGATTAAATAGTAGGTAAAAGTGGCTCTATGGCTAAGCTACTTAAAGGAGATCTTCTCCATTAGAGTTGTCACATGACTGGTTTCCAGCTGGCCGACACGGTTTTGGTTTTCCTTTATCAGCCACTGGTGGGACTGCTGAATGCTCTGGATTTTCTTAATTTGGGAGGACTAGGCACACTGCAGAATAATGTGAGTGTGTTTGTACCCACACCTGCGCAACAGTTATTTGTTTGAGGTGTTCATATTTTCAGCCCAGCACAAACCTTCACCTCCTCTCCCCATCAATGTGCTCAGGATTAACTTAAATTCATGGCGTTCCTTCAGGTGACAGCATATGACAGCCATACCAGAATGAAGCTGACAAACCCATTACACCTTGTTTAGAGCATCTGGTCAACTAACTTTTTAATGATATACAAGGAGCTTTATGGTGGGAATCTGTGCTAGCTGCATACCTGAGGTCTGAAACAATCTGTAAAGCCATCCTTCAGGCCTTATCAGATGCAGTAATATTGAGCTGCAGCGCAAACTGACAGGATAAAAATAATAAGACTGAATTTATTAATGGGCTTTCATTGCTTTATTTTTATTGCTGCTGTTCTGATCAAACTGCAGACACTGTTGTTCATTTTAAAAAGCACCTTAAATTCAGGCAATAGATGTTACGACATTTTTGGTAGCCAATTACTTTTTCCTAGTGAGAAGGTCTATAATGTCCTGAGTTGCCCATGACTGGAGGATCGCTGCAAGGCAGGAAAAGGTGGGCATGCCCAGAATGCCATTCCTACTGCAAGCACTGAAATATACACAAAATTCAAGTGTTTTCCATTCTGTTGAAAATAGAGGAAAACAAAATTTCCAGCTGTTGATGGTCCAGTTTGCTCAGTCAGGTCTTAAAACATGTACTGTTAGCCTTCTAAAAGTTCACGGGCTTTTTTTTCAGGTGATGTACAAAAGCACGCAAAGTATTGCAGAAAAAAGTAAGAAAATGTGAAATGCATTTAAAAGAAATTCATCCAAATTTAACATAGTGCTTGAAAAAAACAGATCCTGTCTTTCTAAATATAAACTCAGTTCAATCAAATGTTCCCCCTTTGAACATGAAACCTCTTATGGATATGCAATCAGTACTTTGAGCCTCATATCATTAATTTTCTAACTGAACTAGCTGTCATTGCCAATTTTAATATGTTTCTCCTGGCCTAGAAAAGTAAATGCTGGTTTTGTCGAATAAGCTGTGCTTTGTTTCATCTCATGTGTCATCAGCAGAATCATTAATAAAGTCTGAGGGCAGGATTTTACTCCTGATGAACAACAGGCCAGAAGGAACACAGCTTAATGTTCATATCTCAATAGGAGTTTCATTACAGATGCTGGGAAGACATTGCAATGTGCAGAAAGAGCTTTAATCCACATCTGAACTTCCCATCTGTGCTCTCTTTAATGGGCTGAACCAGATCATGTGGCATCAATGGAATTCTTGATTCCGGTTTTGTGACAAGCATATTTTAGCTATTGTAGCTTTTTCCTCTTCTAGGAAGGTAGAAATTAAGGTACTGGGATGCATCCATCCTTCTTTTCAGAAAGCTTACTTTTCCAGAGAATAGTCAACATAGAGAGGAAAAAAGAAATACATTCATAGAAAATTTGGCCTTTGAAAGTTTCCTCCCAAACCCTGTATTTAGCATATGACTTGTGTCATATGTGACAATTCATGAATACAGTATGTGAAGCATATCTGTGATAAATCCCTCCTCCTATTCATCTGCTAATCCCTCTCATACACAGCCATTTCCATCTCTTCTTATTTTTGTTGCCCTCTTTTGGACTTTACTGTTTTCAATACACATTTTTTCAAATACCTTGGCTGTTGTGCAAGGCAATATTGAAAGATAAGTTGACCATTCCAAAGATTTATGAGGAGTGCATGATTCTTTATGAATCTTCTTTGCTTTTGTTAACCTGTAAGCATTACTGTTTCTAAGCATTTTTTTCCTGAGGTACCCACAATGTCACCTGGATATAGTGAATTTGAAGTATGTTATAATCTTATGTGATTTATTTCACTTCTTCATTCCAATAGCCATTCGGAGTGTAATCTGTTACTCCATTGCTCAGCTGTAACCTGAGGTTACCTGAAAGGGTAAGCTCTCCTTAGGTTTCCCTAAAATTCCCTGCAGGTATTTCTTTTTTTATCTAACATATATAACGTATTGTTTCTTAGAGAGTCAAATATTTATTCAGTTCCTTGACTACTCCCTACTTGCTAATTCATTACTACTTTTCTGTGTGTGACTCAATAAATTTCTCAATATGTTAAGAGACACTGCATTAAGTATCTTCTAGATTTTTATGATTCTCTATTTCATAGCCAAGCCAAGAATCATAAAAATTTTACGAGTTAGTTTGCATTTGAAGTTCTGCTAATTTTTGTCTAATTGCTCCAATAAGATGTACTATATATCTATGAAATCAGTCAAATTCATCCATGGTATAAGTACATTCACTGTAAAGTTACACTTCCTAACTCTAATTTATAGTAAATTCATGCCAAACCAGTGCTTATTGTAAGTGTTAGGGTAGCACTACTCTTTCTGTTAGTCTTCTGTCTCATTGCTCAAGGTATATCAGAGACACCTTTCTAAACATGTACAGCTATATGGTTAAATGCTGGTTCCAAATTTATACAATATGTTGTGATATAGGAGTGATAGACTTAAAACAATCTGATATTAGATCTGATACCCGCCAGCACAAATATGATCTCTGTTTTGTAGAAAAAGCAGCGAAACTTCCCTGAGGTTGAGGGTTGTCCATTGCCTCCCTGATGATGGGGGAGAGTTGATGGCAGTGGTTAATTCACAGATTATCCCTTGCTCTTCTGCTCCTCATGAAGAGCTAAGGTTTTGGCCTAGTAGCAGACCAAATGTCTCTCTCCTTTTAGAGTGACTCTTGAGATTTTTCTCCACGAGACTGAAGGCTCCTTTGGAGAGGCAGCAGCTGCCGTTACTTCCAGCAAAAATGAGATGCTAGAGTAAAATTACAGCAAGTACTAATTAGTGAAGCCTAAAATGCTTAACTCATAATATCTTGGGTCCAGCAAACTCTTCCTGATACTCTCTGGATTGATGGTATGCTATTCCATGAACCTGGCATCTACCTGAGTTTTGGAATAGTCTTTCAAGGATCTTTGGTGTCTCAATTTACCTTGCGCAATTGCCTGAGGAAGACGGGAGGCCTATGTCACAAACTCTCTATCCATATGCTGCAGAGGCAAAAAAAAAAAGCTCTTATTCCAGGATTTGAAGGTTAAGATAGGCAACTGTATTGCAGGGATAGAACCCCCCGCTCTTACTTACATTTAAACAAAAAGACTGGAGGTCCCAAAAATCCCAAGTGCAGTCTAGCTTCTCAGTGCAACCAGTCTTATTTTTCTAAGTTTTCTATTAGTAAGATTTAAAAAAAAAAATAATGAAATAACAAAACCTGTATGCAAGCCTTTTTTTTTTTGTTTTTTTTGTTTATTGGCAAGAATATATGTATGTGACTAAATTATGCTTATGGTGTCAGGACAAAATAAGAGAAAATGCTGAAACCAGTCAGGTGGCTGGTTCAATGTCTGACAGCTGAATGTATCAGCAAAAGGCCCTGGAGTCTCTGCCATGTGACAATCATTGTTAGCTCCTGTGATTTCATCATATCTCATTATATTCAGTATTTACTTGAAGCCAAAACCCCTTTAAGCACATTATCATGTGCCAATGTGATCTTTCTTTTTTTTTTTTTTAACAAACATTTGACAGTGTGACACAAATGCACCACAGGCAGGAATTAAATAGCTTGCTCCCTCAAATGCAATGTAACATGTATTATATACTACATATTTATATTATTGTTAAGTGCTTATTTAGGTATGTGATAACTGGTTTGCAAATGAATCTGATCTTTATGGAGAAGCTGGTCCATAACTTGTAACCTCCTGGCTGCCCTGTGTTTGTAACTTCTGACATACAGAGCTCATATTTGTGATATACAGAGCATCAGGAGACAGTCACACTCCTCTGCATCTTATTTTTTAACACCTGAAGGAATGACTGGTTTTGACATGCTGTAACAACTGCATCACAGGACAAAGTGACCATGTTGTACCTGCCAGCTTGTAGCTGTTGGTAGCTGGAGTGCAGCTTTCAATAGCTACAAGCTGTTCAGAAGGGACAGGCGAGGAAGGAAGGGCAGAAGGGTTGCCCTCTACATCAAAAAATATTGATAGAGTATGAAGAGCTGTCTGAAGAATAGCCACAAGCAACTTGTGGTTAAGCTTATGGATAAGAATTAGAGACTGAGGCAACAAAGGGAACCTTGTGGTTGGTGTCTGCTACAGGCCATCTAGTCAAGGGGAGTGTATTGATGAAGCCCTCTTACTCCAGCTACAGGAGGCACCGTGCTTGCATGCTCTTGTCCTGCTGGGGGACTTCAGCCACCCCAACATCTGCTGGAAAAGTAGCATGGCAAGCTGTAGGCAATCTAGGAGAGTCCTGGATGGCATTGAGGATAGCTTCTTAAGCCAGGTAATAGACAGCCCTACTGTCATGGAAATGAGTGATGCACTTCACTCTTAAGAGAGAAGCAGCAGTATTTTTATATAAAAGAGCAATTTAACAAAATTTGCTAGTAAATGCGACAGTGGTTTAACAAGATTTGATGGCAAGGTGCACTTGACTATTTCCTGTATAGAGGACAGGGTCAGACAGGACTGTCAGGGACACCCTCCCTTTGAGTGATGAGATTCAGAAAGGACGCTCTTGCATTCAAACTCCTTCTCAGAGATGAGTTTAAGTGTGGCTGGATCCCGACTTACTCCCAGACTTGGTCAACACTTTATATCTAAAGGATTATATGTGCACAATCAATCCTTTCTATCATTTAGCTAAGATTTCAGAGTTTAACATGCTATTAATCACTGAGAATCTGTTGCAGCGAAGATTCTTTCAACCCTGAGGAGTAACCCTGAGAGGCGTCCCTACTCAGGGAGAGAACCTGGAGTACAGCCCACTGCTGTGCAGGAGAGCTCAGTGGACCTTGGGCTGTCTGCTTTTTATGGAGTGAGGTAATTGTCTCATAGTCGTATTTCAGACCAATGGCAGAAGTTAAGTTTCTTTCAAACTTGACTTGAGTCGGATCTTGACCAGCACTGTTAGGTGAGCGCACTGTTCAAATTAAGCCTTATTGTGTTATCTGTCTCCCTGGAATGTACTTTGAGCTCGATGCAGCCATCATGACCAGACCCATCCATTAGGACTGCCACTGATGGTTATCACTTGAGCATTGTTAAGGAAAGAAAGGTGGTGGTGGGAGCACACCTCTGTACTTACTGGAGGGGATGCCATACTGGACCTGATGGTTACTAGCACAACTGAGCTAATCAGTGATGTCAAGATTGGAGGCAGACTATGCTGTAGTGATCACACACTGGTGGAGTTCACAGTCCTGAGGGATTTGGACCAGGTGAAGAGTAAAGTCAGGACTCTGAATTTTAGGAAAGCAAACTTCCAGCTGTTCAAGGAATTAGTTAATAGGACCCCCTGGAAAACTGCCCTCGAGGACAAGGGAGCAGAGCAGATCTGGCAGATCTTTAAGGACGCTTTCCATAGAGCACAAGAACTCTCAATCCCCAGGTGTAAGAAAACAGGCAAGGAAGGTAAGAGACCATCATGGCTGAGTCAAGACCTGCTGGTCAAGCTAAAGGCCAAGAAGGGAGTGCACAGCCAGTGGAAGCAGGGGCAGGTATCCAGGCAGGAATATAGGGACACTGCCTGGTTGTGTAGGGATGGGGTCAGGAAGACCAAGGCACAGATGGAGCTGAACTTGGCGAGGGATGCAAAGAATAATAAGATCTTCCACAGGTTTATCAGCCAGTCAAAGAAAATGTATCCACCCTGATGAGCAAGACTGGGAAACTGGTAACAATGGACAAGGAGAATGCTGAGGTACACAACAACCTTTTTGCCTCAGTCTTCACCAGCAGCCTGTCTCCCCACACCTCTCAAGCGGGTGGACCACAAGGCAGGCGCTAGGGAAGCAAAGTCCCTTCCACTGTAAGAAAGATCAAGTTCGAGGTCACCCGAGGAACCTGAACATATGTAAGTCTATAGGACCTGATGGGATGCATCCCAGAGTCCTGGGGGAATTGGCTGATGTAGTTGCCAAGCCACTCTGCATGATATTCAGAAGTTATGGCAGTCAGGTGAAGTCCCTGGTGCCTGGAAAAAGGGAAACTGCACCCATTTTTAAAAAGGGTAGAAAGGAGGATCCTGGGAACTACCAACCTGTCAGCCCCTCCTCTGTGCCTGAGAAGACCATGGAACAGATCTTCCTAGAAGCTGTGCAAAGGCACATGACGGACAGGGAAGTGATTCGAGACAGCCAATATGGCTTGAACAAGGGCAAGTGCCTGACCAGCCTAGTGGCCTTCTATGATGGAGTGACTACATCAACGGACAAGGGAAAAGCTATGGATGGCATCTGTCTGGATTTCTGTAAGACACGGTGTCCCCCCCCCATCCTTCTCTCTAAAATGGAGAGATATGGATTTGATGGGTGGACTGTTCAGAGGATGAGGAATTGGTTGGATGGTTGCATCCAGAGGGTAGTGGTCAACAGTTCAAAGTCCATATGGAGACTGATGACAACTGATGTCCCTCCAGGGCACATATAGGAACTAATACTGTTAGATATCTTCATCAATGACATAGACAGTGGGATTGAGTGAACCTTCAGAAGTTTGCAGAGGACACCAAGCTGAGTGGTGTGCTTGACATGCCTGCGGGATGGGATGCCATCCAGAGGGGCCTGGACAAGCTCGAGAAGTGGGCCCATGTGAGCTTCATGAGGTTCAACAAGGCCAAGTGCAAGGTCTTGCAGCTGGGTCAGGGCAATCTCCGGTATCAATACAGGCTGCCCCTCTACTGTGCTCTGTAAGACCCCACCTGCAGTACTGTGTCCAGCTCTGGGGCCCCCAGCACAGGAAAGACATGGACCTGTTGAATGGGTCCAGAGAAGGGCCACAAAAATGATCAGAGGGCTGGAACACCTCCCCTATGAGGAAAGGCTGAGAGAGTTGGGGCTGTTCAGCCTGGAGAAGGGAAGATTCTGGGGAGACCTTATTGCAGCCTTTCAGTACTTAAAGGGGGCTTATAAGAAAGATGGGAACTGACTTTTTAGCAGATTTGTTGTGATAAACAAGGGGTAATGGTTTTAGACAAAAAGACAAAAAGAGGGTAGATTCAGACTAGATATAAGGAAGAAATTTTTTACAGTGAGGGTGGTGAGACATTGGAACAGGTTGCTCAGAGAGGTGGTAGATGCCCCATCCCTGGAAACATTCAAGGTCAGGTTGGACAGGGCTCTGAGCAGCCTGATCTAGCTGAAGATATCTCTGCTTATTATAGGGGGGTCAGATTAGATGACCTTTAAAGGTCCTTTCCAACCCAAACTATTCTATGATTTTATGATTCTATGAATGTGTCTATGCTCTGGAACAGAAATCTTTGCACTCTGCTAGGGAGTTAATAGCAATCCATTTTATAAATAAGAGATTGTAAGTGAGATAAAAGTGCCCCTTTATGGGTCTTTTATTTCACCATCAGAAAGCAGACTGAATGGCTAGCATGGCATTGCTCTTACAGGCAACAATCAGAGGTGGATCAATAATCAGCAGTGCCGAAACTCCTAACCGTGCTGTGCATAGCTCACTCCTCTTTGGGTTATGGGCAGATTTTGATCTTTGGTGATTATCTTGATCCTTGAAGAAACTTCCTAAGGCACCTTCCAAGATGCATGCTCCATTGTGTGTGCACAGGTGTTACATGGTAGGCTTACTTGGGGTCCCTTTCTTTTGGAGTGTTACATTTTGGCAAATGCTGATATAATTACATGTGTTTATTTCTTGTAGCCTCCCCTAAAGCAATGGAAAAGTACATCACAAAATACAACAAAACATGAAAGTACAAGTCAAGATAACCCACTGCCAGGCAACTTGAAAGCTGTAACAGTTGCTTTCTCCTAGCCTTCTTTGCACATTTCCAAAGGCAGAAGACAAGCTTACTTGAATCCAGAAGGTTCAATCTATTTTAGGTCCCTAATAGAATATGTGGCATAGTCTTAAAGAAACAAAGAGCGTATAGTTTTCTAATTACATTAGTTGTTGTAATGAGTAGATTTTAAAAATAAAATAAAAAAAATTGTATTATTGTCTTCCATGGCCACTTCAATGGCCACACCAAAAGTTACACAAATGCATCTCCAAACTGTGAGAACTCAATGGTGTCTTACGAGAAATGAATTGCTGCAGAATTGCTTCCAAGTGTACAGAAACCATTTGGCACTTTGAGAACCAAGAAGGACTGAACAGGTGTCAGAACCAGAACCAGAACAAATACTGAGTAAAATTATTGAGGAAGAGAGAAAAGAATGAGGAGAGACCAGATCTGCCAAGGTCAGCCACATAACCTGTGGTACGCCACAGAAGTTTAACAAAAGCAGTTACTGTTGACTCTCAAATTAGAGGCATCTTGGCTCGAGCCCTACGGATGCTTGTTACTTTTGCTAGGCTTGACTGACCAATGATAATGAGGTTAGTAGAAGCCATCAAAGGTTTACTCATAACAGTCCCAAAAAACAGGATGAGAACACCAGTCCTCAACTCATTAGCTGTGTCTTGTCAATTTTACTTACTTTTAAAGCAGCCTGGAAATACAAGGCAGCCTGGAAACAGGAAAGGTTACGGTAAGAAAAGGCCTCTCCCTTTTCTCCCTTCTGCTTCTGCAAAATGAATGGAAAAACAAAACCACACCCCTAGTGCCCATGGAGCGAAGGGAAGGAAGTAAGGCAGTCACGCAGCTTTGAATGTTGCTTTGCTAACGGAGATAGAGGAGAATCACGGAAATTAGAGGGATGTTGCAGAGGTCTGACTGGCTGGATGCTTTGCTAGGAAGGGCAGGTCTGTCTCCTTAAAAGGTGATTAACTTTGTGTAATGGGCATGCTATATGACAGATAATAAAACTTTAATCCTTTTTCATAGTTGGGTAGCATATATGTCAGTCAAAATATGCTGGGATGTCTCTTATTATCAGATAACCCCTCAAACAAACAAAGAGTGATAAGATTTAGACAGGAAAAAGCAGAAACATGAATAGAGACATCAAATTTAACTTAATTTTTAAATAAATATATTCTCCCATATGATGTAGATTTAAGTTGATTAATCTTTAAGAAATACTGAAGTTTTGTACATCTGAATACAGAGATTATTTCTGTGGAATGGAAATTAAGTTACAATTTAATGTTTGGCCTAGCCATGCATATTATAAAGTAATTTACTTTTTCCCTGATTTCTTTTCATAATGTGACTTCTGGCAGTTTTACCACTAATCTGTTAAAGCTCAGGACTAGCTGACTTTTCTGCAAAACCTTTCCATCAGTCGTAAGAAAGAAAACATAGGGAGGCATGTAGATTGAACAAAAGGTACATGCTATTCTGCGGCATTTGGCCAAATCAGAAAGCTTGTGCAGAAGACACTGAGGCTCTTTCTAGCTCCTTCTACCTGAGTTTCTTTCCCAGGGAAGCTAAGGCAGTATGTGGAGGTGTGGTGTGTGACTTTATTATCTCCTGTTCGGGGTAGGAGCAGCTGGGAGGTGAGACGTTCTCCTGGCTCTACCAGTAGCAATGTAACCCTAATTAGACTAATTGTTTCATATTGTCTGTTTCTTTTGCTGCGACTTGCATTGATGTCTTTTGGTGAGCACTGGTGAGCAAGGTTAGATGCATCTGTGTCCTCTGCTTGATCAATCCTGAGTGCATCAGTTCGGGAAACATCCCAGTTAATGTCCATTTTTTCACTCTGGCAGCCTGATTTGACATCTGTGTTTCTTCCCTTTGGAAAACCACCACCAGTGAAAAACCAAAAGCCTCATTAAAACAAATCTGGTTATCAGGAAGTGGAATGAATTGCAGTTCACTGTATTTAGGTCCTTCATCAATATCTTTCTATTTTTATCCTTAGCAGCACAAGTTACTAGAAAATGACATCAGAGCTCTTCCATGCTTGATAATGGGCCTCTTATGCAATGAAAAGATTAACAGAGTTCATGGTCTGGGTCCCTAAGCTCGAAGTATTCCATACCATGCCCCAGGATGTATTAAAGCCATCTAAATTCCTAGTTGAAACTGTTGCTTGACTAGAACAGAAGAAAACCATATGTGTGAAAGGCTGATACGATGTTAGTCCTTGATTTGTAGATAAACATCTTAGAAAAGAAGATCCATCCTGATCTCACCATTTTCTGCACCATTTTTGTCCTCTGTAAAAACACAAGCAATACGAGTATAGCAACAACTTACCAAAAGAATCATTGTTCCTGTCTCTCTCACACAGGCATGTATCCTTCTGCACACACCCACTCACAGATACACCTAGAAGAATAAGAAAGGATGAGAAAACAGCTATGTGTGATAGTTTTCAATCTTTTCATTACTGGCAGGTGCTCAGCTACTAAGGCAACAAGCAATATGCAAGAAGCTGCATAGAATTAAACAGGATGAAGCAAGAAGAAGAGCACATCCTATGGTGAATCCTCTGAAATGGACAAACTGACTGTCCTTTAATTTTTATTAATGAAATATATGTCAAATATTTAGTTATGGCCTTGAGGCACTCTGGTGCTGCCATGCTTATAAGTCTTCCCCTTATCTATGTTAACTGATTTGACATTTGAATATTTCCTACAACTGTGCTTTAAATAAAAAAATCTGTTAATATTATAGGCTTCATGGTTTGCAGTGGTATACTCTGCATACCTCATGCCATTTGAACTAAGGAAGGCTGAACGTCAGAGCTGATGAAGACTTTTCAAGGAAGTTTTTTTTTTTCCTTTGGAAAGAGGTTATTCCTGTGAAAGACAAGGTTTTCTTTTTGAGGAATATACATTTTAACTTTGTGAAAGATTTTAGGAATTTTGGTCCTCAACAGAAAGATATATTCACCCTATAACATCCCAAGCCACCTGAATCCCATGTATGCGATGCTTAGTTTCAAATCTTGTCTTAAAAGGACAATGGAGAGTTTCTCAATAACTTTTTAATTTCACCTTTAAGTGGCCTGATCACACACTGGCTATTTTAGTTTTTGAATTGTTTATGACTGATTTTTTCACTGCAGAAGATGAAGTCAAAATGCTTATTCTACTTCAAAATAAAGCACCTAAGGGAAAAACAGTAGCTATTTTTCACTTACAGTATTTCCTATGCATTTATCTGAAAGGGAGCAAAAATACCACCTCATTTAGGAAAAGAAATGGTAATCATTTAGAGCAGTCACAGTTGTCCACGTTTTAATTCTGGAAGGTTAGTTGCTCTTTTCAAGTTAAAAAGAAGAAAAAGTAGCAAGAGGTACATGTTTGTACCTTGCAAGTATTTTCTTCCTGTATTGATTGACTTCAAATGAGGCTACTAGACCAAATGAGCATGGAGAAGTTTGTCTGCAAATGATCACTTTCAACAGAAGGGAACTTTGAGGTCTGAATGGTGTATTTGTTCACAGTAGTTGTCTGAAAATCAACATTTCAATAAGACAACATTGCTTGCCTCTGGCAGCCGGAGAAGGCAACCACAAACTCTTGGATAAATGTCTCATGATTAAAAGGAAGCTGAGATATCCAAGTGTTTCATAACATGGTATTTTCTTTCTTCTTTTTCGTCCCCAAAACCTTTCCCAAAGTCCATACATGAAATCCTTAAAGCTTTTCTTGTCTAGCCAACACAAGACTGCAGAGAGGAAGATAAAAGGCTGTTCCCAGCAACCTGCAAACTTCAAAGTTGTTTGGGAGATTTGTACTGTAGGTTTCTATTGATTTATGTGCAAAATATAGCAGTGTTTCTTATGTCAAGGCTTAGCAGAACTGGCAGCCAAAAATCCTGGTCTGTGGTACTATCAGATTTCAAAAGTTAAGCAAGCTGAGACTGGTCACTACTTGTACGGGAGTTTCAGCAGGGAAACTGAGGTGCTTCTGTGATTCCAGGACGACAGTCACACTTTTATTTATAATGGTGTTCACTGTGATTCATTGCAGCTACCAAAGGGTGCTTTCCCTCTGGTATCTTGCATAACTATATGTACCAAAGCAAAACACATTAATGGACAGTGCATGGTAGTATTCTGTAATGCTTAGATACTATACTGAAGTTCATGGTGGAATAATGTGGCAATGATTATTATCCAAAGCAGCGGGGGTTCTGACTTGATAGAAGGAAAAGCAAAATAACCAGGGACAGTCAAGCACTGGAGCAGGTTATCAAGGGCCATTGTAAAATCTCTGTCCTTGGAGGTTTTCAAGACACAACTGGATAAAACCCTGAGACACCTGATTTGAATTCAGTATCAAGCCTACTTTGAGCAGGAGGTTGAACTACAGACGTCCTGAAGTCCCTTCCAACCTGACTGACATCTTTTTCTCATTCAGAACAAGATTTATGTTAAAATACTCAATCTTCTTTATAGAGCAATGCGTTCATATTCAGAAATAAAAATTTGTGAAAGCCTTCTTTCCCTGACAACTTTTTGAGAGAAACAGTTTTCAGTGTTGGCTTTTTTAAGGAACATCCAAAAAGGGGGGATGAGGGGAGGAATTGAAAGTTGTTGCAGGAGGTTTTTTTGTTTGTTTTCTCCCCCCCCCCCCAGTTTATGTTTCTGAATGGCTAAGTCTATGTCTTCTTGGAAATTGAGATTTTTTTTTCCTGTATTTTCTCATTATACAGTGGTTGTTAGCACCAGCAATCACTGGTATATTATTTGCAAGCAAGGTGAACTTGGTTGATCAAGGTTGATCAAGGATGAAGGTTGATCAAGACCTGGTGATTCTTCCAAAGACTAATACAGTCAGGCAGTAGGTTCAAAAGTCAAGCAGGATATAGAATGTATCCTTTTATTTCCCTAGAGCTCTTCCACTCTGTCCAGATTCCAGGAATCGATTTTCAGGTCGCTGGCATACTGCTGTGATAGCTCATTCTTCCATCTGTTGCCTGTCGGCATTCACACCACAACAGCATGGAAGGACTCTGGCAGTGACCCCAGCGGCTCCTTCCATTGTGCTCAAATTGGGCACCACCTTCTTGTCACAGGTCAGACACGAGACCTGTTTCCCCTCTTTGCCACTGTGGTGGGTTGACCACTGGTGTGTTACCACCACCTTTCTAGCTACCAATACAAGCACAGCACTGTGAGGGCTGCTGTGGGGCTCAGCCAGACCCAATACAGCCACTCAGTCAGTCCCCACAGAATCAGCTCCTACAACTTTCTTCAGAAGCCTCCTAGGTGTCACTATATTCTACAGCCCTTTCCTTTGCTTTTCTACTCTCCTCCTCCTTTTTTCACGTTTGTTCTTTCTGGCACCCCCCCCCCCCCCCCCACCCCCCGCCTGTCCTTTCGTCTCCTCATTCTCCCTTTTTCTTTTGCCTCCCCCCTTTTTTTCTTTCATCCTGTTGTCTTCCACACATGACTGTTTCCTTTCTCCACCTACCTGATGTTTGCACCCCTGCAGGGACTGACTGGCTGTGGCTGGAATTTGCTTCCTCAGGTCTGGCAAGGAAAAATATTCCTTCCAGCTTCATTCTTTGGCAAGAAACAGAAATAAGTTGAGAGGCTGAGCTCCACCCTACCGTAAGGGTAGCACCTGGAGAGTATCTCTTCCTTCGAAGTTCAGGGTGTCCTCCGCACAGAAGCAACAGTCTCAAGTGGTTTTCAGCTGGACAATTGCATACAATAAGGGAGGGAGAATGAAGGAGCTCAGAGGAGGAGCCCAGGAAAAATAAGAAGACTTGAGGACTAGATAATCTTCTTCTGATGCAGAGGAGGAAAATGGATAGTCATATCCATCTTTGAAAAGACAGATCCAAAAAATTGATATAAGGTAAAATTCAGAGGAATAGAAAACCCAAGAATTATGACTTAATTTCAGGACAAGATATTCACAGGGACAAGCAGCTTGGAATTAGGAAGTAGAGAGAACACAAAAAGCTAATATAGAAAGTAGACCAAGACTGAAAAAAACCCACAACAAACCAACAAAGAAAATGTGTAATTATTTTACATTCAGGACTCAAGCATAAAAAGACATAAAACAGTGCCATATACATACCTATCACACAATTCATGGAGTTTCTGTGTATTTGTTTTTCTAAATTCTGTTTCATAAACATCAGTTCAAATAATTAAGTGCTCTGAAGTTTTTGCCCTTTACTCAAACTTATCAGCTTTTGCAGTTCGCTAAAAAACCTCAGTACTTCTCTTTCCACTAATTTTCTTATCATATACTTTTGATATTTTTTTCGTTTTAATCAGAAGTTGGAGCAAAAGTGCTAAAATACTGTAAAAAATATTCCTATAGTATCCTTCCAATAAAGAAAGGCAGGGCATAGCAGAAATTTCACCAGAGGCTTTACCTCTGCAGAATTTCTGAACAACTGCAATAACTGAATATGAGACTGAAATATTGTTCAGACAGACGTACATACTTCTCAGTGATGGTCAGAACAAAACCTTTTGAAGCTCTGGAGGGAGCTCATTATACAAATATTATCATGAGTGAATGACTGCAATTCCAAATCTGCTTCAACATTTTCATCTTAACTTCAGTTTAAAACCATCATCCATCCCAGGCTTAAACCACTTTTGAAACCACAGGCAAAGCTGATACCTGTAATGGTCAGAAAGTTCATAATGACTGGTAAAGTTACAGAAACAAAACCAGAGTTTCAGAAATCTCTCAAGGAGATTTTTGAATGTTCTTTGAAATAGTATTTAGTTTCTTTTAACCTCTCAACTCAGGTGTATAAATTACTACTTTTCCAGCTATATAAGGTCTTAAGAAACTGAAGAGGTCTTCATTAACTGACCTAAAGTACTTATGTACTCCATTAAAGTGTCAGTGTTTTCAAGGCCTTTTTATTAAGCTATTCTGCCTATAGAATATGACTTCTCTTTCCAGCCTTGGAGGATTTTAAGGTGTTCAATATCAAACATAGAAATTTTATACCTACCAAGATTATTAAAATTGAAAGAATTAACTTTACTATACCATTATTAGTGTGTGCATAGGATATACTGCAATGTAGTTTATAGAATGGTAGCATATGAAATGAATATTGCTGATCTATCTCAATCAAGAGAGAAACAACAGAAGTTGTTTTTCACAATTCCTTATCTTTAATCTTTAATGAGTAAGTCCATTCAAAGACAGTTTTGTTTTGTTTTGTTTTTAATGTAAAACCAGGTATTGAACAGTTGGAGCAACTTCCTCACATAACTGATAAACTTTCCAGGTGATGACTGACATATAGTAAATTTTGACCTAGACCAGGGTTTGATGTCACTTTCAGGGTCTTTTTTTCTACTTTCTTAAATGTTGCTTGTTCTTTTCTTCTTAAACCGTTGTGAATGGCACGTGATCTTATATATTAAATGTACAACAAACCTACTTAAAAAGACTAAGCAGAGATCTAACAAAATGCGTATGAACAAATTGAGGTTCTGTAGGTGATACTACCTGCAAATTTATTTTCAGTAAAGGTAACTTGGATTTCCTACATTTTATTTTTACATGTTGTTTGCATGAAAAAAATAATTGAGCATGAACATCAGATACATTTAGCCTTACTTCAGGTTTAATATGCTTAGGGTTTGTACAAAAGTAAATAGATCTCTAATGTCTTTGCTATGTTTATAAGATGTCAGTACATTAGTTTGGACATCTGTGTTACACTCCAATAGTGTAAGGTATCTACAAGTGTCTGTAACAGTAATAGTTTGATGCCAGAATGACTTCAGACTATTAGGCTGGAGGAGGTGTCTTGGTATGTTGCAAACCAACCCAGAACTCACATGCTGTGATGGCATAGAGGTGAATCTTCAGAAGTTTAGTGCTACAGATATTTTATTAGCTGTAAGACATAGGGGATCTGCTAAAAATCTTTGAATGCCAAACTAGCTGGTCCATGAATCCATGCAGGGTTGTTGCCAAAACCTCAGTGCCTTTCCTCTTGATGCTGTAGGCATTGACTAATTAATTTACTGTGAACTGCCAATACCAAATGTAAGAAAATTGTGCCAGGTACCTAAGCTATCATATGACAGGTGACATTCCAGAGCATTTCTGTAATCACTGAGTCTTATTTTCAGTTGTCTTCCTGCAACTGTGAGACTTAGAAACTTGATTTTAAAATAGCAACCTGGGAATGTGCATGTTCTTGTTTCCAGGAGCTGGGTTTTTAAGTGAAATAGCAACTCTACCAAGAGGGTTTTTATGCCACTTGCACATGTGGTTGCCAGATACTAAAGAAGAATCATGGGACTTCTTCAATCACTGGCTTTGGTATTTTTATTTCCTTAATGTATTTAGTTGCCGAGTTATTCAGAAAGGGAATCAGGTTTTTATTTGGAAGAAAAACACCTCGCCCAGTTACCTTTTCTCTTCTATGTTGTCCCAGCCTAGGATTCCTCTCAATTTCACCTCTGTGCACATGACATAGAATATTAAGTGGTTCCTAAGTATAACAGTGTATAGCTACATATGAACTACTGGCCTATACATTAAGGTATGACATTTTAAAACATCATTAAATATTTAAAGGCTGATGGTGGTCTGAAATAAATCTGGGGGTCTGGCTGTGGGTCAAACCATTTGTGAACTGTTAAGGTGGCATAACTTATAAATAGCTAGCACAATCAGTATCCTGTGTGAAAAAAACCACATGTTCATCCAAAACACTGAGGCTATATCTGTACCAGTAACTAAACAAAACCAGAGCATATTCTTAGGTGCTAGAACTAGATGGCATGACGGGATTGTTGGAGCAGCCCCTCAGCAGGTCCTGTGCTTTGCTTATTGAATTTCTCCCATTTTCCAGGCATGGATTTAAGAAGGTGAGGAGGAGGGGTGGCACTTTATGTGAAGGAATAGCTTAAATACGTGGAACTCTGGTAGGCAACGAGTGATAATCACCTGGGGAGCTTACAGCTAAAGTTCAGAAGACAGACCAATATGGGTGACATCATGTCAGGCATCTGATGCAGATCACCTGATAAAGAAGATGAAGACTTCTTTAGGTAGCTGGAAGAAGCTGCTGATCACAAGTCCAGGCACTCAGAGAGGACTTTCAGCACTCTGATATCAGTTGTAAGGGCAGTATAGTTAGACATCAGCAATCAAAGAGATTTCTACAGTGTGCTGATGATAATTTCTTAAGACAGGTGATTGACATGCAGACTAGGACATCAGTTTCTGGTGTACTTATTACACACAAGTAAGGAAGAACTGTCTGGAGATGTGAGAGTCAAAAGTCAGCCTTAGAGAAAGCTACCATGAGGTGACACAGTTAAAATCTTATGAGAAGTGAGCAAGACAAATAGTGGAATCACAACTCCAGAGTTCAGGAGAGCAGACTTAGCTTGTTCAGAGACCTGCCTGGCACAGTCCCATGAGAGACTGCCCTGGAGGGCAGAGGAGCCAAAGAGAGCTTATTGACCTGCAAGGACAGCCTCTTCAGGTGTGACTGATTAACAAAACCCTACAGTGGAAGAAGACTTAGAGGAGATGGGCAAGAGCGATGAGCTCAGGGAAGGACGTGAGGAATGAATATCAATTGTCATCAAGATATCTGAATTTGTCTCAACACCAAGGAGACTGACTGGCGGGTGACCTTGATTTTAGATATATAGCTGTACCAGTGGATCATTGGGTTGTGGTTCTGCAAACAGCCTTCCCTGACATAATGTTTTCCTGAGCTAGCCAGAGTAGCATGGAGGGCAGAGAATTGCATATGTGACCCAGCCCAACATAAAGTGTAAGTACTGAACAACCAACAAAGCGTACTTTGAAGAGAATAAAGAGTCTGAGCTGGCTTTAACATATATATTCCTTCCCAGTGACTGGGGAAGTCCAGCATCATGATGGTAGAGCATATGGAGACTGGTTATGGGAATCACAATTTAACCGTGATTCAACTGCATATTGCAATTGCTATATTGTGCTATATTGTGCTGTCATTTCAGTACATTGCTGTAGCACTCTGCTAAATCAAAATCCTGTGTAATGTCAGATACCTACATATAAGTAGGTCTGATATTAAGCGTTAAGCTCTTCTTATATGGAGTATGTAGAAGAACCTAGACAGAGTCTAATGGGCTTTGGCATCAGGGCAAAAGAAGAGTCTGCTCCAGCATGCAGGAAGTCAAACAAACATGACAGAAGGCCAGCATGGATGCGTGGACAACCCCGGATGGAGCTCAAAGAGAGAAAAAGTACACAGAAAGTGGAAGTAGGAAGAAGCTACCTGGGAAAAGTATAGAGACGTTGCTGAAGCATGCAGAAATAGTTAGGAAATCTGAAGAGCAGCTTGAGTTGAAACTAGCAAGTGATGCAATAGCAACAGAAAATGTTCCTGCAAGAACTTTGGCAGCAAAAGGAAGGCTAAGGCAAATGTAGGCCCGCTTCTCCATAGGGCAGCATTCCTAGTGACAAAGGACACTGAAAAAGTTGCCTTTTTTTCTCACTTTTGTACTGGTAAGGAGTGTTCCCACATCCCCAAGCCTATTGGCAGGGTCTGTAGGGTAAACTGTGAAAGACAGAATGGGGAAGCACTTACACCAAGTAATATACACAAACCCATGGGATCAGGTGGAGTGCGTCCAATGGCCAATGTCATTGCAAAGACACTTTCTATCACCTCTGAGAGATCACGGTGAGTGAGGCAGATTACTGATGGCTGTAAAAATGCAACACCACACTTGTCTTCAAGGAGGATCCAGGTAACTACAGGCCAGTCTACATAACCTCAGTCCCTTGCAAGGTTATGAAGCAAATCCTCCTTGAAGACATCTCCAAGCAGAGAAGGGACAAAAAACTGATTGACAGCATCCAGCACAGATTTAGCATGGGCACATCATGTCTGACCAAACTGATTGCCGTCTGTGATGACATGATTTGCTTTGAGGATAAGGGGAGAACAATGAATGTTGTATGGCCTTTTGACATAGTCTCCCGTAGTATCCATGTAGCCGAATTAGTAAAATATGGATTAGATAAATGGATTGTAAATTCTGTGGAAAATTATCTGTGCTATTGACTCAAAGGATGCATGGTGCAAAATTTACCTATGGCCAGTCACTAGTGGTGCCTCTCGGGGATCAATACTGTTTAATACCATTATTAATGATCTGGGTGATGAGGCAGCATGACCTCTCAGCAAGCTTGAGGATGATACCAGGTTTAAGGAGGGGGGAGGTAGTACACTGGAGGCCAAGGCTGCCACACAAAGGGACATTATACAAGCCAGAGAATTGGGATGACTTTAAATGAAGTTTAATACAGGAAAATGCAAATTTCTGTATCTGGGATGGAATAATCCCTTCTAACAGGGAGTTACTGCCTGACGGTTGACTAGCTAGAAAGCAGCTTTGCAAAAAAGGACCTTGGTGTTCTGAGTTACTTCTATAGTTGAGGAACTCTCAGAAAAAGACATCATATGTCAGTAGGAACACACAGATGAAATAATTTGAAAAAATATCGCAGAGTGGGAAAAAAGCCATAATCTCAGAATTTCTTTAAGGAAGCATTTATGAGCAAACTAAAATCAAGCAAAGTTGTATCAAGTGCCAGAATATGAATGAATATTTGACAAGTAACACCAGTGAAACAGAAAGGGGTGGGCAATGTAATTTTTTTTTTTTAAGTGGCAAAAGAAAGTGTAATCTTGGTATCTAGATTTAAGTTCATTTGCAAATCAAATGCTCCCTATGAAGGCACAGTGCTCAAAAGAGGATTTGAAAACCAGAAATTGCTTTTTTATTTCTTTTTGGCTAGCTTGAATAAAGTACAAAAAAAGGTTACATCAACTATTATTTTTATGGTCTGTATTGAAATTAGATTCCCTATATCTATTCAACAAATTCATTCAGCTATTCAGTCTTCATCAGTCGTGTTATCCTCCACCTCATTAACCAAACAAGAGAGTAAAGGAGGGAATCGGGAAAGAAAATAATCAGAATTTATTCTGTTATTTCTATAGCAAAACCTATTCTTTGTTTTTTTTCATGATTTCAGTAATGATAGTATTGAAAGAGAAATTGAGAAAAATACCTGATGGTTAGCAAATACAATAGAGAATGTCAAGATTCACAGAAGTCTTTGCTTCAGGTTTAAAGGGGATTCTGCATAATACATTTTTTCCTCTTTACTGAGAAGAACATTCTATAACAGTGTATGACCCAGATAATCGTGGAGAAGGTAAAAATGACAGGAGTTTAAGGAGAAAAATACGACAAACCTGCAAAAAAATTGATGCCCCTGAAAAAGTCTAGTGGAAATTTTTCCCCAGTTCTGTCGCTGGGGAATGTAGACTTTCCTTCAAGATCCGTTATTGTACTCTCATTAGGACAACAGCAACACCTATTTTTCCCTCTTTCTCATTTTCCATGGGTCCTATGTAATGCATTTACTGCCATCTCTCCCTCTGTTTATTTGCCACCTCTGCATCTGCTTCTTCTTTGTTTTCTCAGTTACCCTGTGATCAGTTTGATATTACCAAGTGCTACCTTCAGGCTGCTACCTGGATGTTTCTGGCTATGCCACCTCTGCTCTGTTTCCCTATGGGGTCAATGCTTGTCACAGGTGAAACGTTCTACCTACAAAATCAAAAACAGTATAGCAAGCAAATTTGGGAGTGTGGGACCTTTGGTCTCCATAGTAATTGCCACCAGTTACCACGGAGGAAGCACTGGCTGCCTTCCCATTCTGAATATGCTGCTTTTCTGTGATGAGACATCAGAGAATTTGTGCTGTCTACGTGTACATTAAATACAGGCTTACAGTGCACTATAGCTGCTACTTGTGTTCCCTATAATGAAATTCTTGGATATCTTGCATAGGTTTTGCTCTAGGGTACAGCTATTTTTCACTCCATTTTTTTCTGTTGTGGTTTTGGTTTTGGTGTTTTGGTTCCCCCCCTCCCCCGGAGCATTTTCCGCAGTGGCCTGTGTGCCTGAGTTAATTTTAGAAAGAGAACTCACAGATTCCTAATGTAGTGTTCATGGTTCTGTCAGTCCTTCTGATTTTCCAGATGTCAAATAACATTGAAGGTTATTTCATCATCTCTAAGCCAAAAGTCAACATATCAAGAAGCAGCTGGCCAAGTAGTACTAGTCACTCAAACACCGTATTGCCAGATATAATCCTCGTACTTCTGGCATATGTCAGTGCTCAATATAATTTTCTGCCTATCATTTCCTGTATTGAGTGGCAGAAAAAATATTTTTATCTAATCAACCTATTTTCTGTATCTCAAATTCAACCAAGAACCATGAGTAAGAACTGATAAGATAAGCAATAGTTCTTCTTGGCAGATGTGTTCTTCCATTTGTATAATATTCTTCTGAATAGCAAGTGGAGGCAAATCTCATTTCAAAACACAAACCAGAGGACAAAAAACAGAACAAAAATTGTGCATGCATGTATGTTCAGGGAGAAAAGTCTCTCTCATGTCCCCAAGTCAGAGGAAGTATTGTCTGACATCTATTACTTCACATAACTTTTAGGCAACATTTTTCTCATTGTGTTGCATCTTGAAGTGATCTTTAGCTGTGGAATCCATGAAGTCGTAGACTCTTCAGCTGCGTTCCTCCTTCAAGTCAGCGTTGCCTTGGTAGTACAGTTTTTCTCTCTGCCTTAAAGAAGCCTTAAAGACTTAAGTCAGAATTTGTGTAGGGGCAAGGTACTAATTTACCAAGAACACACCTGGAATTCCACTTGTGTTGTATTTATCCGAAGAGAATTTCTCACTTAATTTCCATTTTTCCATGAGTGTCGTTCTATTATTTGAAACTAAAAACAAAATTAATGCGTATCAAGATAAAACTAAATCTATGTGAGTTTCTTTGACTTACAAGGAAGCATAATCTGGACAAATGCCATTAACCTAGTCTTGAATATCAGTGTTTCAACTGTCCTTCAACTCTTAGAGTCAACACAGCCCATAATAAAATGGATGGCTGCTCTGAGGGGTGCTTGCTAAGAGTCCTTGGGATCAGTCACCAGCTGATGAACACATTGGCCTGATCTTTACAAGGGCTTATTATGGCTACACTGTTCTTAATACAGAAACTTGTTTTTTGCAGTGTTTTCAACCCATAGGTATCTATGGATTCTGAACTAGTATATACTCACAGGCCAATCACGATTCATTGCATTGAGTGGGGGTGTATAAGAAAAAAACTACTTTAATCACAGAGTCACAGAATCACAGGGTGACAGAATGGCTGAGGCTGGAAGGGAAGTATGGAGGTCATCTGGTCCAACCCCTCAGCTCAAGCAGGGCCACCTAGAGCTTACTCTATCTGATGTATCAGTTTGTGATTTCTACATTCCTTGTCTATGCAAAATGTCAAAGTACTGTTCTATATCCAATGCTTTTTAGTATTAGTTCCACGATTTTCAAGAAGTTAACCTTATCCCTAACTAATAAGCATATGTGAGATGACCCTGACCACTTTCTTCCTGTGCTGAGAGAAAAAGCTATACGCAGAAACCTCCGTTTTCTCCTGAAAGGCACAGCTGGTCAGCCACATAGATGATTAGTAACATAGAAATCTCTGCTTTCCATTCTTCTTCATAGATATGGAACTTAATTGCTTAAAATATTGTTGCTATACATTCTGTATTTACTTCAGGTATGCACTGGTTTTCTAGTTTGTGCTCTTTTTGTGAGTCTTTAAGTCCCTAAGGTTGTTAAGACTAGGAAAGAATCCACATCTGTTCTTCACCACTAAGGCTGTTTTTCCTTTCTTTGCATTTCTGCCGTTTTGGACAATATAAATAGCCTCCTCGGTTTTCAGTTCTGTTTACAGTTGCTTCTTCTTTCCACTTGTCATGAACTATGACAATAGTACTAAGTTTTGCAAATAGAGAAGTATAAAGAAATTCTCTCCTAAAATGTTTGACCATGGGAGCTTCCACAGAATTTTCAAGATTTTGAGAACATTTTGATTTTCTTTTTGATTATATTTTTTTTCCAAATCTTATTTAGTAAACTCAACTCTTGGATCTATTTTTTTTAAAAAAATATTTTTAGGTTTCTCATAACTGGCATTTTATTTAGTGTAGTGGGATGCAGTAATTGAAACACTTGAGTAGTAGTACTTTGTTCACCTGTTTTTTTGTGTCAACCATATGCTGTGGCTTAATCTAGCTTTGGAGAATACTATGTCCTGATCTAACATAGAGGTGTTGCTTTAGGAAGAGCACCTTTCCCCCATGCACACGTGCACCACCAAGCATAAAAGAGGCAGCAGTTCTTCAGGGAGCTGTGAGAAGGAATGAAAAGTAATGCCTGTTTGTCTACACATAGTGGTCACCTGGTGATAACCACCCGTGACTAACAGGGACAGCTCAGCCCAAGTCTCATAAACTTTACTCAGTGATAGTCTGTGGATGAAGAAACTGAAGTAATGCAGCCTTTGACCAGGATATATGAATATCAGGAAATTGGCTGTGCATTAAGAGAAAATACTTTCCCTGTAAACCAGTTTCTTTATAAAAAAAGCTTCGTGTGGATTCTGTTAAAGGCATTTGAACAGTATTCAGCTATTAACTACACTGCCTGAAAAGACTTCTGGCTTTTCTCTGTTAAAATTAGACAAGTATTCCAATTACATCTTTCTTAGGCATTAACTAGCTAGTCACAGCCTTAAATTGCACTGTCCAGAAGGACAATGAGGGTGGGATAACTGTCTAAAACTAGGTAAAATCTAATCTAAACTAGTCAGTTTAGCTGTTTCCACAGGGCAGCTCATCCAAAAAATAGGATACACTTCTTTAGGGCTGAAGTGTTTTGCATTCATTTAAAAAAATCTTTATATGGAAAATGTATTTTTTAAATATTCTGGTGGGCAGAGGATATTCTCTAACTGTATAATGACATCTTACTCAGCAATAATCTATTCAGTTTTCAAGATGGGGACAACTGACAAACCTTTTGTCTTGCTGTATTCTAATTCAGAGAGAATTCATCAGGTAATGAACGTAATTCTACTTAATATAAAGAAAATTATATACTTGTATGATAAATAATACATAGAGCCATCAGGGTTCCGTGCTCATTCTTTGAACTCTACCTGTTACAGATCTAGTAACTCAAACAATTGGGGGTTTTTAGATTATTTTTAATCTTCTCTTGGTCTCTCACTGCAATATCAGCGAGATATCCGATTTTCTATATTCTGCATTCATAGAGGGACTGGAGAAAGCCTGACCTCCATCAGCAATGGGAAGAAGCCTCAGGAGCGACCACGGCTGTTGAACCTTTGTTCTACTTTGACAGTTGATTTTTCTGGAGTGAACTGGGATTTTTTTTCCTCTTCCACATCTAACCTGTACCTACATGCTTCAGACTGGGAACTTTGCTTTTTGCCTGAGCGAGCTGCATACTTTTTCATGTGTGATGGTATGCTGAACGACCCTGGCTGTGTTTGGTACAAAGACCAGGCAGATTTCCAGAATGGCAAAAGAATGGAAAGGGACTTGAAGCTCTGTTCTGTCCTCACTCCTGTGTCACTGGACATTTTGTGTCATGCTCTGAAACAGTCTCAGTAAGGTCAAACTTCGCGAGGCACAAGGCCACCTTCTTCTTTAAAAGGTTATTTCAATACATCAGCATGTGGATTTTAATAACCCAGCAGATAAGGGAAAAGTAGTCCTGCTACAAATCAAAACACTGTCAGCCTGTTCCCATTTAGCCATTTATAAAGGGGCTTTTTTGCCTGTGGCTCTCAGTTTGATATCATGTCTGGATAGCACATTATTAAATGGCTTTTTTGTTAATAAAGCACGTAAACTGGAGGATTGAAATCTGTTTGATTTAGGACTTCACGGTGAAAATCCAAAATTAGAGGCAAATGAAAATGGTATTGGCTACACCTCAGGCAAATTTTTATCATCTGAATCGTGTGATTATTTTTTCCTTTTGTGGTGTTTCATTTTCATATTATCCTGATTAGACTACTTGCAATTTCAGATTAGGAATAGAAAAACATCATTTATGTATTTGTGATTGGATTTTACAATTTGCAGGAAAAAAATGGTGTGTGTGTGTGTGAAAGAAACCTTTTGTGAGCTCTCTTTGGGACAACATCTTCTGTTTTCCAAACTCTGTCAGATAGTAACATTTTAACACTTTTCCCCAATATATACCTGTCCATATCTTCTAAAAGTTTCTCTTCTAGGGCTGCTTCCTACTTTTAGTTTCATTTTTAAAAAAAACCTCAAGATTGTTGCTAGTGCTATTGTTGTTATTAGCAAAGTAAGTATTTTCTAATGACGCTGTCCCCCTAACTCCATCTAACTCTATTTTGCTCAGTTTATGTCCTGTGTAAGAGCAGTGATGTCTTCTTGTTCTCAAGTCAGGCACAATCCGTGGCAGGTATCACAGAGACAGTGATTCCTCGAATGACCCACATTGTTCAAAAAGTTTCACAAAAACATACAAACAAAATAATGAGATTATCACTTCTTATGTTATTCTGAGCATGGTTATCCACGGCGTTGTGCTGTGCCTTGACTATATGTAAGTACACGCATCTTGATGATTTTACTATCAATGGCAATATCTCTATGTTTTGAATAGAGGGAGATTTTTTCCAAACCCAACTCACATCTAGAACTTCTAGAAGAAAAGCAAGTGGTTAGTTAAAATGGGTTATCAGTATATTCCCAGATTAGTCTATGGAAAGATTTAAATTTTTGAGAAAGAGACGAAATCAAAGGTATGATCTCTGTAAAGTTGAAAAGGGTGGCAAAGAACACTGAAAAAAGAAGAGATCTTCTTCAGGGTTTGCTCAATGGAACATTTTAACACCCAAATCTACCAGCGCTAAGGCTGGTATTTATTTTAACTGCATCACAGTGCAGATAGCCAGTCGTACACTGCGTATGAGACTCCGGACACTGAATTTGTCCTCACGCTTTCCCTATGCTGTGACTGTGCTTTGTAACCTTTCAGGAAAAAACTAAAACAGATCCCACCTGTCTGATGCATGTGGTAAATAATTTTTTTCACCTAATCAGCATGAGCATAACATCACAGAGTAAAATATTGGCTATGCTTCTGTACAACAGGCAGCGTTCTCTGGCAGGATCGTGTGGGAGATAGAGGACACACATGAGACAGACACACAAGAAGGTGCAATTTCCACCTTTCACAGTTCTTGTAGCCCCCATCCATTCCATTGTCTTATATGCTGATGTCTCAATAACTGAAGCAGAGGAAACAGGGATTTCTGTGTTGCCTTTGGGCCAACCGATGTTGCCAACAATGCTAGAATGACCCCTCAGTGCTTTCTGATACCTGCCATTACAATGGCATCTATTGCATGGATGCAGGAGGGTCCAGGAGGACATGTCTGGACACCCAGTATACCCCTAGACTGCCTCTGTTATAAACAAGCCATCTATTCATGCTTGGAACTAACACGCTTTTGTAGCTACATGAGTAATGTAAAAATAATTACTGCCATTCAGCATCTCACCAATGCATGAAGAAAGTGAGGGGAAGGAAGGGGGCATGTTGCAACAAATCCTTCTCCCAGATCATGTACTGTCTATCACGTTATGCTGTGCAGGTGACTCAGACCACCACTCTTCCCATTCACACATTCTTAGCTCATCATTCCTACCTGGATTCACTTGGAACAAAGACAGAGCTTGACAAAATGGTAAAGTGAAATAAGTTAACTGTTGTCCTGGTTTCAGCTGGGATAGAATTAATTTTCTTCTCAGTAGCTGGTGCAGTGCTGTGTTTTGGATTTGGTGTGAGAATGATGTTGATAGCACACGGATGGTTTTGGTCGTTGCTGGGTGATGTTTATACTAAGTCAAGGACTTTTCAGTTTCTCAGGCCCTGCCAGTGAGAGGGCTGGGGGGGCACGGGAATCTGGGAGGGGACACAGCCAGGGCAGCTGACCTGAACTAGCCAAAGGGATATTCCATACCATGGAACGTCATGCTGAGTATATAAGCTGGGGGAAGAAATAAGAAAGGGAGAAACGTTCAGCGTGATGGTGCTTGTCTTCCCAAGTAACTGTTGCATGTGATGGAGCCCGGCTTTCCTGGAGATGGCTGAACACCTGCCTGCCGATGGGAAGCAGCGAATGCATTCCTTGTTTTGATTTGCTTGTGTGCATGGCTTTTGCTTTACCTATTAAACTGTCTTTATCTCAACCCATGAGTTTTCTAACTTTTACTCTTCCAATCCTCTCCCCATCCCACTGTGGGGGGAATGGGCGAACAGCTGCATGGTGCTTAGTCACCGGCTGGGGTTAAACAACAACAACTGTTCAGTCACATTATTTGCTTCCCTTATTAACCATCTCCTCTGAGTTATAGGTTAGCAAAAGCAGATGTTTAAAAATATCGCTTTTTCATTTCTCAAATTAGAGAAGAAGGATGCACCGCCTGGTTACAATAAGTCTGCAGGAATCACATCAGTATCTATGAAGGTATGCCTTGCACAGGAGAGACCAAGTAGTTATCTTAAGGAGTACTAGAGGCCTGAACAGAGGAAGCAAGGTGGCTTCTCTTACACATCAAGTATCTGGAAACCTTTTCCAAGTGGATATTTTAATATCATTCACTAACACGCTTGAAATGCTGAACTTTCCTGTGGAAACTGGTATTTAAAGCAGTGGCATTGAGTATGTGAAGACATCGCTGGCTTGAACTCTTTGGGAAACCAGCAATAAGGTTAGGTTACTGCAGATTTACAAAGTGAATTCTTCACAAAGATTGATTATAAAGATGAGAATTATTAGAAGAGATTAGTTGACAGTCACAAGTGCTGTCATGTTTTGCAGTGTTTTGAAGGCCAGGTTCTCAATTGTAGGACTCTGAAGACAAGAGCTTTTTCAAATGTTAGGCACTGAAATGGGATAATAACAACAATATGAAGGTGCACGTTCTCAAATTAATTTGGGATTAATGCTTTTTTTTGTAGGAGTCTTTGGAAAAGGTAATTTTCCAATTCTACAAAATTGCTCACCTAACTTCCATATACGTCTCTTTTTCAGGAAGTGCCTTTAAGACACTTCTGCATATCCCAGTATTATGTCTCTTATCCTTACAGTGTTCAGTTCTCTGCCCTAGTCTTTCCTGTATAGGAGTAAAAAGGTGCAAGAGGAGCGTGCACTTGTTCCCTTAAGTATTCCGCTTAAAGTACTGTCCTTATTCATTTCACGTCTGTCAGAGTTCTGGGTGAATGAGCTGATTATTTTACTTACCTTCCCTTCAGTTATTAAACTATATTGTGTCTTTTATTAATAATGACATGTAGATGAAGCAGTAAACGTTGAAATGTCCTGTGGGCTCTACACAGCATTAGTCTGCTGTTCTTCCATTACTGCATCTTCTCTGAAGATCCTTAGGTATGAGCTATATGTATGTATGTGTGTGTGTGTGGGGGGGGGGGGAGATGGAGGAGGAGAATGGGGAGATTTGCATAATAATCTAATTGAACCACCAAACGTCTGAGCCAAGACTCCCAAGATAGTCAACGGAGAGAGTCTGGCTCTTCAACAGGGTGATTCAGAGCACCTGAGCTATACAGGCTGCTTAGACTACAAATCAGACATTTTAAGTTAGATGGTATAAATAATCATTCCTCCACCCCCATATGTTAAATTTGCCATATGGCCAAATGTAGATACATGTCTGGGTAGTTGTAAGCTAAACCTCTATCATAATCTTAATGTACTTCAACCAATTAATTATTGTTAAGATAGCAACTCCAGTAGTTATTAGTCATCTGTTAACCTCCAGCCATAAATATTTATCTATTTCTCCCTTTGTCTCACAGAATATAAACAGGCACAGGTATTGCTAAAAAGAAATACATTTTAATAGAATTTGTACCACTTTACCTAAAAAGTGGCATAGTCCCTTGGGATATTATGGAACTGAACTGATACCTGTGGAATTCTGTGGAAAGTGCTGTTCTCCCAGATCCTATGGTCATATCATGCCCTTAGTTGCATTTCTTCAGTGTTCTCCGTGTGCAATTCTGAACAGAATTTGGTCTTGATAATTTTGGTGGGAGTTATCTCTATCTCCTTTTTACTGCAGTTATGCACATATTTTAATGGACAAAAAAACTGCTGGAAATGAAGAAACTGCATCTCTCTGCTAAGCTTCTTTTCCTGGGAGTGATGGAGTATGTAGTCTCTACCACTGCATTCATCAGTACTTTATTTTCAAAAGGAAGTGTATGGGTCACTGTAACATTCTGAGTCAAATATCTGACTTTTGCTGCCTTACAACTTCAACCTAAGTTTTTGGTTTTGTTGGTTCAGGTTTCATGTTGCTCACATTAACACATTATACTGATGGATCTGGACAGCAGTCTCACATAACTGAAGACTAGATAAGGATTAAACACATGTTGCTATACAGTTGGATGGCTGTGCTATGAAATTGTCTCTATTCAAAGCATTCTGTAAGCTGTCTAGCAAGAAGCATTGGACTGCTCGTTAAATCATTTTCAGTAGGAAGCCATGCTAAATGAATTCAAAGACCATAGCTTTTATAGCATAATTCCATGTAGACTAATGCAATGGAGCATAATAAATAAGGTAATGTTGTGTTCGATGGTCAGAAGTCTACTACAGGTATATGGAAGGCTTTAGCAAAAGAGAGATCATACTTTGAGTAATATAATTACAGAGAATCAAATACTCTACAGATGACCTCACGCGCTTGGCTAACTTGCACACATTGAACACAGCAGTGAGAGGTCACAAAGTTGCTGCTAATTTTCAGTGTAGGTTGGTAGTCTGAATTTTCTGGTTTTTCTGCTTGTTTGAACATCAGAATACATGGTTTATAGCATTATTTCTGCAACACTGTTCCATCTTCTAATGTAAGTGTGAGGTGTTTCATTATGTTGTTTCAAAAAGGTAGTAAAATAATTGTATTTGAATGTTGGACATGCTGCAGTTCTTCCATAAAAATTTCTCAGTGGAGTATATCAGATGTGATCTGAAAAATTATACACTTTGTTATGTTGCATTGCAAGTTTCTTTCAAGCTGTTTTATAAATACATACATACATATATATATATATATATGTTCCAATATTTTAATGATATTTACTCTTCATATGCTAGAATAGTTTGGAAAAAAAACCAAATTTGAGGAAGCTTGATCACTTAAATCCCAAGATATTACTTTCAAAATGACAAAGCAAAGTATTCCTTACAGTTCAGTACAACATAATTCAGTTTTACGCTGTTGTTATACACGTTACATCCAAGGGAGCTTAGCTTGTGTCCTGAAATGTTTATGAGGAAATTTTAAGTATAACACGTGATGGTCCTGGCATTGGTTGAAAGGAAGACATGGGCACAAGCAAGCAGTTACATGGCAATCTAGAGAGGGGTATTTCGCTATATGTTCTAGAGAACAGTAAGTATGTATGTAAACATTGTACACTAAACAGTTATCAAAAGAAAAAGATAAAGATTATTTTGGCCAGCTAAATATTTAAAGAATATTTAAATAATAATTTGTTTTATTTGCCATTGGGTACTTATTATAAAATACAACCACCAAGGAAAAAATATTCCAGTATTTGCAAACAAAACAAAACAAAAGCAAAATTTTATTGATAGGGATGTGTTAGAGAAGTTAACTACAATGGTGTATTTAGTGATAGAAATACCTCCTCCTTTGGGTTAACCTTGCTGTATTGAGTGATGGTTGTTACAGGAGGAAGTCCTTGGCGAGAATGACAGGATGATCTAAACTGAATCAGGCACATATTTCTAGTCTTGATTTCTGGCTTGGGAGTTTGGGAGTTTGATCATGCCTATCTTAGCTGTACCACTATCCCATAATGTATGCGTTGTCAACTTTTATTAACAATGGGGCACAAATAAAAGTAGATTACTTGTAGTACAAAATAATCTGTAGCTCTCAAAAAAAAAAAAAAATCAAATGTATTTACAGAACAAAATATCATTGCTGTATTTCATCTGCAGGCATATTTTTCTCCAGGAGTTAGAGATAATCTATTTAGATTTAGCAAATTTTTAGCATCTTTGAAGCAGAATATTTTCTCACAGTAAGGCTGCTGGTAAACGCTGTGGAAATCAGGTTTAAAAGTGGTTCTTTCATGAACAAAGCAGAATATTTCACAAGAAAAATTTCTGAACATCATCCCCTCATTTTGCCACAGGTTACACACTATTAAGCAAATTGGTGACAGTTAAAGCACATACATTTACAGAAAGCTGAAATAAAGATTTTCCCTAAATTGTTGTAAAATTTCATTGAAACTGTGTTGACTCATAAATTAATATTTTAAAGATAGGGAAAGCACAATAAGCATAAATATATGAAATAAACAAGGATAAATCTAACTGGTTTTCTATGTAGCTGAGGATTTTGTAGACTGAAGTGACGTAACTCAGAGCATATTTGTTATTTAAATATAACTGTATTAGATATATTAGGTTTATGTAAAACATATTGTCTTTCATTCCTGCATGATCTTAAAAAAAATTACAAGCATAGAGGATTACTCCAAGCATGATTTTAAGCTGGCTATGAAATACAGGCAAAATGCTTGGATAAGGGTTTGTGCAAGATTTAAACTGGTCTAAAATAAAAACCTGATTTCTCCAGCACAGAAGTTTGAAATTTTAAGGAAGGAAGAAAACATTGTTTGTTCACCTTTGCAAACAGATGTTTAAAAAAACTCACATGCTTCAATCAAATTATTTGTAGGTAACCCTAAAAACTTACCTTTCATGAATTCAGTAACCTTTATCACGTTCACAGACTTGTAGTTGCAACTAATGCTGTCAGCAGGGTTCTCAAGATACAGAATTATAACACCAGTGAGCTCATGATCCAGTTATATTTTGGAACTATTCTGAACATATCTAGTCTTGGGACAAAAAAATACCTATGATTTGCGATCTATGCATGTAGAGTGGAATCTTAAATTTACCCATCTGCTTCCTGGGCTGGGGTTCTTCTAACCTCACTTCAACCACTTCCATTCTCAATGAGCTAAGGTGGAAGAGCAATAAGAATAGATCCGTCTGACCACAACTTTTATTTTCCCATAGACTTTCATCTGTACAGCTGAAAAATATGTATTTATGATGGTTGAGTTAGTGCTTATTTGAATAAACATAATTCTGATCAAAAGGATAATGCATTTTAGTTCCCCATCATATGGAGCGTGTCCCTAGATTTATCTTTATTTCTTTTTGTGTATTTTGAGTGGTATCTGATAGGAATTTAACAACCACTTTGTTGGATTTTCCTACTGAATGTAATACTCGTGCAATCCAAACATTCTTTGATATTTTATCAGCTGTCTCAGAGAAAGATCTTTCATAGAAGGAGAATGTCAATTCTAATGTCTGTTTTTAAAGGAAGCTTTCTGAGCTTTGCATCTATTGCTAGACGAATTGTAAGTTCCCCAAGCATACAGATTGGTGCAGCAAAATGCATTAATCACAGCTTTTTGAGTGTTCTAATCATCAATCCATGCTTAATATACAAATTTGCAGAAAGACAATTAGATAACTAATTTCAGTTCCTGTGCCAAAGGATGAACTATAATAAGCTTTAAGTAAATATTAAGTGGGAAAGATTAACATTTCATGAAGCTGAGCCTTAAGCAATTAAAACTCAGTGAAAGGTTGTTGAATTTATACAAGTAGTCTAATCACTTACTCAAAAGTATGTCATCATTGCGACAAGAGGGTAGAACAAGTATAGGGGTCAGGTTATTTTCTGCTGCCTTGGTTTATCTCATGTCATGAAATGGCAGCGTGATTCCTGTTGTACCTGGGCTGGAAATTCACTAATACAAGTGATGGTGGCAGGGCACTTTTGTAACATCACTGTGTCACAACACAAGACGGTATTTTGAGCTCCTAAAAACACACCTTCTTGGTGTATAAATGTTACAAAAGGAACAGTGTAACATTTGATCTAAGTGTGTCAGAATGGTTATAAGTGCTTTTACTAAAATCATTCTGCAGTGTTCAGGAATAATGATAATAATATTACAATATTTTCATAACAGTAACCAAGGACTCCCTTGCATTCTTCTGTTTGTTTCATGACCTAAGTGTTAGTTTGCTACTGGGAGGCGGGTATATACCTTAATCCATACAAAGGTGTTTTGTAAATGCAAAACCAACCTTCTTTGGACAACTGATGTGAAAAAGTTACGCTTCAGAGGGTGGGAAACAAATAACTAAAAAAAAAACTTTTTTATATATGTAAACAAAATCAAACAATCAGAAAAGTGACCGTTTCTGAATATCTGCAAAGTGTGTGTCGAGTTTTCATGAACTGCAATGCAACCATAGCTTATGACAGGAGATGAGAGAAGTTTAGATCTTAGCACAGGATTATTTATACTGAATTTTAGATATTATATAAAAGAAAAGTTTCTGGATTCAGCTGTCACAGTGCTGTCAGAATGGCTCCCTGCTGGTTAAGGAAGAGTGAAAGGTGGCATCTCATCAGAAGGACCTGTATTCACTGCAAATAATGAAAAACATGCACATGACTTCACCATAACCTTCCAGCTGACAAATGTGACTTGTGCTTTATTCATGCATTTATACGGGCAGGTGTTCTGAAAGGGCAGTGTCCTTCCTACCCCAGTTTTCAGGGACCTTCTCTCTTAGAGAAGTTTGTCAAAAGAAAAGGGATAGAAAGACTGAAGGAGCATCAAATACAAAGCTGACATAATAAAAAAAATACAGTTCTGTGAATATAACTGTTTCTTCTACAGTGATGACATGTCTGTTTCTGGTTGCTTCCTCCCAAGAAAACAGAGAACTGAAGGGGTCAAATTCTGTCCTCCTGTGTTCATATGGCTCCTCTTGACGTCAGTAAGAGACATATCACACAGATGCATCATCTGAACCTAATAACTCAGTGAATGATTCCCTGTCTCTCACACAGGGTGAAATAGAAAGCCCTCTGCTGTGGGTACCAGGCACAGCCAAAATATGTGACTGTGCACATGTGCCAGAGGTAGTTCTGCTGATGGAGCAAAACATCTTTCTGCTTTATGTAACAGTGTGTTAAGATACTTGGTGAAATACTATTCATAAAATATTAACCGTTTTGCCAGCTTGTTCAGTACAGTGATGGAAGTTAAATGTTAAGGTTCCCAAGAGGGCATGCCTCCAACCTGATATAAATCTCATACAGACTTACTGACTCCATTTGAGCACTGACTTTTGGTGGTACCCGAGGGCCTGATGCTTTCAGCTTGTTCTCTCCCACATCAGTAGTTAGGACTGAGATTAAAAAGAATAAATAAATGGAGATGGTTGCTTCACCAAGAGTATCTTGGCAGCTCATAGAGAGGATAGAAGACAGTACAGAGCAGACACATCACAGTCGCACTTTGTGCTATGTGATGCAGAGGGTGTAAACGGCCAGTCTTTTGGAAAGAGGTGTAATAATTCTGAGAGTCAGGTTGTTTTTTCTGCAATGCCACAGTGCCTGCAGAGATGTATGTCAATGCCAGCCGGCTCACGTGCCTGCACATATGTCCTGTAGGTGAGACAGGCGACACTTTCACCTGATGAGACCTTGAGCAGACCAAACCAGGGTAAGAATTTCCACCCTCTCCCACTCCTAAGCTGCCTGTCACTTCTCCCTTTCTCCCTTTCTCTGCCACATCTTACAGACCTCTCTGCTGGTGCAGAGGTTCAGATTCATCTCACTGATCAGGTTCAGAGTATGGATGCACTCAGCCAGGGAGGTGTAAACCATGAGGAGCGTGTGAGAGCAGAGGGAAGAAACAGGCTTTGCCTGTGTAGGAGAAATTGAAGCACACCCATAGTCATAGACGTTTTCTACAACTATATCTCTGGTACTCCACTGCAGATTAACCTATGGAAGCAGCCTAAAAAAATAGCATATGCTTGATTTAAATGATGCTTTTTTATGTGAGGTAACATTCTATTTATTTCTGGGTTTTAAGATATTTATGCCAGTTAGTGTTATGTGTACTGGAAGGCAGCAAAATGTTTTGGCAGTTAAGCAGAGAGGGTGAGTTTTGAAGATCAAACCATTCTGGAATTAGTTTCACTAATAGGGAACATTTAGTTTAACCCTTGTCAGGTATAATTGATTCCATAACTTCAGAAACAAGGTTCTCTTCTCTCCAGGTTTTCCATCTTGTTCAATTCCACATATGCTTTGTTTCATGTCAAACTGAATAGAAGATGAAAAAAAGAGGAATATTTATTTTCATCTAGTAATGCAGTATTTTTAGGTACAAGGAGATCTGAATTAGTTGCCCTAAAATCTTGGCTAGGATGGTCTGATGTTAATTGTCCAATTAGCTAAGCGCAAATAATATTTCATTTCTTCAGATTTAGAATAGGTTTTAACAAAGGGGTTTTTTTATATGTACAACGTATTTGAGGCATTTTTATTTAAACAGCTGTAAATGCTGGCTTTGTTTACTTAAAATTGAATTGAATTTCCCTTTAAATACAGGTTGATGCAAATGACAAGTGAAATATGAAGTGCGCCCAATTAACTATTTACACAAGCTTTATGTTTAGTGCATGGTATTATAGCACACAGCAAAAGGGAGTCCCTGCCGATGTGTCCGGACCCTCACAGTCAGCAGCCTGGAGTCAGACTTGGTGTGACCTTTGCCCACAGTGAAGGGGGAATGGTGTAAAGGAAGGATCTTTTCTTCCTTTGTCCCACATCTGCTGAACAAAACCCCCACACAGATCTGGACTTCATACATGCTGTAGAGTGATTGCTCTCTGGTCTCTGCTGGTCTGAAGTGCTCTGTCTTTAGTTCATTGTGTCACAGCTTGTCCAGGTGTAGATATGAGTATAACAGAGAAATAATCATAATGACATTATTTGATGACTGTTTTTACTAACCTCTGGAAATTCCAGAAGAGTCCTTGTCTCTGAAATGTGATCCCTTAGTATTGTTTCATTCGCAGTGTATTGGGGCACTTTACAAATCACATTTCCATGGCAACAATGTTCATGGTTATCCTAAACTTAAATACTGTCACTGAACACAAAATATGCAAAGCTGAAATATTGAATGCTCAGGTTTCCTTTTCTGAAGTCCTTAGCTTTAATATTTGTTTGAACAGCCATGTTCAGTCGCCCAAGTATTGATCCAAAAGTGATGTCAGCACTAAATCACGAGTGGTGTGTAAGCTCTTAAGCCTTAACATTTTCAGCATGTGGAAAAGTGTCAGGTCTCCACTTCAAGTGTTCTTCTCATATCTTGAGAAGAGTTTTAGCCTCCCTGGTGTGCAGGAAAGATGAGGCTAACATCATATTGTTTGTACTTCAACATGCTGGCGCGTTGCCCCATGCCAAGTCCAAGTTCACAAGTAAATTGGTGGCAGCGGAGAGGCTGGCTGTAGTCCTCGCTGTCACCCCATTCCTTGTGGGGGCAGAAGGGAAGAACAAATGAGATTTTTTTAGTCCTGGTTTTGAAGGAAGGAAAGCCAGGTGTTGGGACTGGAGAGGAGCCATGTCATGCCTCAGTAGGTCTGCACATCCAGAGTACGGGCAATACCTGTGCACCTCGCACCCACGCAGCGCTCAGACGCAGCTGTATTCATCAGCGCTTTATCCAGGACTCAGCCCATGTGAAGGCCTCAGAAAGGGCTTGTTTGTCTCTCCAGTGCATAAGGACTTAGTGGTAACATCTGAAAAATAATAATAGCACTCTGGAGGTTTCACAGTATGTTGGAGTGTGAAATGCCAATTCGTTTTCTGTTACTGTAGCTGTCTTAAACTTATGCCTTTCAGCAAAGAGCTGACAAGAACAATCCATCAGTTTGTTTCCCCCGCCTTTATATTATAACAAATTTGGCGCTTTTTTTGTTTGTTTTGTTCAAAGTTGTTTCGTTTTGTTTTTTCAAGAACTTGTTTGCCTGTTTTAAAAGTTTAAGAAGTAAGCAGCCCCCTTCCTGTAAGTGGGGCACCGCAGCGTGGAGCGGGGAGCCGGCACATGAACTGAAGGCATTGCCCAAGAGCCTCTGTGGGGAGTGTGCATGTCCTTCAGCTAGACAAGAAACCAAATGAGAAGTGCAAATTTACCACAGCTCCCAGTTGTTGAAGAAAACTCAGAGGTCCAAAGTCAAGCCCAGCCAGGTGTGTGGTGTCCCCATGAACACACCCCAAGCCTGTCTTTGGAGCTTCCATCAGTGGAGGCTAGAAGCAGCCTACCCAGGTGGGCTGTACCTATGGCTCACTGTCCTTACTGTTAGGTTCTGTTTTGATTTTTCTTGTACCTGACTGAATTCTTCTAGTGCTATTTAAAGCCATTAAGCTTTGTTCTGCCCATACAGGAGATGAATTTATTCGCTTTGTACCTGTCTCTTTATGAAGTTGAAAGATTTACCTAGCTTTCTTATGCCCTCCATAATCTTCTCTAAACAGACTTTTCTAGTTCACATACTTTAGACTTGTTAGTCCCCTATCTCTAATTACTTTGCCAATGTTTAAGTTCAAGAAAAAATGCAGTTTTCCAATCAGCTCAGAACATCACAGGTTCAGCACCTGTACTGCTTCCTAGTGAACTATGTCCTGATTTCGTCAAACCATTTCCCCAGTTTGTTCAGTTTTCTTTGAATGTGGTGTCAACTGAAAGTTTAATTTAGGTTTATTTCTTTTCTGCTAGTAAAAATACTGAGCAACACTGAATCTAGGACAGATTCCTGTGGGACCCTACGTCCTGTTTTGGCAGCAAAACACTGATAAGTGCCATTGAAAGACACAGTCTTGTACTGCCCTTGCACCCACTCTTCTGTTGGAGAACCAGCACATTAGCACATTGCTGGCCTAAAACTATTTCAATTCCCAAGCTTTGCACAGACGGGCATCTTGCCATATTGCAATGCCCGCTATGTGATTGTAACAGCGCAAACTGCTGATCCTTTAGGGTGCCGAAACATGGGATTTTGTAAAGGAAAGTAGATCAGAAAGAAATAGGCAAATTATTTTGCAAAGTTCTTTGAACAAAAATTCTGTGATGAGACTAATATTTTTTCATGACTGCTACAATACATGAGAACATGCATGAGCTAAGACTAGAATTAATGTAGTTATAATTAAGCTGCTCTCAAAGTCATTAGATATTTTAAGCTGTTGAACCATTTTTCCAGTCCATTAACTTAATCTAGACATAATTACATTTTTTAACATCTTAGTCCAGATAACGCCTTGATCATGGTTTTACACATGCTGCAGGTCAGTAGACATACTACACAGCATGTGTCTTTGTTTAGAGTTTCTTGTATGGCCCCAGATATCTGATGATGGGTTGTTGTGGGGTTTTTTGGGGGGAAGGGGGTAGGGAGATGCATTGAGGTAGTGGTAGGTTTTTGTTTTGTTTGCTATTTCCATTTTGCTCTGGAGCTTTTACGTTCTTTGTCAGGGCTGTGATTGCTTCTCAGATTGTTGCTCCTTTTCCTTTCATGACTGCTGTAATTATACCCCAGCTCTTGTTTCACAGTTGGCATCCTGTTTGCCAAAGATGGTGGTATTACATGGAACCATTCCAGAATAAAGACAATCCCTGTTTTACTGTTGGTGGAACTGTTGTGGAATTTAACACTTCACTTACTACTTGGCTTCTGGTGGCCTGGCAATATTAAACAAGAAGTAAGAAATTGGCCAAGTATTTCTCCCTGCACAGAGGTAACCCTCAAACTTCCAAACAGCAGCACCCTTGTTTGATGGATGGAGATCTGTTTGTGACTTTGAAATACATGTGTCACATTTTAAGGAAAAGCAACACATTTTGCCTGCTAGGAGGCTGTTAGGAAATCTCTGCCTGTGAACAAGAGCCTCTGAGAAAGGTTACGGTGCTATGTTTGGAGGGTTTCGTAGAGATAAAGATTCAGGGACAGTTTCATGAATTCCCTTTTTCTTTGTGAATGTTTTTGATCAGGACAGAGAGGAGCATTATAAGGACAGAGAGTCCTTATTGATAATATGCTCTGTTACGCAGACATCTCCACATTAGTTAACAAGGCATCTCAAATCAAGCAGAGAGCCTGCATTATGTCCAGTGACGCGCTTTTGCGTTTAAACTGAGGCTGCTTATCCCCGCGGTGGAGCCCAGAGCACGTCCAGGCAGTCTGGTCCCCATGCCAGTGGTGAGGCTAGTTCAGTACAGGCTGACAGGAACCCCACAAGCTGGTACTTAGAGCTGGAAGCTGCTAGACAAGGTAAGGATAAGGATGTCGAAATACTGTTTTTCTGTTGAGTCCTTAGGCATCTTAGCCAGGGCTTCAGAAAACTGTCTGCTACTGTTGCCCTGGGGTCTCTTTTGAATTAGGTCTAAAGAACTTAATATAGGGTTTGTGCAAGTGATACAGAACAAAAGTATTTTCATCCCTAGTATGTAACAGCTTTTGCCCTAGAGGTGAGAGAACTGCGTTCAGCTGCTGCTTCAGCTTCAAGGGCTTTAAATCCTCCCACAGCATATGACGTTGGCAGTGGAAAAATACAAAACCAGATGTGGGAACAAAGACCAAGCTGATCCTAACCACAGGCCATGCTCCTGATTGATCCAGTGAATCTTGTGTTATAGTTGGCCTGTCCATACCAGAGGACATGGAAGTCCTACTCCATCCAACTTTGTCTACAATATGGGGCAATCCTGCAGTTAGTGGATTATGTAAATTTGGTTCCCCAGAGATTGAAGACGGAATTTTCTCACAGTTCTTATCTTCTAGGCTAATGTAGTGAATATCACCTCCCTCTAGTCTCTCAGTTCAAATGCCATGTGAATCTGACGATTTCAGCTGATATCGTCTAGGTGTGATCCACCAAAATGAGCTCTGAGAGGGAAGGTGTTGCCCCGCAAAGCTTTTGGGCTCTAATCAGTTGTAGGTGTTCTTAGTCCAAGCCACCTTTTGGTCACAGGCAGCCTCCTAATGTGGATTAAAGTCAAGTAGAGAAACATCTCACGAATTGAGGCACTTCTTTGATTACCCAGGGGTAAGAGAAGGCTTTGGGATGTTAGGAGTGAAATGGATGCACTTCCATTCCTCTTAGCACATTGGTGGATTTCACTATTTATGACTAAATTGAAACAAATCGTCTCAATTAGAAGGATTGTATGAAGAAATGAAACTCACTGATGAAAAGTGAGTAAGCTACAGTATTTAATTAATGACTTTAATTACTGCATCAAATCACTGTGTTTAATTAATTACTGTGTCTAATTAAGGTAGCATTAACTATGAATAAGCTATGTTGGTCTGGATGGAAAACCATTTCTCCACTACCAGTCTTCCAGGGAGAATCTGCCATTACACATTGAACTTCCATATTCTTCAGATATAGTGCTCTTCCTCCCATGTGAAGCAACGTGGCATGCTTGGAGGGTGAGCTGGAGCTTCAGCTGCATTTACATAAGGCTTGTGCTGCTTTCCATCTTTGTCCCTCTCCCTTGTTTGTGGATTATAACTTCACTTGGTTGTGACAATTTCACTGCTGGACTTCAAAGGTATCCGCATAACTCTCCCAGGAGTAGGGAGTCTGGATTATGTACCTGAGAGCAAGGTATTGTGCACACAAAAGGTACTGTACAAACTTCAGTCGCTTCAGTGATTTTGCACTTCAGTATTTTGCATTTCTTTCTGATGTTTTTAATTTCTTATATTGTGCTGCTGTGCCTGTAAAGACAAGTAATATTTTCTGAAGAGTTTTTGCTTTTTTATATCAGCATCAGAAACAGTATGTGCATTGTATTGCAGACCACCAAAATGACATTTATATAGAGTACAATGGGAGGGTTGTGTTGCGTGACTGTCGTGGATGGAGTAACTCGCAAGAGAGAAGCAACAATATATTCTATTGATATAAGACAGTGAGGTAACAAAGTTCAATGGTAAATATGACCAGTGGTTTATAGTGGTTTCTAACAAGACTTGATGGCAAGGTACACTTGAGTGTTTACTGCATAGAGGATGGGGTGAGACAAAACTGTCAGAGAGACCTTCCTGTTGAGTCATGAGGTTCAGAAAGGACCAGATGCATCCATGATGACTGCCACTTGTGGCTATCACCTGAGCAGGGTTACGGGAAATAAAAGTCAGTTTGGGGTGGAGTGGTGGGAAGCACACTGTCACAATTACCTGGGCTTGAAATGGGAATGTGTGGGAAGCATCCAAGGACATAGTTTGCTGGGATGGAGCTGAAAGACTGTAATGTGGAAAGAGACAACCCTGGCCTACGTTTAACAATATTGTCTGCTAGGAGTGATCTCTGGAGTGAATCAAATCCAGAAAAGTCCTGGATCTTCATGTCAGAGGACATTAGTGGTTTTACTTCACAGGAGAGTTTCAAAGTAAATACATGCACCATGGACAAACAGGGGTCTGGGCAGTGGGAGCTAACCAGAGAGCTTAGTTAACTGCCAGTAGATGTGTTCTGAGCTTGTCTGAGGCTGGTGCTAGTGGTGCTGGTTTGTTATTAGATGCTGGTTCAGTTCCTCATTTCCTCAGCCGTAGCTCCCCCAGCAGCCACCCTGCGAACGGTCCAGCTGCGTGACAATACAGATAGTGGCTCTTTGTCAGTGTGAGGGTGTGGATACTCTGTTCAGGGAACTTTGATTTCTTAGGACTTGTTTCTTTTTTTTGTCTACTGGAACACTGCTTTTGATGAGGGGATGGACCTGTCTTAATCATTTGTGTTTTTTCTTGAGAATATGTAGTTTGTTCTCAGGGGTGGCTGTTCTAAGTGTTTACATTACATGAACCACCTATCTAAATGAAGTACCTACTGTGGGCATAAACTGAACAACCTGTATAGCACCTCTGCTAGGTAAAATATATATGCAATTTTAATCTCTCCATCATCTTTGGAAGTACACTACCTTTTCACTTAGAACACTCATGTCCCCTTTCAAGTTTCCAGGAAGACTATAAGAGTTATGATACTTATCGGTATACGGAGCTTAGGCAAAGAAATATACATTGAATAAGCTGTATTTGGACTCATTTTTCTGTAACACTGAATTATGCATCCTTCAGCTAATAGGCTTCAGAAGGCAAGGGTGTTTTCTCTTTTTGTTCCTGAAAAGCAAATATTAGGTCCAGTGGCAAGAAGTCATCAGTTTTCAGAGGAAACAATGTTTCTTCTGGTGTTTCACAAAGGTTTAAAGACTGCCACACTTTGTCAGAAGGTACTCAGGTGAAGCACAGCTGATTGAAGGAAGTTGGCAGCTGTTATTTTGTGAAATTCTTCAGTGTTTCTACAGTAGATTCTCTTACTCAGTTATTTGTTGTAAAGTCTAGGATAGAGCTGAGCAAATAAGGTGAAGAAATATAAAGTGCAATATGAATTTCTCTCAGAAGTTCCGGGGTCAATCGCATGCTTCGAATAGAACAGGTATAAAGAAAGCATGCTGAAAAGGTTATGGTTTGTTACTCCTGACTTGTCTTTGAACAAAGAAAGAAGAAAAAAAATGGTGATGTTTTAGTCTAATAATTGGAACTAATAAAACTGGTCTGTCATTTCTATAATGACTTGCAGTTTTCACTTATAGCCCTGCAAGTATAGAGTCACTGTTTCAGTGCATAATATTGTTTATAGTGTTTTACTTATTCTTTAACTATCTAAAGGATTTCTTATATTAAATTCTTAGGGAAACAAATGAACAGTTCCGGTGATATTATACCTCTCAGATTTTCTTGGCGGATTTGCATCCCAAACAAATGCAAAACTTCTTCCTGAAAGCAATTTGCTGGAACACCATGCACAAAACATTAATTAAGAGTCACAGTAGTGTCAGGAACCAAATTAGAAAAAGAACACTGCCATTACTATGCATGTCCAAACTTGACGGGCAATGAGAACATAAACACAAACAAAAATACAGTTTCAGTGAATGCCTTTACTTGCGGACAAATAGGTAAAGCTCAGAAATCACACTGCATTCCCTTGTATTTACAGCTGGGAGGGAACAGTTACTGTCTCTCAGCCTTTATAGTCAACTGTGCTTTAAGGTGAACCACTGCCGATACCGATCACAACATGAGGTCAGAGATACAGCCGAGGCTGTTTCCCTTTGAAGTGGACAGGAAGGATAAGAAATGGCTTCAGCAGCACAATCTTTCGCTGTCTGCTAGAGGTGAGGGAGGCAGAGGGCAGACAAAGAACGTAACCATCCAGTCGGTGCCAGCAGAGAAAGATCAAATACTTAACAGCTGTATTTGGGGCTTGTGTCTTGCATTCCTGTGCTGCTTCTCAAATTCGCTTTCCATTTCCAGCCGAAGGCTTAGTTTTCCACTGCTGCCATGCAGAGGCATAGACATCTAAGGATCTGGTCAATCAGCTTTCAGGAGGGTGAGAGAGAAATGTTGTTGATGCAGAAATTACGTATGGATTCCTTGAAAATTTCCTTTTATGTTATTTGCCTGCTTTTGCTCCTAGGCACTTGCATCAGGTCTTCCTCACTGGGGAAAGCCTCAGTGCCCCCGGGGTTTTGGTTGCTTCAGTCATCCAGGAGGCTCGCTCAACAGCACCTTGGAGCCCTCTCTACAGCCGTGGGTTTTCTGTCTCTGAAAACCTGAGTACAAGTGGGGCTGGTGAACACCCAGATCTTGGGCTAGTATGAAGACGTCACACAGTGGGAGCACAAATGTGGTTCTGGGAACCTGAAAACATCCCAGGATCAAGCATATAAGTCGTGTCACAGGGGTGAGGAACTCAGCTGTTACCCCATGGAGTTGCTCACAGACAAGACACCAAAAAGTCTCCAGGTGTGGAGGGTTGTTCCCTTTTCCCACAGGTCCTTGTGAAAGAACCATTGCTCCTTACTGTCAGAACAGGCCACCTCGACACCATCCTGCTCCTTGCAGTGCTGTGCCTTCCCGCTGGCAGAGTCCAAGACCTTTTAGACAGGCAGCGACTGCTGGAAATCATTTCCAGTCTGGTTTGAGAATCCCCTACCAGCATCTTTATGCGATTTGTCTCATAGGTGAATAACTATGTACTTTTTATTTGAAAGACAGAATAAATGAGTACACTTATAATTTCTCTTATGTGCTGTTAGTAAATAAGACTGATAGGGTTTTTTGATTTGGATTTCTCACTCTCCCCCAGATTCAGCCACTTAGACTCAGCTAAGAATTACGGTTTAATTTATTTTAAGTAGAGATGTTCAGTTTTCAATTATTTTCTGTTACCTCCCAAGGGACTGTTCTATCTGAGTATTTATTTTTCAGCTGGAGATTACTGTTACCATCCTTGGATCGTTTATTAGCTGATGACAGTTCTTGCTGACTTGGTGGAGAGATTGCTGAGGAAAACTAATACACTAGCCTTCCAACTATATTAAGGACTTAGGTTGTTTTTAACAGAAGTAAGGGAAAGAGGTTTTTTCCCTTCACATTTTAGCAGAGATGAAAACTGAATCATTTGTTTCCTTCTGAAATTGAAAGCAACATCTCTTGAAAAAAGTTTTAAGTGGGGAAAAAACTGCTGTACTGTGTTTCCTGTTCTTGCTCTAAAAACCAGCACACTAAATCTAGTCTTCATTTCCATATCATTTACCTAAGGAATGTTGTCTGAATATATATGACTGACATTTTGTCTGTCACGTTTCATTATTGGAGACACCGCTTAGATTTTGTAAAGCCAGTCTAACAACTCAGTGATAATTTAATTATTGTGTCAGTCTGGTGAATATATGTTGCTTATTTGATAAAGTATGTAGTGAAGGAAGCGAATGTAATAAAGTACTTGAGCCACTTTGAGCTGAAAACAAATTGAGAAGATAATTCCTGTTATTTTAGCAAGTTGTTTGATTTTTTTTTTTCCCCATGGACCTTAAGTACTTTATGAATACAGCAGAGTAATATGTATACCGAACTGTTGCTTCTGGGAACGGTAGCCATTAGTCTGTTTATCAGCTTGTCATATATGTGCATTGGGATATCCCCTTATCCTTTGGCAGCCCTATTTGTATTGTTCTTAAATGACATTTCAGCTGAAAGCTTTAGGGCAAGCTGTGCCTCACAGATACAAAGGACAAGACCCTTCACTTTTCATTCAGTCCCACCCTCTTCCATTTTTCTCATTTTCCTCTCTATACGAGAGTGTGAATGTGTGTGTTTTATTCAAAAAAAGAAAAAAAACCCGAACAACAAATAACAGTCTACCAAGAAACAGTCTACTGGTTTTTAAGAGAGACCTTTTGTTTTTTCGTGCCTTTGTCCATACCTTCTCTGTATTTCTTCTAATAACTTGCATGTAATTAGACCTATGGACTCTGACAGAGTCTTCCGTTCTGTCCTTTTCATTGCCAGAATTTCAGTGTCAGGAGGACTCTTACCACTGGCTAGTGCCAATTTTGCAGTACAGCCCTGGCAGCCTGACTGGTCTTAAATTCAGAGGCACAAGAGGAGCTGCCTAACAGATACTGAGTGTTATAAATGGACTGTCAAAGGAATTCCTCATTTTCGCTATCCCCTAGAGCTTTGCAAGCATAGATGATAACCATAAAACTTTCTCTGTAGGACCTTCTTTGGTTAGAGGTCCTCAGTAATCACACAATCTGACATTCACAGAATGTAGACGTAGAATTTCTGGATTACAGTGATCTTTTAATATTAAAGCCATTTGTGAATACAAATATAAAAGCATATGCGCATACATATGTCTACTTTGGGGTAACCATCTGTCCATGGCATATACATGCTAGCTGGCATTTTGGGAAAAGCTGAATGATCTTTTTTTTTTTTTTTTTTTTTAATTAAAATAACATCTATCATTATGTACATACCCCACCTCAATAGGCATCTGCTGGCCGATTTTGAAGATATTAAATTCATGTAGTCTCTGTCTCCTTCATCATGCATTAATCTTTTAGGTGTAATTTAATGACAGGCAATTGCTTGATTGCTGTTTCTCTCTATAAATTCCCTCAATGATGTTAATCTGCAGTGTGATAATGAGCAAATATTTTTAAATGTCTGGTATTAGTGTTCCACAGGGTAATATCACAAGAGGTGATTTCCAAGTAAGATACTCCTGCTCAACAATAAAAGTAGCCAGAATAGTAGAATTCACTAAACAGCTACATTAAACCTATTTTTTGTTGTTTCATTTTAGGTTTGGGGGGGGGTTGGGTGTTTTTTTCTGAGCTAGAAATATGAGCTGTTGCATTTGCTTTCAAAGAGCAAATATCATTAGTATGTGTATTTGTGATATGGAGTAGCGGTGAATGACTGCATGTGAAGTAGACAACACTTACTACTGGATTAGGTAAAGCATTAGAAAACACCGATTTGCTACCAGCATAAACTAGACCATGTAATAGTACCGCCCAATCTTCCTCCACAAAGAATCACAGGGAACTAGGAGAATTACAAGATCTTATGACATTGTACTGGGTCTGCCTGATACGGAGTTAATTTTCCCCGCAGCAGCCCTCATAGTGCTGTGCTTTGTATTTGTAGCTAGAAAGGTGTTGATAACACACCAGTGCTGGCACAGCACCAAGGCTGTCTCTCCAACATTCCCCCCTCACCAGTAGGCTGGGGTGAGCAAGAGCTTGGGAGGGGCCATAGCCAGGACAGCTGACCCAAACTGACCAAAGGGATATTCCATGCCATATGACATCTGCTCAGATATAAAAGCTTAGAGAAAGGAGGAGGAGGGGAACATTCGTTATTAGGATGTTTGTCTTCCGGAGCGACCACTACGTGTACTGAAGCCCTACTTCCCGGGAAGTGTCCAGACATCACCTGCTAATGGGAATTAGAGAATAAATCTTTTGTTTTTCCATTGCTTCCACATACAGCCTTTGCTTTTGCTTTATTAAGTCAACTTTATCTTGAACCATTAGTTCTTTTTCATCTTATTTTCTCCCCTACCCCATCCTGCTGAGGAGGGGAGTGATAGAGGAGCTTAGCGGGCACCTGGCATCCAGCCAAGGTCAACCCACCACAGTCCTTAAATAATCATGTCTTCTGCAAGTCACTCTTCCCGCGTGAATAACTCACTGCCAAAACTGACTGAATGCCGAGTTTATGCCAGGTTTCTTTTAGCTGAAATAGAAAAATGTGTATCTAAAACCCTAAAGCAGCTTTTACTCAGAGAAATCATATTGCTGTCTCTTGAGTCCTGTGATGAGTTAGTGAAAATAATAATTAAAAAACAAGTGTTATAAATAGCAATCTATTGCTCTCTGTAACAAATGTACAGTACTTGGGCTGCTAGTTATATTTTAGCAACTGCCCATCCTGTTTAAGCACAGCCTGTTCTGACAACTGTGATAACAAATTGTTCCAATGAGCCATGGAAGTAATAAATCCCCATTTCCAACACACTTTGTCCTTTGTCCCCAGCCCCAGATCCTAGGGCACACTCACAACAGGAGACACAGTCTTACTTTGCCTGGGTGCCCTGGGCTTAGCCGGCCACAGGCTTATAGTTGCTACTGGCTCATGAAACCTGTGAAAAATTCATATGTTTGAGCTTCCTTCTTGTTTTTATACATTTGATTGAAACTGGCCTGTGGGACCAGGAATTGGCAGGGAAGAAAATCACAGAATAGCTGATTTCCTTGGAGATCAGAATAACTAGTCCCATAAAGTTGTCACTTATTTTATGCCTCAGTAATGCCATATTCTTCATCCATAGTCTTAAAGGAAATAGATGGAGTTCTCAAATATGTTTTCTCCTGCATTTGTATGTCTTTACAATGCAGATGTGAACTGTTCTTCCACTTAATCTGGTTTCAGTTTAATCAAAGATCTGACCTTATATAGGTTGTTTATCCACAAATTCAGAGATTTCATCAAGGTGCTTAACTATGTGCTTGTGTTAAGCAGCTGAGTAGTGACTCCAGTTGTACATACTTAAGGACCTTGATGAGGAAATTTCTGAGTATGTGGATAAAGACCTGGTGCTTTCCCAAAGTGAATGAAGGGATAAACTGGGAAATACAAAGAATAAAAACAAATAGTAATAATAAAAACCAACAAAAAAGGAAAGAACTGGGTGTACTGAAATGAGGAATTTTCGATGAGGGTAGCTGAGAATAGTTAGCTGCTTGTTAGCTCAGTAGCTGAGCTCAGATGGATTCTGAGGGTTTTGGCAAAAATGTGGTGGCATGTTAAAATCAGATGGCTGAAACTGCTAGTGCCCCATATCAGCCACCCTGTGCCTTTGATGCCCTGAGTTAAGGCAATCTGATCCACCTGTGAATCAGCTCCAGCACCAATTAACTTTTCATCTAAGTATATTAAGGTGAATTAAATCAGGGACAGAAACAGTAATAGGAACATCAGAATAATTCAAAACTGGATGTGAGCTTTATCTTCTATTTTATAACAGATGATTGCCACTCTTAGTCTAGGATAGATTGTACTTTGACTGCTAAACACATAATCCCATTGCCTTTTGATTAAGTGCCTTACAAACCTCACTGTTTTCAGTGGGGCTTCATTTTTGAAACTAATGGCAACATTAATCTCAGAGGAATGATTCGCAGAGCAAGATACTACTCAGCGTGAACAAGGTTGTGCATTAAGGGAAAGCTGGTCCTACAGAGGGTTAGCCTTAGCTCCCTCTGTGATTAATCATCTGCCTCCCAGATGCTGCTCTGATTTTTTTTTAATACACTCCAAATGCAAACAAAGGCACAAATATACCTAAAGCCAAAACTAGCTCACAGCTTTCAAAGTTTTTTTTCAAACACAAAACCAGACACAATTCTTAAACAGAGATATTGCTACTGTTATCTGCCTCAGTATTGCTCAATCCTTGCCCTTTTAGTTAGATAACCAACCCACTCACAGGCCAAATCCATTCCTTTATCACATAGGTAATAGGCTGTTTCACTTACTTCAGTGGACCTTATTAGTGCAGCATTTACACATCTGCAATTAGAAAAAAAAAGAAAGACTTAAGTAAGTGAAACATAAAATACTACTCCATTGCAAGTTCCTATGCCCTTTTTCTCTTAGTCACAAGACCTATTAGCAGAAAAGCTTATGGATGTATTTAGGTAAAAAATTCTAGAAAAGTTTACTGGAAATCATTGTGGAACTAAACTGAAGTATGGAGGGGGAGGCAGACATAGCCAAAAAGTGGCCACTGCTTGAGGTTAAGAAGTAGGAAAGAAAGAAAAACATATTGCAAGGTCTCACAACACAAGAGGTTAGCAGTGGGGTCTCGAAGGGAGATCTACTGTTTCACATAATCATAAATTACCTGGAAAGGGAGATGAATAATGAGGTTAGAGAGTTTGTGGATGTTACCAAATTACTCGGGTTTATTAAAAAAAAAAAGATACTAAATTGTCGGTGACCCAGAGCAAAGGAATGATTACTCTGTGTTTCTTCTAACATAAGAAGTTAGGAGCATCAAGTGAAGCAATTGGGAGGCAGGTTTTCAACAGATAGATTAACTTTCCTTTATATGCCATGCAGTTTGATTTTTAAACTCTCTGTCACAGGTGTTCTGGAGACTAAAAATATAAATGGTTCAAAAAGCACTTAGCCACGTGTCTAGACATTGAGAAAAAAACCCATCAAGAGTTATTAAACACCAAAATAAGGATATAAAAATAGCTAGCTCTAGGGAATTGCTCCTGCAGCAGAAGACACTCCCCCAAAATCCAAAAGAGTTGAAGTCTAACAGAGAGAAGAAACCATTTGTTAGGAAGAAGAAAGGAGGAAGAAGAAAGGAGCTTGCTATTCTTTTTCACAAATTATTCTTCTTTATCTATAGTATTCCTTGCCAGTTCCAGGTCCAAGTCGAACCTCTGTTACTGATGATGCCTCAGTGATTTACATTTCCTTTCCTCATGATTGTTCCACTGGTCTTCTAAAAAGGGAGATGTTAGTCTGCCATTGCGACCCGGCTGCATCCCCTTACGACCTGTGGTGGGCTGAATTTCTTGGCATCCTCACAACTGAAATAGACATAGCAAATGTCATCAGATGCTGAGAGGAGGATCCTGCTACCATTAGCCTCAATGTGATGATTGTGCAACTGACAGCCAAGCCAGAGGAGCCACAGCAGAGGCATCTTACGCCTGCATGTGGAGAACCACTAGCCCTGTCTCTGCACTGATCCCTGCATGAACACCTGCTTTTGAATAAAAAATTTCCCATGCTGAATGAAGCCACCCGAACTCCATGTTTGGGGAGTACAGTTAATAGTCACATGTCTAAAGGACAAAAGTTTTTCTTTAATCTGCAAAACGCTAAAACAAACTTCCTCATAAATTTTCCAGCCCAACGTTCAGGTATTTGTGTCAGAGATGCCAATGAGCATGAAATGAACCTGCCCTTCGTTATGGTCTGCAAAGCAAGCACTGTTCAAGTCAGTGTTCATAGCAACTTCCTTAACATAATTTAGCTAGACGAGGACCTCTTGGTTGTGTAAGGATGTCTTTCATGCTTGTCTTTCTAAACAAGATTGTAATCCCTTTTGTGGGGAGCATCACATACCATTTCTTAAACATTGTAGCAAACAGTTTTGGAAGAGGTCACTGTCATAGGCTTTCTAAATCCAGAGAAGCTTCTCTGCTCACAAGTTGCTACTCCTAGTTGTGATGAGACAGTGAACCTCAGAGCCAGTAGCCTCCCTAGTGCTATGGTGGCCAAGTTCTGCACCTTTCACACTCCCAATACTCTTGTATTGACACTCTTGATGCTTCCCCCAACAATCTTGTTGGGGAACAAGATTTGATACTCGTCTCTCTCGTCTGCTGAGTAGGCTTCTCCAAGTCTGCTAGCAAGCAGCAGTGCAGCATCTTCAGTCCCTAACTCACTTGACAAAGTGATCTAGAGGATCGGAGAGCCCTGAAAACAAGTCCCTTTTCTGTTTAGGAGTTCCATAGACCCAACATTATTGTGAGTGAGGAAAGAAAAATGTAATACCGTAGACGTAAACTTCCATTTCCAAAAGTTCCATTAGAAAAGTTAAAGAGTTGAGACAATTCCTGCATTCAGTCAGGCTTCATTACTTGGTGAATATGGCACTGGTCCAAAGAACAAAGAATAATTTTGTCAGCCTACCACGGGAGGTTATTAAGTTGGATCTGTCTGTTCAGCTAGGCAGATGAACCCACGTTTTCCACATCTTTATGGAACAATATCTCTGCAGTAGTCAGGTGAGCAGAGCTTTCTTCCAGAAAGCTTTTGTAAAAAGGATTGTTTATCTTAGTTTTTAAGGAAAAAAAAAGTGTGGGGACTCTCAGTCCTTCAGAGAACACTAAGTGAAAGGAGGTGGCTTTTCTTATACCAGAGAAAACTGCCTAAATCCAGAAGGCAGGGGCTGAAAATACAAGCCTTGTCTGTAGTATTTCTCATTGTGACTCTCCACACACTGTTACCTGATTTTCCTATCGTCCTGTGACAGGATCCCTAGCTGGATCCCTAGAGGTCATCTTGGACTGTGGGTCCTATCGCACTGGAAAAAACTTCTTAGTGAACTTAGGTCTGTTTGTTCTCTCAGCTGAAAGACTTTGAAACATTGAGGATAAATATATTCCTCTACCCAGTGTACTGCTCTAGATGGACAAAAATTAAATGTAACCATGAGAGACATATGGCACAGAATTATTACAAAATCCAGAAGCCTTTGAAACTCACCAGATAACTGTTATTTTAAATCTTCCATATTAATGTACTTGTGAGGTCATAATGTCAGAAAGATTAAATTATAGATTTTATTACTCGTGTACAGCAGAAATGTTTGGGTTTTGTATATTACTTGCATGCAAAATAGAAAAAAAACCCAAAAAACCAAACACCAAAACGCAAACCCAAAGAAAGGAGGCTTTTGGAAACTTACCTTCAGCTAAAATCGGCAGATTTAGAGATGATTTAAGAGGCTTATTAGCATTCCGTAGAGAAACCAAAGAATTTCCAAAGTACGTCTATATCTTTTCTTGGATATGCTTCAAAGACAAAGGATAGCCTATAGAAGAAAAGCTGAAAATGCAAGGTAGAGAGCTGTACATGCAGTCCTTTGTGAAAGGGCAAATATTTTATATTGATAGGGAAGACAATATAACAGTATGTTCTTCATTGTGCTGCTAAGCCTTATCAGACCTATTTGTTTTATTATCAGTAATCACTGAATTCAGTTCATTTTTGGTTATCTGTAGTGAAAGCGTTTTGAAAAAAAAAAGAGAACTTGTCACTGGTCACTGAAGAAATCCAGTTAAATGATACACAAAGTTTGAAGTGTTCAACCAAGAAAATCTATGCTTTGTTTATGTTGCAATGACGTCCCTCAGACTCACTGAGTTAGAAGTTCTTGCTGACTTATTGCAGGTGGCTGGAAACAGGCTGCTCCTTGTTTCCTTCTCAAGAAGCTTTTTTATTGTGTATATGGTTATCCATTTTATCATAAGACTTTTGTAACCTCTGCTGAAGCCTGGAGTTGTTGATTTCAATGGGCTGCTGCTCTCGAAATGCTGCATGTTCTTTGTTTAATCACTGTGGTAAGCAGTTTGATCATTCAGCTGAATTGCTCTCTTAGCTTTAAAAAAAATGATTACAGGGTATGTGGTGACACAGCACTCTTTTTTAGACTTTAAAGCTGCAGACAAGCCCCTTCAAACATCTGACTTCTTTAACCTTTTCCTGCAAAAATATGCAGTGAACAAATGCATCACATCCCAGGGCCCAATGCATTTAATGTGGATCCTGAACTGCAAAACTTCTAAAAGCTTCCTGTGAATTCTTAGCCCTTTTTTTCAGTTAATTCTCATCGTCTGGGTATGTTTGATGAGCTGTGACACTTTGCCACTGGTACAGTATGCATACTGTGGCTGGCTTGCATTTCCAGTGCAAGGAGAGATGAAGGAATGCAACTTGGAGAGATGAGGGAATGCGGCAGACCCCAGATGCCGTGAGGTCTAGCAGTGAGATGCCGAGAGGTGGGCCAGCTCAAACACTGCACAAGTAGAAAGCGTGGGAACCAACCAAACCAACGATTTCAGAACATCCTTCAGAGTGTGGTGACTTGCTGGAAAAAGCTTGTAACTACAAGGGGAAGGTGAAATTCATTCGATCACTTGCTATTAATTATTCACTGAGCTCTCCTCTCCACTTAATGGGGAATTGAACTAAACCTAGTGACCTTTGGAACAATTTCATTAACACCTAACTGCTTTGCAAAACAGTTTCAAACCTGATTTACTGAAGTAATATTCTCTGTTCTTGTTTAAAGAGCGTCTCTGAGGTCTGTTTTTAATAAAGGGTTACAGAGCTCTTGGAGATAAAACCAGAACATGCAGTATGTGGAGAACTTTCACAGGGAATATTTAGAGTAATTGTGTCGTGTGGTTGTGTTCATAGGAAGTTGTCAGTCGATTGCAGTGGTTTTCACTAGACTTTTGCTTATGAACTTCTTGGGAAAGATGAAAACCTGTTACCCTTAAGTAGGGCTATTCCGCCCAATTTGAAGCTCCTCTTCGAGGGGTGTATGAGGCCGTAGTCGGTGCATGTGGTCATAGTGGGTGTAATCCCCTGGTTTGCTTCCCAGATATTATGTGCTAGGTGTGTTTTGAAATAAAGGTGCCCCAGAAATTCAGACACAGGAGACCACATATTAACCTGGTACCTAACAAAACAACAAACAGTGAAGGTGTACTCTGTCATTTCTGTGGCCGAGCTGTAAAGTTAAATAGACAGTGCAAGTTAAAACTCTTGGCAGGAACTAGCAAAATCGTAGACTGGGAGATTATGCCTAGGTTAAGCTTGTCTACTCTATATTATTCCAGTCTTATGCTGCTGTAAAATGATTAAAATTAGCAGGGTTAAACAAGTTTCAAAATCAAAGTATCACAATAAATATACATATGAGGCTCCAAACTGATTTTTAGGGGTAAAATTTCTCTACTGATGCATATTTGTTATGAAATTGTACCAGTTAAATGTGTTTAACAAGGACACTAAAGCTCAGCTAGAGACCTTGCAGGCTGAATAATATCAACATGTTTTTGAGACATGAAATACTTAACAAACGAGTCCGCAGTACTACTGGATACAGGAGATAAAAAGGTAAATAGTTCCCAAAGTATTATTAGAGCTTTTGTTTATGTGGCTGATGCTTTGCCACCATGTTTTCCAGTTACCATGGCAACCCTGCCTGACTGCCAGAGCCCTATAAGGAATTTTTGCTCCAGCAAACACAAAACCTTGTCAGCTGTCTACAAGGATGCTGGCACACCGGGGCTTGCTGTTGAATAGCACAGCTTGAATATCCCTCCAGGGATCAGTAACCAGAGTGGCACCAAACAGTCATCCCTGCCTTGACTGCGATTACATCACATCCCTTATGAAATGGGAGTTATCCCTAAGATGTTTTGTTCAGGAAATAAAGGTTTCACTGCGGAGACAGAGAGGGAAAAATACTTTGTTAATCAAAGTCATAACTTTCCTGAGCTTTTCCCCATTGCAAATTCTTAACATTTTAATACTCAAACAGTGAATGGCTAGGTAAGAATAAAAAAGATATTAAGAAAAAATAGCAGAATTTTTTTTTCCTCTGGCTACTTATGAGAGAGAGAATTATCCACCTGTAACTGCAGTAATGAGATTGATTCAAATGAGAAAGATCAGCTAGCAGAAGACCTCTGATAGCCACCCTCCAAACAAATATTCTCCTCTGACTCAATTTTTTATGGATTGTGTTGATGCTTGGAAACTTTTTGTTCTCCCTGGAAAAGCCTGTATCAGCTCGATTCTACCCAAATGCACATCTGAAAAGAAAGATTTTTTTTCTCTCACCATTGCTGTGAATGAACTTACTTCTGAGGAGGAGTAAAAAACTGGCATCTATTAAGTAGCTACTTCTACAGGGACTTTAACAGCTCCAGATGTCTATGTCCCAGGAATGTCACCTTTTCATAGCTGGAGAGGAGTGCTTCTGATAACATGGAGACTTTGAGAGTCCCCAGGTCTCCATTCTTTATAAAGGCAGTGATGCTTCACATCATTAAAGCATAGAAATGTAAAACTGGAGAAAATTTCAAGAGGCTATCCAGTACTGTTTGCACTGAAATAGGGTCAAGGAAACCTGTTAATTTGATCAGCTGTAAATAAAACCTTCAAGAGGAAATTCTACAGTCTGCGTAACTTTTACTAAAACTTTAAAGTCTTTTTCCCCCAGCCCAGAGCAAAACAATTCAAATTCTTCCATCATTTCCTCATGCTTCTTGAACCTGTTTTCACTCTGCTTTTCTGAAGGACTTTCTGCAGCTTGTCTGCATTTATCAGGAAAGGTGGTACGCTGAATAAATAGACATAGGCCTTGAATGGTGTTCATGCCTTTTTCTGCGAAGCTGCTGAACAGCCATTGCACAGCTACGCAGTTAATACAATTATTTTTAGCAAGTTGCATCTTGTTGATTTTGGACTTTACTGACCCTACCTCCAGTTTCTCCATATAATTTAAACTTATCCAATCAGACTGTTTTCAACTCTTTTGAAAGCTGATGTCATTCACAGAGTTTGAGAGTGTTTTTTTTATAATTCCATGATTCAAGTAATTACTGAAAATATTGAGTGGAAACAGATTTAGAAAGCAGTTGTAGCAGATCTTGTTTGGGATTTCTCCCAGTGATCCTTAGAGGCATGCAGTAGAGTAAATCCTTTTTTTAGCAATACATTTCAATAGGCTGTGCTGGGACAGATAGTCACAAGGTGTCACTGGTAAATCAGGGCATCTCAGGGTCCCAAGGCTGTATGTGTATATGGGTCTTGCTCCCTGAAATTCCTGGTAAAAGTATGTTCAAAGTGGGCAACGAGAACAGAGCAAATACTCCTTTGCTGCACGCAGAGCACATGTATGTAGTGGCAGCAGCAGGAGCCAAGCTCCTCTGCCCAGGTTTCCGAGGTGGCCACCTCTGGTGTGCAAACTGGATGCCAAAGCAATGCAACATGCATCCACTAGCACGGCCTACTTTCCTGCGTAGGTACCACACTATGGTGAGCATTTATGGCTGCATCTACCTTAGTGTTTTAGTTCAGATCAGCTGAGCTTGCTCTTTTGAGTTGGAACTGGCAGCAGTTGCCTCCCCTTGCTGCGCTTTAGTTACACCATGGAGTGGTCTCAGAGCTCAGAAACCAGGTTTCTTTTTGATGAAGATGAGCTGGAAGCTCTGCTCCAGCAGTATGTCAGAGAAACACACTCCAGCTGCAAAAGGGCACTTAGTCCTTGGGCCAGACTTGCATCAGCCTAAAGAAAAAATTGTGGAAATGTCCAGATAACACCAAGAGCTGTTTACTGTAATCCTCAGCACTGCTGTAGCTCCTAGAGCTGCTGATTCTTGTAGCTGAGGGGAAATCCTACTGTATTTCATAGAATCATAGAATCATTTAGGTTGGAAAAGTCTTTTAAGATCATCAAGTCTAACCATAAACCTAACACTGCTGAGTCCACCACTAAACTGTGTCCCTAAGAGCCACATCTACAAAATTTTTAAATACCTCCAGGGATGGTGACTCACCCACTTCCCTGGGCAGCCTGTTCCAATGCTTGACAAGCCTTTTGGTGAAGAAATTTTTCCTAACATCCAGTCTAAACCTTCCCTGGCACAACTTGAGGCCATTTCCTCTTGTCCTATTATGCATCGCTTTCTGCAGCAAACTGCATTGTCAGAGAGCAGGCTGTCTGGTACAGAAAAAAATAGTTGGACATTCTCGTAGGTTATGAAAAAGTCTTTTTTTCTGAATTGCCTGTCATAAGAAGGATCAGCTTATACAAGAAATCCCTAAATTGCATTTAGTCAAGTCATCCTCTTGTCACAGAATGAGAGCAAAGAGCAGCTAAAACCCAGAGTATAAGGCTCAGAAGTACTTTGGCAGGCTACAGTTGAATCCACTGGATTGAGATTCTTGATCCTGCATAATTTGGGCACTCAGATCACTGAACTATGGGATTTTTCTTTTTACCAAGTAGGCTTTTATTTTTCTTAAAATAAAAAGCTACAGAACAAATGCCAATGCTTATGAAGTACTTACACACGCCCACAAAGTTTGGATGTCAAAGCTAGCATGTAATAAGGATTTGCATAATAAATAATGCATTAGTGGCTACTCTATCATCAGTCACGTATTACATAGAGATTTACAAAGCCAGTAGGAGGCTTTCTGAAAGCAAAGCTTTGAAAGAAATTGAGGGAAAAGCTAAATAAAATTGACCTGAAACGAGGTTACCTGTGCAGATTTCTAAGATATAATTCCCAGGAGCACAGTGAAAACTTTGTTATCCTTGTAAAATAAGACTGATTTGAACAGAATGATTGACCAAGACTCAAGTAGTACACATATAATACTAGGAAGGATTGCCATGTCATCCTGTAGACACTTGCAAGCATAAACAAACAAAAGTTTTTTTCAGAAAAGCTTTGCTATTTCCAGCCCACGCTCCCCGTAAGAAAAGAAATCAGTTCATTTTTCTAAATTGAATATGGCTTTCTTTTATAACTCAGTAATAGTGGAAACTGATTTTTTTTGTCAGAATCATTCTTTTAAGAATCTTTGTGGACCTTCATGACTAAAATAAGGATGTGGTAATTGCACCTTGAGCTGACACACCCTGCTCAACAGTGAGTTTTGCTATAGGGCTCTTATTTGGTACCCATGTTACCCAACAGCACGAATGGCCATTTGACATAGGTGATCGACTCTGTAAAGGTGGAAGAAGATTTAGAACAAAAGATTCTGTGCAGGATCTTAAATTTCACAGATTTGCTGTTCATGACATATAGATATGTACAGGATTGACCATGAAATATGACATGAACAAGGGTTGGAATATCTTTCCAGATAGTTTGAACTCTAGAAATACAGCTTTGCTGTTCCTGTTTTTGGTGCCATATTGTAGTTAGCAACTGGCATGAGAACATAAGGCAGGCCATACAGGGCCAGTCTGGAGTTCTAGCTCTGTATCCTGTTTCTAACTGTAGCCAAAAGCAGATGCTCAGAGAGGAGTATAAAAATGGAAAGTTTATTATATTTCCTCTTCTGTGCATTCTCCTGTCCTCTATATATCTTCAGCCCAAAGACATCTTGAGCTAAAGATGGTATCTTTGTGTTTAATAGCTTTTATGCATTTTCCTTCCGTAATTTTTCTTGTGGCTTTTTAAACTTTATATAACCTTTTAGCATCTACAACATCCTGTATCAATGAATTCCCTAGTTAAACCATGTTTTGGGGAAAAAATACCACCTTTGGTTTGCTTTGGAACTGTCACCTGCTAGTTTAATTTAAAACCTCCCTATATATGTTTAAGAACTATATGTGGGGTGGCAATCAGATAAACAATCAGCAAACAGTCTCTCCAGCTGCTCTTAGAAAATACTTTGAAACCTTGCTGAATCTCATTGACAGCTGAGTGCTTGAAGGTGCTGTTGAAAAACTGCATTTTAATTTTGTCAGCATATATATAAAGAAGGCTTTACCTACCAGTTAGGGAAGAGTGAGTCATGATGCAAAAGCAATATAGCTCTGGTTCCTCCTGAAAGACAGCTAAGACAAGGTTAGGGAAGCACAGACAAGTGACTGCTAAAGGTACCAGCATTCAGACAGTCAAAATTTACAAGAGCTTAGACAAATGTCTTCTTGTGAATATTGCTGAAATTGTTTTTATCTCAACGTCTGCTCCTCTAGTAGCAGTTTAAGTGAATACATTACTTATTTAAGCTAAAGTGGCCGAGAAATTCAGCTTCTTTCTACTTCCCTGTTTCAAGGTGTGGCAACATCCAGGAGAGAGATGATATAGGCAGGTGTGGGGAGAAATGTCTTCATCTCCCTCACCATGATTCTCCAGTGGATATCTCTGAGTATCTTTGGAGGCTGGAGTTCCAGGGTGGCAAGAAATCTCACACTGGCAGGAAGTCTTTAAGCGATTTCGGGAAGAACCCTGTTGCTCTGCCTGTCTCCCCATTCCTGTGGTCTTGTGAATCCCTGGCTCTGCAGGCTTCAGGCCCAACAACACTTCCTATCGGATTTGCTTGCGGTTTGACTCCAGCAATGCCTCCTATTAATAGGTGCAGATGGCAGTTTCCCAAACAGTGGCTTGGCTGGTCTTCCCCACAGCTTAAGGAATATCTGGTCCTATACAGAATACATTTGAATGTGGGAGGCACACTGATTAAACCTAATCTGACACTGATGGTATGGTGGAAGATCAAGGGACATCCAGGAACATGCAAGCTGGGCACAGACTGATTAAGTTGCAGTTCTGCAGAGAAGATCCTGGGTATCTTGGTGCATGGCAAGTTGAACATGAGTTGTCAGTGCAGTCTTGTGATATCTGCATGTGGGGCAGTATTGAGAAAGCAGAGCCAGCAGATAAAAAGAAGTTATTATTCCTCCATCTTCCTCCCTGATGAGGCCAGTTCTGGGCACCTTGATACAAGGCAGATGTCAGCAAACTGGACACAGTGCAGCCAAAGGCCACTAAGGTGGAAAGCTGAGGGAGCTGGGTTCATTCAGCCTGGGAAAGGGAAGGCTAAAGGAGAATATTTGGCTTGGGCCAAATCTCAGAAGCACACAGCAAAAAGACCAAAGCAATGACTGTAAATTGCAGCAAAGGAAATCCTGGCTAGACGTAGGGGAAAAAAATATCCCTGTCAGAGAAGCTAAATACAGGAACAAGTGCTGCGGGGGAGGCTGTGGGATCTCAGTTCTTGGAGATTTTCAAAACTCAGCTGGACCCAGCCTGGTCTAACTTTGAAGCTAGCACTGCTTTGAACAGGGGGCTTGAACTGATGGACCTCCAGAGGTCCCTTCTGACATTAATATTTCTATGACTTTATGAATATGGCTTCTTTGAAGTCACAATTTCTTCTTGTCATGTTATGCCCTGTAGTCAGGTTGCTCTATTAATATTTAAACAAATTAAATAAAAAGGCAATAGTTTTCATTTTTAACACCCAAGAATTGTACTGCAGTGAATGTGAGCTGAGGGAAAATTTCAGAATACTCTAAGTAAGGAAACCCAGCCAACAATATGGAAGATTTTCCATATAAAATGGAAACGCTTTCTTTTAGCAAAAGGTTTTGTGGGATTTTTTGTCCTTCAGTGTGATGTAACATACACCATATATGTCAATATATATGACAAAGGAGAAAAGTATTTGCATGTATAGCTCATGAACCAAAAGCCTAATGGCATACGCATTTGCTGTAAGACTCCAGCCCAGTTTCATAACCAGATAAAGCCCTACCATCTCAAGAAGTTTTGCTTTCTCTTTTCCCTGTCAAACATTTTGAGGCATCTTTTTAAAGAAAGATAAGAGAATATAAGGTCTCCTCACAAGCAGTGCCCCTTCACTAGAAGCAACACAGTAGTCTATTGTAAAAATCACTTCTGTGTTGTCAAAGAGATGGTAGGAGCATGACATAACCCCTCAGAAGCAGAAAGCTCAAAGAAAACCCTTGTCTTCTTGTTCCCAGTGCAAGTTAAAAGTATTATTAATGGTACAGGTATGAATGCCTCCAAAAGTGCTGAGCAGACTGAGAGGCCTCCTAGCTGGCAATGTGCTGAGCTCCTCATTCCATTAACATAAAGGATTTAAAACAGGATTTTGGTTGGAGAAATGTCCAGACAAAAATATTGTAAGAATCTGTCAAGTGTATTACAATGGTGGTAATAATACACAACTTTCAAGCTAAGATATTTTTTCTTTCCATTTCAAAGCCTGCATTTTCATCTTGGCATCAGATCCAAAATACTTCTCTCCTGCCTTTCTTATTCTCTACAGAAATGAATCCTTCAAAAATTCTGCTTTTCAGTATCGTTGAGGAATGGAGTTGGAAACTGCTAAATTATTCTGTTGCTCTTGGTAGAAACCCCAGCTCTATCTTTCCTTTCTGTGTGAGCTTTACTGTGCTATCGGGAACATGCATTATTGAAAAGTTATTTGTCAGTGAAGCCAATGGAAATGAGTTTGAATTCTCGTGAGGGCTGTACCTGTTAAGCAATAAAGGTCTTTTCTTTTCTGGTCTTTTTGCACAGTAGCATCACACACTGAAACTAATGAAAAGAGCTACTAACTCTCCTTTAACATAGGAGAGTGCTGTCTGTCAGAGGTAACTGTGTATTTCATGCAAGGAGAGGCTCAGGTCTACCCTTAGATGAAGTTCATTAGTAAGCAAGGCACTCTGGAGCTTGTTATACAATGAGTCTGGATGCTTCAAAGAGTATTACTTCTAAACACCAGTGTACTGACCCACATCCAAACCTCCACACTTTGGAGTGGCTCAAGCTTCCATTTTTGCTTTGAGTTTTTTCACTGAAGAAACTCAGTTCATGTGAAAGAGCAAACTTTTCTTTCAACTCACATATTCCCTTCTCAGAGTACAGCTGAAGGAGCATGTTTTCTATCTGATGGCTACGAAAAAAGCTGCCATGACAATATTTGTTCACCGTGACCTTCCCTTATCCTGGCAAGCACACACAGTTCAGCGAATACCTGAGTGTTCTTTAAAAATGGTGCCATTTTCCTGAAACATCACTTAGCTGGTATTTAAGTCATTAATGGAGGTGGCTTGTGGCCTTAAACTATTACCAAGAGATGGCAGACAATAACTGGAAAATACTCTAACTTTCTTGTGTGGACTGATCAAAATAGTCCCCAGAAGAACAGACCAAGAGAAATTTCTGTATGAATTTTGACAACAAAGCTTGAGCTGTAGTTAAGGGTCAGTTGTAGGAAACTTTAACTGAGATAAGAGTCTAAAAGAGTTAATGAAGAAATTAATTTCAGTCAGTCATAGATCTTACAGGATATTTTTTTGTGGCGTATTGGTAGATTTAATGTCTTTATTTTTTATTTCACACTGTAAAAAACATGTATATATTAAAACACTGACAGTGATAGCACTGTCTCTATATTTGTAGTATTTGGTATATTAAAAGATAATTTATTGCAGGCACACATACACTTAGGCATGTAACTGGAACTTCAATATCTTCATTGAATGCAAATATGAAATCTGTAACAGATTTTACAAAGCCAAATTTCATAAAACTTGGTTCAGGTTTAGTCTGGAGCTTGTCATCTTTAAGTTGATAATTTAGCATTATCACATTTAACTTAGCAAATTTTATGTTTCGTAAGTGTTTTTGTGGGTTTCCATCCTTTTGGCTTATATAAAAAAGAGAAAATGATTGTACATGATCTAGAAGCAATTTGCTTGATCTTTCATCAACCCTGATCATGTTCAACAAGAAATGCAATGCAAGCAGGAAATTACTACGTTTTATCTTTCTTTGACAGCTTGTATATCAAAATACTGATGGTTACAATTGTGACTGATCACTATCTTAGCTTAAGCTTAGTTGATTCCAGTGCTAAATTTGGCTGAATATTTATACTGGTCAAAGAGCAATTATTCTGATCAGTTTAACTTTCCTAGATGTCAGTTCATGTCTGTGTCCCAATCAAACATGACCTGTGGAGTCATGTTCATCAGAAACATAGTGTAGATTGCACTTTTTTTATATCTGACATTTTTAAGCTCCAACTGCCTGACAGTACTCAATAATATGAAGTGTCAAAGCTGATGTCTGATGTGGGCTAATAGTTTTTGTAGCATTTGGAACGGGCAGGTTTATCAGTGGTTGTCCACAGTTACCGTCTTTGAATACAATATATCTGCAGGGTGACTGAAAGCCAGATTGGCTTCTTGATCTGATACAGAGCAGAAAAAAATTAAGATTTCAAATTGATGAACAAGAAGCCAGCCCCCTCCACCAAGCAATGCTTCTTGGTAGTGTATATAGTTTAACTTAAAATCAAATTGTTTTTCACCAGTGTGAACCTCTGCCAACAATCTTCCTTTTCCAACCCTTCCTCCTCTATCTTCTCCTCTGCAGACTGAAAATCTCATATCCTTCTTTCTGGCAATAAAGGTATTGAATATCTTTCTCTAACATGGCATTCCAGTTCTGCACACCGCAGCAGGTCATTTAATCATAACAGATACTGTGCAAATGGTGGGTAAAATGGTGGCAGTGAGAGAAATTACATATGTTTCTGACCAAAAGGTAGACTAATTGGCTTAAGGAAAGAAATACCATGCAGTACTGAGGCAGGTATATGTATCTACATAACAGTAGATAGGTGGATGGATGGTTGGATGTATGATGGAATGGGTGGATGGACATGTCACCCAAACGAAGTAAAGCCATCCACACTGTAAATGCCATTTCATCCTACCTATTATACAGTAACACTACTACTCCCTCTACAATGGCTATCATACATGAAGGCAACTGATTGTAAGCAGGATTACTGAAACAGAGCATTAGATGATGTATTGCAGAGCTGAGTATAAAAGGGATTTATTCTACTTACAGATTGTTTTTCTTTGGCTTTTCTACTAAAATCAGACATAGTGCTAATTAAAACAAAAAAGTAGTTGCAGGCAGATTGTTTGTTAACAAAATAAATAGCCAGGGAGTAAGGACAGCAGGAACAAAGAGATAACAGAAAACCCACTGCAAAAGGTGACACAGAACATGCACCTTCTGTCCCTTCTGTTCTCCCTCTAATTAAAAACAGAAGCAGGAAACAAATTAAACATTCCAAGCCTCTGCTATGTGCAATTCTCAGACCAGACAAGGCACGCACACCTCCTGCAAAAAAGTACACGTGATGGGGGGCGTCTGATGATGGGACTTCAGGTCCTTTTTCATCCCGTTGCTATAGGACTGTGGGGCAATGCAATACTGAACTAGTAGATGTGTTTATGCAGTCAGCTTGGTTTGCTCCCTGTTTTGCTCCTGACCCTGATTTCCACCAGTCAATACTTGCATACATTAGACTTTGCCTGTAGGCCTCAGCCTGGAGTACACCAAGTTCCTGCAGAGGTGGGAGAAAGCCAACAAAAACCAGGTGATTATTTACTCTGGGGTCTCTTCTCCCTACCTGCAGTATTCAACATGAGACAGTCCACACCAGTCAATCTGTAGACCAAGCTCCACTCCTTGGCACCAAAGCCAGGTCCCCTGACTCATATAGCTCTATAGGAACACATCTGAATCACTTTGTGTCCAGCACTGCCTCCTGTTGTAAGAGTATGCGGCACAGGTAGACCTAGCATGAAAATAAAATAACTAATGTATTTTAAACACACAATGTTTTACCATCTTTGAATTTTTGGACTCTGAGGATGGGGTCCATCTCACCTACTCATAAATGGAGGAAAATATGCACCTCCAGAATAGAATTCACATGATGAGTGTTAGAAAACAAGGTGCTGGATCACGTTGTAAAAGTACACACAGAAATATAGTCTGGATAGTCTGAGATGACTGGCTGAGAGTTTGCTCTGTCAGTTTTGGGTATCTAAATTAAGGCAGGTGAATCAGAATAATATTATTCTGGGAGAGCCTAGAATTTACACTTTCATATATCTTTTGTCTTGTTTAAAGATAGAAGTTGCTAATTCAATAAGTTAGTGCTAATTCCTTTCTGAAGATCATATTCTGAATGCAGGCACATAGAGCCATGTCAAAGTTAATTTCTGTCCTTTCTGCAATGTATGTGGGAACTAAACATGTCCTAACTGATCTACATTTGTATTTGTTTCTGAAAAGATGAGCTGACAATGAAGGGGTGCCAGCAGCAAGGTTAAGGTGCCTCCAGTTTTGCTAAAATTACGTAAACACAAAACAGTAGAAAAGGCATTTGGGGATTGTTTTTTCCCCTACAGTATAGTGAAATAATGCAAAAAAAAAAATGGGATTTTGAAGTCTGATATGAAGTTATCCTTTAAGAAAGCTGAAAAAAGTTCTGTTTGCAACAAATGGCTGTCACAACTCCCATCTTGTCCAGCATGTCCCTGGCTCAATAGGAGACCTGAAGTTGGAAACATGAGCTCCTGCACCTCAGACTACACTCTGCTTTGGGCTCAAAGAAGGTGATGTTGCCCTTTTGGCTGTTAAGACTTTGGTAAACTTGGCACCAATGAGGACCTTTAATGTACACATATTCCAGGTTACATGAACAGACATCATTAGTGCTATCAAAAGTTAACCTTCCATCATATAGATAAGCTCTCAAATAAGGATTTAAAACTCTGTGTTGCTTGCTCATAGTTAGAGACTCTATATATCTTCCTAGGATTTTCCAGACAGAAGTGCATCCACATGCCCTGAACCATCCATGCCCTTCACCAGCACACTATGATATACACACCCACAAATTTTTCTCCTTTCTGGTAAGATCAAAAGATAAAATCCTTCATCCTTAGGCCTTAAATATGAAATGCTCTTCTGTTGTTTTCACTGATTCTCAGGTTTAAAACTTTGGCACATTTTAAAGAGTAAAAGCTGGGATTTCTCTTCATTTTTCACCCAGACCAATTACAGCTAAGTTCCAGGAAAAACACAGATCACCAAATGAAAAGCATAAAGCTTTGGTAGATGCCGAAAGCTAGATCTTGTCAGTCCTTTGGCAGTTACAAGAACCTGCCACACTGGAGCAGACCATGTTAGGGCAAGGTAAAGCCGTAGCTCTGGCTTTCCGGTACAAAGTGGGACTAGTTGCCTCTCTGCTTCCACAAGGTACAGGTATCAAATCCAACAAGGGGAGCAGAGCAGACCTCTGAAGAGCAAGACTATTGAAAGAGGTTGTCTGATGCTAATGAGGAAGAAACACCCCATCTCTCATTGATGTGCAGAAGCAAGCTGATTTCTTTGCATGCTTGGAGAACCCTCTCTGAACTTGCAGGAGCCCCTTACCACAGGTCAGGCGTTTATAACATAATTGAATCACAGGCTGAAGACCTTGGTACCTAGCCTGCAATACTGTAGACTTTACACTTATGTATGGAGCATGTCAATCCATAAAGTATTTCTTCTCTCACTTTCCAGATGTTCTTCGAAATTGCAAATGCAAATACAGTGCATAACACATCGTGCTCTGAGTGTCAACAGTCATGATAATCTTGTTGTCTAGTGGTGTGCATATCTTTCTCCATCAACTGAAGTCAAGTGTAAACAAACAATTTATGGATTGGCCACTATCATTATCGCTTGCCACAGATGTAGTCTTTGCAGGTTACAGCATTCCAGAAAGGAGAAACCATTTTTGCATAATAGCAGTAAAAAAGGGAACCTCATCTGCGGGAGAGTGTTAATGCCCAGGATGCACAGAGAAGCTCTGGGGCCAATCCAAACAACTGATGAAACTAAAAGTTGCAGCAAACTCAGTGTGCCTGGCATATTGAGGAAGTACCTCTGTCCTTGATTAAATATTGAATAAAATATGAAGCTAGAGGCATTCAGTTTGAAAGAATCTGTTTCATAGCCTTACAATGCGTAGCAGCTTCCATTTTTTACTGTGCTGTTTTCAGTCTTCTCTCAGGGATGTTGTTGCACATCAGAAAAGTGTTAGAGTGTAAGTCCTCAGGTATTTCATTCTGCTGTGGTACGGATTATCAGTCTTCAGAATATTTGGCCCAGGAAAGTATTTGAAGCAGTTGCACGGGAAGAAATATTCTAGACGTGCTGCTGTCTGGGAGCACTCAGTTTGAGGTAAGAAATGGAAAGATACAGAAACTTAAAGCATATGCTGGAAGCTAAACCTCAATGGATTATTTTTGCTTTTTTTTTTTTTTTTTAAAAGAAAGTTTACAGCTTCAAAAATAATCATGTAGGAATATTTGGGGGTTGTGACTGGGAAGATCTGCAGAACAGTAGCCTGGAAGTTTATGCAAGTCCTTAGTCCCCTTTCAAGTGCACCTTTAACTGCACTGTCGAAATGATTTTTTTGATTTGGTGAGGCCAAATTTTATATATACATATATATATTAATAAAAAGAGGTTATGCATGTCTCCTTATGGCACAGGGATGTACTCCTGTCACTGAATACCTCCCAGGATGAGGAGCACGTACCCAAGTCTATACAGGTGCTGAGCTCTCCCGTTCAGGCTAGTTAAGTCTGCCCCAAATATTGCCTTCTTGGGTGTTTTTTTGGAGTTCAGTTCAGATCCAGAGCACTCTTCTCAGTGCTAAACTGGAACTTTGAAAAAGAGATTCCATAAAGTACAAATAATATTTTTTGTATTGCTGTTTTCCTCTTTGTATGAAGTCCTCTGTATCTCTGTTTCTCAAGCCACCTAAACCAACCCATTACGGATTCTGGAGTGTCAGTTTAAAAGTACACTTTCCTAATTGCTTTTTCCACAACTAACATTTGCTTCCTGCCATATTTTTTTTTTTTCTCCTGCAGCAGGTGTCATCTAACAAAAGTCTCTGCAGCAGTTTATGAAAAAGTGGAATATTCTGGGAGTTGTAGTCTTTCAAACAGAGCTTCGCAAGGACATACCTGTATTGGAACACTACAGCTCCCTGAACTTCCTCGCATCACTGCCTGTGAACCGTCCTGCAACGTGACTAGTTTGGGGGGTGCGTGGGGTGGTAGTCATGGACTTCCAGTGCTGCAAATCACAGAGCACCTTGCATCTGTCTATGGGAGCAATTGGGAGCTGGAACAGACACCTGTGAACCAGTGCATGCTCAGGGTGGGGAACGAATAAAGATGTCTGATATTGCCATTGATATTGCCGTTTGAAATATTTCACTTCAGAAAAACATTTGACCCAATTTGTGCCTTTACCACAGAGCTCTGCAGGAGCCCGGCCACTTGGACACTCTCCAGGCACCTACATTTTGGTCGAATGGTGTCGCGCTTAGCTGCTTTTAGACTTTTCTTGGAACTAAATGACTTTGTGCGCTGGCTGTTTTCTTCACCTCCTCTGGCCTGTGCCCTGGGAACAGGTTGTCTGCCTGCAGTCCCTGAACAGAAGACAGCCTCTGGGGCCACTGCTGCACTCCCATGCCCAGCTCCTCCATTGTTAAAAACTTTATAACCCTCTGAGAAATATTTTTCGTTTTCTTCTTTTTACAGCTTAACTCTCCATGCTAGTTCATTCAGACAGACACAGGCTTCGGAGGAATTACAAAAGAAATCACTCTACCTACCTGGAGATTCAAAAAGATCTGAAAAAAAAAATATTAAAAACATGGACATATTTCTTACCTCTGTTTCTTTTGGCAATTCTTTGCCCTTATCTCCAGCTTGCCTAATGAGCCCAGATTTAATCAGACTCACATTATTCCTGATTTGAGAACTTAGGTACAAGTTACATATTCCCTGACAACATATGGCTGGCTCCAGGTGTAGGCTGTATTAATTGGCAGAGCAACTGAAGGGCTTTACTAGAATTTTTCAAGTTATAGAATGAGTCCCCCAAACATCATGCTCATCAATTTGTAAACCTGTGCTGAAACTCTTAACAGCAGCAGCTGTGCTTGTGCTGTGAGCATTATTGCTTTCTGCTGCTGTGTAGGTGGTGTTAGAATAGCCTCTTTCACTGCCTTTTTGCATTCATGATCCTAGCTGGAGACCAGCTAGAAGGTGGGAAAAAAACGTAATATTGTAAAATAAAGAGATAGAGATAATAATGCTTTCTTTATCCCCAAGGATACAATTTTAGTCTAACTTCTGAGCAATTGTTTTGGGAAATGTTATTTTAGCTAACAAGCCTGAGTCTCCATCTAAGTCACAGTTTTGGTTGATCTGTATTAACACAAACTTTCAGTGGCTCTGCTGTAGAAAACCTCATTTTCAAGTGACAATATTGATTCAGACTATTATATCATTTAAACTCCGTGGAATGACTATATGCATGCATTTATAAAAGCATCTAAATACTTGGAAGAAAACTGGGATTTTAATTTGCAAAAGTATACGAACCGTGAGGAGCGAGGGAAGAGAAATAGGTGCTGAAGGAATCAGCTTCCAGAGATCATTCACTACATGGGAAGTAACTTCAATTAATTGGAAAATGTTAGGAAATACATGAGGAAAGTACATGCTATTCAAGTTAGCGACTAGTTTTATGCTTTACAGTCTTTGCCCTACATGCACAAATAAATTCCATAAACAACTAATACTTAGATCTGGCAGAAGATGTATTTTTAATTAATGTTGTGTTGGACTGAGTGATGCTTATTTGCAGATTTCACCAATAAACAGCATGTTTAACACATTCCTAAAGAATGCAAAGAAATTCATGTGCGGTAAAAATTTGACTGTATCTTGGCTGCTTTAGGGAAAATTGAAATGCCAAGTGTTCTTGGATGCTCTCTTTTACCAGAAGAAATATACTTTCTGATTTTTGAATATATGCTACCACCTGGTCCCTAATGGTGAAAAAACCGAAACTTTTTTCCTGAGGTGCAGTCATCCAAAGAAAAACAAACAAACAGGGAAAAGATAGTGGTAGAATTTTATTTATTTATTTATTTATTTTAGATAATACATTCCTGCAGAGGACAAAGATGTTTTATTATCTTTATTTTAAAATTATTTCCTAAAGTTATGTGGCTTGCTATTCAAAAAGCAACAGTCTTTGTTATTATAATCCCCACCAACAAATAAAAAAGAGCACATGCATTTTACCTTCAATCAAAATGTAATTCTTTTAAAGTCTTCTGCAATAAGGAACACTTGCAGGAGCCCAGATGCTTTTGAAGATGAATACACATGTTAAATCCAAGATTATTCATTCAATTAATTAATTCAATTTATTCAATTATTTATTATATTAATTTATTCAATGAATAATTAATTAGTTGATGTTAACTTTAAAAGGTTCAAGATATCCTTGAGCAATTCATGGACCAATACATCAGTGTCATTAACCACAGCCTGCACTAAAAAGATGGTGAAAATTTCTTATCTGCTGCTTGCAGTGGAGGGAGGTGCTGGTCCTTAATGGGCTGTAACAGACCTCTTCGGAGAGTGCTGCTATCGCTCCATACTGCTTGCTGTCTAAAGACACAGAGAACAAGGAAATGCATAATCATAACAGCCCATACGTCCATTATGGGGCAATACTGAACAATGGAAAACGAATGCCATGATTCAAACAGTCAAGAAGCTACAGGCTAGATCTTCTCAATCCATCAGTGGTCCTAACCAAGAGAGCTACTTCCAGGTCAAACATTGCTCATCAGGAACTGCACTGGGTAATGGTCAGTGTTCCAGGGGCACTAGGCTCCAAACTTGTCCTAATCCGTACCTATGTGCCATAGAGTTGAGGACCAAATTTAACTATTACAGTGAAGGAAGACATATATTTACCCAGTAAAATTCTGTGTTAACCCAGAGACATTAATTAGACTTAATATTACCATACATGACACAATTGGTATCAGTTACATCCTCTGAGTCTGTTGCTGTCCTTTAAGGTACCCTGGATTTATACAGCAAACTTGCTGCAGTGTTTGTGTCAATAGTACAGCATTTATTTACATTCATTATATTTTTGGATAGTACAGAAAGAAAACCATCAGGAAGTGCTATTAGCTGCTTGGGCAGCAGACCAGGAAAATGGATGTCTGTCAACAAAATTAGCTTAAAGCATTCATTAGGACATCTAGAATCATGAACTACACTATTAGCTGTTGAACTAAAAACTGACATTGTCCTTTTGAGTTATAGAGTGGGGATTTTTGTTTGTTTGTTTGTTTTTGACTACAGGACTGAAAAACTGGACACATGATGATTAATATTAAAGAGATTCCCTACATTTCAACATGGCTTTTGCTTTTAATAATAATTCATTAATATATTTTCATATTTATCAGTATGCTACTTGTAATAGTTGATGAATCCATTGTGCTGATGTACATAAAAGAAAACTTTTACTTGGGAAAAGCTAGTTGCACACCTTTTTGTGTGCATAGCCATCTCAGCATTGCTTTTTCTTTCCAACTGGATGCCTGAAAATGAAATGAGAAATGAGAAATCCAATGTCTCAGCTGCAACCCTTCCAGTTTGCACGTGCATTGACATTAAGCTTCTGTTGTTATACAAACAGTAATTAAATACAAAGAGGTTACTCATGTTTGTATTTCTGGGAAGCAAACAGATTTTGTTAGCAAAATCGTGGAACAAATCTTTTAAGTAAATCTCCAAACCTGTTCTGTGCTTTATTTTGAAATACCTATTAAATATACTGGTTCATGTCATTAAGCTGAAAGTTTGGTCATAATCAAGAATAATTTATCAATCATAACACATCAAAACATGTTTAGATGTTTTTCAAGTATTTATAGAAGTCTGCATAATTATTATTTATATATGTGAATTTGCAACTGATTATATGTGGAAAGCATTATGAGTGTGATCAGTTCAATGCTGCATCCGATCAGTGATTCCATTGAGCTCTGTGTGGTGGGGAAAAGACCACGTCCTGCTGAAGCCAGTCTTTCCATTTCCAAGGGAAAATCCCAGCTTCTTTCCACAGCTGAACCTTTGCAGATCTCTTCCACCTGAACTTTGCTTTGTGACTCAGACAAATGTGTTCCAAAGTCTTTTGAACTTCTGATTAACCTTGAGGTATTCCAGGGACTCATCTACTGAAAAATAGGTATATGCTGAAGTTTGTCTTTCCTGGGAACTATACACATGCATATACTTTAGCATGCGAGCATCTGATTTTTATCTTTATTTTTAATTAAATATAGGACAAGCACTGATCAAATTATCTGATTGAAAAGCAATCGTTTACATGGGGTTTTTTTCTAAAAAGCTTTCAATTAATTACTTTTTTTTTTTTTAAGTTATCATTTCCCCAAATCTTTTAAGGGGCTTTTTTAATGTTTGTTTTGCATTAAAACTGAGAAACAACCTAAGCATAAATGTAGCTGCTATGAAAATATTTTTTTAATTAGTATTTTGTGACAAATAAGCAGCAATTTTCTACAGACTGTAGTAAGTTTCCAGGTATTCCTCATTTACACAACTTTTTCCCTCTGGAAGACCATAGGATCTTTGATCTCCCTAAAACCTGTTACATTAGTTACAACTGTTCTTGTTAAATGTTTTGGTATAGTTTTCTATGTAAAATTAAGCTTATCCAGAGAGATACTAAATGCCCTTTAAATTTTTTCTTCTAAACAGAGTAGGCGTTTTGTATCTGTAGACAGGAGATGCAGAAAGTGATAGCATTGCTGTATATCAGGCAATTCCACTTGCCAAAAGCTACAGTTTTAATGTAGTTGTTTTTGTTGTAGTTGATGTATCATGCTGATAAGATAACAGAAGCAGACCAAAATGCTGATATGGTCCAAAAGAAGCAGAAAACAAATCATTGATATAGACAGCGTTACTAGCAACTGTAAATTTAGGCCACAGCAATGTGATTTTGATTTCATCTATGCAAAGTTATAGTACCACAGAGAGCTATAGGCTGGTTATCTTCTAGGTAGGATGTGAAAAACATGTAAGGTAGTAAGAACCTCCCACACCAAGGTGTTGTGCATGCACTCAGTGGGAAGGTAACTGTGGGCAGCAAGTCCTGTGGGATGGCAGATTCGTCTCAAGGCAAGCGCATGAAGGGAGATGAGGATGTACATCATCCTTCCTCTGTTTCTGCCTTTTCTTTTAGAGTCAAATCTCATTTTACCTGCTTAAGAAGATATACAGCAGATATTCAAAGACTTAAATTGAATTTTATTTTCCCATATCCTGTACAGACCCTCTCACTCTGCACGTCTTATGCCTTTAATATGATGCTGTTCCACAGCATAAAAATATACACCTATAGTGTTTACAAAGGACAGTTTTCATAGAACCATAGTATCATAGTAGGGTTTGAGTTGGAAGGGACCTTAAAGATCATCTAGTTCCAGCCCCCCTGCCATGGGCAGGGACACCTTCCACTAGACCAGGTGGCTCAGAGCCCCATCCAGCCCGACCTTGAACACTTCCAGGGATGGGGCATCCACAGCTTCTCTGGGCAACCTGTTCCAGTGCCTCACCACCCTCACAGTAAAGAATTTCTTCCTAATATCTAACCGAAATCTACCCTCTTTCAGTTTAAAGCCATTCCCCCTTGTCCTAGCACTACATGCCCTTGTAAAAAGTCCCTCTCCAGCTTTCCTGTAGGCCCCCTCTGGGTACTGTAAGGTTTCACCGGAGCCTTCTCTTCTCCAGACTGAACAATGCCAACTCTCTCAGCCTGTCTTCACAGGAGAAGTGCTTCAGCCCTCTGATCATCTTCACGGCCCTCCTCTGGACTCGCTCCAACAGGTCTATGTCTTTCTTATGTTGGGGACCCCAGAATGGAGCTCAGTGCTTCAGGTGGGGTCTCACGAGAGTGGAGTAGAGGGGGAGAATCACCTCCTGTATGTGCTGGTCATGCTTCTTTTGATGCAGGCCAGGGCTGGGTTGGCTTTTTTAGATTCCCCCCCCCCCCCCTTTTTTTTTCAGACTGATAGCAACCCAGCTGAGGAAAGTCTTCAAAACATCATATCCTCCTGATTTTCAAAGAGATTTATTCTCCCCCTCCCACAGCAGGTCAATGGTAAATAATACACAATTCACTGAAATAACTGATAGTCTTTCAAAGCTTGTATACAGGGAGGTGGAGGTATCTTTAGTCGTGGTTTGGGATGGGTTTTTTTGTGTATGTGGAAATATACTGTGTATGGGGAGGAGAAAAGGGCACTGGTTTTAAATTGATTTTTAGTCTTACTGAAAGCTGTTTGGCTGACAACAGTAGAGAATTCAATTCTCTGCCAGCCATAGAAATAGTATAATATGAGCAGTGGAGCTTTGTTATGCTGCCAAGTGTATAATTTCCATCTTGGTCAGAAAAAAGAAGGCAAAAAATCCAGCAATGACAAAGAAGTCACTGGCCTCACCACCACCACCACTGTCCCCATAGCCCTGCAGTATCTGGCAGATAAAGTGTCTGGGACTGTGCCAGCTGTGAGTATGCAGAAAGCATCTGGGAAGGACTGATTCATGTCACGGACCATATACCCAACAGCCATTAAGAGGGGAGCAAAGATCGGTCATAGTTTGACCTTTGTTTGAACCAGCATCTTGCAAAGGCAAAAGAATCTACATGCCATTATCAGTTCCCAGAGCCATCCAGTCCTCTCATGGAAATTAAATTTTATCTTCAATATGGCGTTCCTGAGCCCTACTCAGGAGGATAGCAGAAATCAAGGCTGCGTGCAAGCCTGTCTTTAAATTTATCTATCTCCTGGAATCTGAAGGAAGCCATTTATCACCAGGGCTTAAAAACAGAATTAGAATTTGATTTTTCTCTCCAGCTGCTTTATGTGTTTATGTGTATGAAATATTTTATTGAAAAATAATTTAATACTTTTGTAATAACCATGTTTCTCAAGAAATGTGACGCTGCTATGCCAGAGTCCCTGCTGTGTTCTGTAAACTTTGAATTCATTACTGAGGAAAAGCTATCGATATTTTTTCATTCTTGCAGTATCCTTTTGCTCTGAAATTATCACAGAGAGAGAAGCAGGCCAGATGCCATTCGCTTTCATTGACATCCCACACATTCAAAAGTCTCTCATGAAACTCCCAGGGCGGCCCTTACTCTTTGTCTGGTTTTGGTTCCTTCTGAACAAAGTGTATATTTTGCTTCATCTTCCCAGGAAACATGCATGGAAAAGGAGCTCTGAGAGAAAATCTTACAGTTTACCCTGCAAAAAAGTAGTAGCAGTAACTGAGCTGTTCTGTAGGTGGAAACACCGTAAACCAACATCCCTGACTGATGAGCAACACCAGCGCTAGCGGTGTTACCAGCCTTTCAGTGATGTCTCAAGGCCCTTTGACGTTGATGTGATTAGAATTGGGTTGTGTCCTTGTCCTGGATTTGGCTGGGATGGAGTTAATTGTCTTCTCAGTAGCTGGTACAGTGCTGTGTTTTGGATTTAGTATGAGAATAATGTTGATAACACACTGATGTTTTAGTTGTTGCAAAGTAATGCTTATTGTAAATCAAGGATTTTTCAAGTTTCCTGTGCTCTGCCAGTGAGGAGGGACACAAGAAGCTGGGAGGGAGCAGAGATGGGACAGCTGACCTGAACTAGCCAAAGGGATATTCCATACCCTAGAACATCATGCTCAGTATACACATGGGGGGGAGCTGGCTGGGAGGCACTGATCGCTGCACAGGGGCTGGTTGGGCATCGGTCAGTGGGTGGTGAGCAACTGAGTTGAGCATCACTTGTGTTTTTTCCCTTGGGTTTTATTCCTCTCTCTTCCTCTTCATTACAATTATTATTGTTATTGTTACCATTATTATTACTTTATATCAATTATTAAACTGTTCTTCTCTCAACCCATGGGGTTTACCTTTTTCTGATTCTCCTCCCCATCACACTGAGGCAGAGTGGGGTGTGAGTGAGCGGCTGCGTGGTACTCAGTTGCTAGCTGGTGTCAAACCATGACAGTCCTAAAGTATTTAGCCACTCTGGAGTAAATTATGTCATTTAGCTAGGTGTCTGGGAAATGGCATTACCCAGAGACGATATCCTAAATGGAGCCTGGAGGTGCCGGGGTCTGCTCAAATGCCATAGTCCCCTTGTGCTCCCGGCAGCAGCTAGGAGAAGGCTGTGAAATGCCTGTTCATTCATGCATGGTCCCACCTCAAGGACTGGTTTTGGCTGCCTTGTTTCTTAATAACTTGGGTGAGTTGTTAATGAAACAGCTAGAAAAAATGTGATGAGGCAAAATTAGCCTTCTTTTTTTTAATGCTTAATCAGAAAAAATCGTCAGCAAGAAATGCCAAACTGTAAACTATTCTACATGTTCAGTTTAGCCAGATATACTATATGCGCTGTGTTATGTGAGAAAGGATGATTGATAATGTAATTTATTTTTCATTTTTATTTCTTATGAGTGAATTTTAATTAACTATGTGTTACCATTGTATAAATCCCTCAGATTTATTAATTGCAATGGATGGCAAAAGCCTAACCTTTCCTGACTGAGATATCCATTGCATTTTGAGATATCCTGAGCACAAAAAAATGCTGTCCTATCAACAAAGAAGGATAACAATGTCACTGAGGAGTGCAGGTGATGCTGTTAGCCTTTGCCTGTTACACTGGTTTCCAGGTCATGTACAGCAAGTCTAACAATAGCCAAAGAAACCAATGTATTCAAGGCTATGAGCTTGAATGTCTAGAGACTGGGATAGCGTATGAACCTTCAACCAAGCTTACCCGAACAACAGGAACATTTTGAAGGATCATCTCAAACATGCACCGATCAATCCAGAAACCCATTGGGATAAGCAGTGCAATGTAGCAGATGTGGCTGGAGACACCAGAGCATTCAGTACTTCTTCTGATGCTGTTTTCGTCAGTATTTCTTCTGACTCTTTTGGTCTCGTGGGATGATCTGCAGCTGATTGCTTCTCCTCCACATTTCTTCCTCTGCTAGTCTGTGTTGAAAACAGGGAGGAGGTCCCAGGCTGGCTTCCCATGCCACCAGCGACGAGTGCTTGTCTGCTCTGTCTCTCTGTTTCCCTGGGAGCTAGGCTGTGGTGGACATTACCAGAACAGAAGACAGTGTCAGTCCAGAAACGCAGTTACCTGGTGAAATTTGGAAGCCTTATTCCTCGACGTTGTGCAGCTTTATGGGTATAGAGTAGAAATTAGACTCCATTCTTCCATTGTATGTAAGGAATTCAGTCTTGGGGTCCAGCTGCAAACATGAAAATGTGCACTAAGGAGATATTTATTTGAATTACCTAAGAAGAAGGAAATTTATAAGCCAGGATCAGCATTAAGTCTGTGCAAGGTTTAATTTTAAAAAATTTTTCTGGATACATTTTTGATTAATATGAATACTGGAGAAGAAATCACAGGACAGCTATTCAGTTTTTCCCTCTCTGGGAACATACCGTAAAGTGAACAGCATACTGGTTAACTGTAGTTTTGTCTGGAGCAGAAAATGGGATGGTAGCCACCTCCTACAGTCAATGCTCAAGGGCACTGTGACTGTCGGTCTCTTTTTACTTAGCAGCTTTACAGTAATCATCATTTCAGCAGCAATTGACCTTGCAAATATAAGGTCCTGAGGCAAAGAAATTATTTACAACGTAGCTGCTGGAATGGCATCCAGGGTGGAGAGCTCAGCAGAAGTGTAGCAGCGTCTAAGACTGATGACAAAAGGGAGCATATTTTTTTCCCAGACATAAACAAGAAATGCATTGTCAGCAAAGTGTGAAGAACACTGAAAGAATGAACGTGTCTCCAAGCTGTTTTGGAAAAGGAGTCACCCTTCTAGCTCTGCTTAATATTGTGAGGAAGTAAATTATTTTGGCTCACACCTCATGTGTGTGCAAGGACAGCAGAAACTGAGCATTTTATTAACGTAAGTACTCTGTTGTTAAAAACACAAAAATTGCTAGATCAAACTGGACCCTACGTGTAGTCCAGCATCATGTTCTAGCAACAGGTCATACCTGAGTTTCTGAAAAACTCTGCAAGAGAAACTTAAATTACTTTGTTAATTTGGGAAGCTGTCTGTGTGAAGTTTGTGGATTCTGCACAGATGTGAATCAGACCAAAACTTCAGTTAGATCACAAGCTGATCTGTGCTGGCTCTTTGTCTTGCTTTTGCCTTAAATTACAGTTCCTAAAGGCTCCTGGAAGATGGCGAGCATCTGCTGGGCATTGCTGCCACAGATACACAACAGAAATATCAATAGCAATCTTTTCCCCTTTGGAAGGTTGGGGCTGCCAGGCACAGCTGCTGTGGGAATGTGACGTGTGTCCCCTCCCTTCAGTGGGCTTAAATGCTGGAATCCCCCCTGCGGCAGTATCCCACTGCCCAGGGCTTCCCAAGGGCTTCCCGCACCCCTTTGTTCTGGGCTGCCAGGCTAGGGCACCTCCAAACCAGGCTGCCCTGAGAGCCTGGGTGGCTCTTTGGCAGCTGGCTCAGGTATCTCTGCATCATTTCCAGGGCAAGCAAGCACCGTGAGGTCGAGCATCTGTACCTTCCCCAGACCAATCACCACCAGCTAACCAGGTGATAAAAGGATAAGGCCATCAATTTCTGCTATTTTATGCATCTCAAGCTGAAAGGTGCTGCCAAAACTGGCAATCTGGTGTGGAGGGGAAGACCCTGCATCCATCGACACTGGTAGATTTCCTGGCAGCAGCTATGGTATCCCTTCTGCCTTCCTCACCCCATGGGTGACCCCGTCACTCCTCCCAAGATGGCAACTTTCTTCCTGATGCTCTCGGGTACAGGTTGAGATGCCTTGAAAGGAAATGAGGGTTTCTCTCTTTCCCAATCCCTATTTCTTTTTTAAAACTCCTAATATATACATCCCGGTGTCTTAACTGTAGGCTTCTCTAGTGTTTTGGGGGAGTTTTTAATGATAGTTTTGATAATAACCATCAATGGGCAATAAACTTTATTGTCTGATTATGTACTTCATTGAAAAATAATTCTACATTTTTAAAATTTTCTGCCCTCTGAATTTAATAGCAAGCTCTCTCCTTTTTGTATTCTGTGGGGACATATCTAGAAGCATTCGTGCCACCTTCTTGATGTCATACATTATTTTGAAAGCCATTGTCAGCACCTCTTTGTCTTTTTTCCTAAAATAAACTACCCCAAACTTCTCAATCCCTCCTCATAAAAATGTGGGTTCTGAATCCAGCCATTCTCATCATTAATCTCTCAGCTCCCTCTATTCTCAATTTCTTTAAATAGGACAGCTGGAGATGAGCACCATGTTTCAGGTGACAGTACAGTTTGTAATGGAATTGTTATGTTTTCAGGCTGATTTTCCCATTCTTGTTGGTTCTAACATTTCATTTGACAAACCAAATTTATTTTCTGACTGCTGCAGCTTTTTGGATGGTAAGATTTTCAGTGAATTCCTAGAGTTGTTACAGCTTTAATTTAGACTCTTGGAAACTGAATAACTCAGTCTTCCACTCAGTGTGTGTTATGCTGGACAGCACCAAAGAAGTGACAAGGACCTACCAGCCAATTATTAGAATTCTTGAAAGGAACCAAAGATAACAAATAAGCTCGTGGTAAGTGAGATGTTTTAGATTATCACCACTGAGTAGTAGGGTAGGTGTGAGATGGATAAAACAATTAAGACACTTGGCAACAAGGATTTCAAACACCTTCCATTTCTGCTGAACACCTGAATCTCCTAGAGGAAAAGGTGTGGAACAACTGCATAATTCCTTGTGGCTGAATGGCAACACTCACATTGATGAGATCTATTCTTTGGGGAAGAAGCATAAGAATATGAAATCTTGGAGAGCACACCGGAGCTGAATGGGATCAACACTGTCTTGGAGAAAACCCATTCTGTCCCAAGGACGATCGTCTTTAGCCCTTTTGTAACAGGCATGGTCTTCTGCTGTGTGGCTCCCAGGCTCGGTTATATCTCATCAGTGACTCGACATGAGACCTCTAGTCTTGGGAGACAACATATCCCACTACGTGTGAGAAAACTCAAGCAAAATCAGACCTTGAGCCATATAGATTATATACCCTCAAAAAATATCTGCTTCTCCATTACAGAATTGTGCTTTCTTCTTAAAAAGCGGTTAATCCAATGGCACATTGCAACGAACAAGAAATCTCTTTCAGATTACCTAGAAACTTTAATGTCTTGAATCACACCTAGATATAATGCCAGGCTATTAATTTCAAACAATATCTGACATTTCATTGAAACAAGCTGTTATGCAAGCAATGATAATCCCTTCAAATTTAATGGAGTTTCTGAATTTAGTACCATGCATCTGCATTGCCACCTCATCTTTTTTTCAAAAGCAAAGACTGGTAAAAGAAGTACAGAAAGGAGCACCTTTTTGACTCAGAATACTAATCTAGGTGTCAATCTGTTTGAGCAAAGCACTACGCTTTGAAGATATACAAAAGTACTATCTTTTATTATTATTTAAAACACAGTAGGCCAGATCGATATTTAGTGAGATGCAAATGAAAGTAAAAAATTAAAGAATTATTTACAGTGAAAGGACATAAGGATATAGAAAAATTATTAGAGAAGACTGTCATGTGTAGTCTATGGACCCTTTTGTTGCTATACTAATTTGCTTTTATGCAAATCTTTAGTACTGCTGTTCTGTTAACTCCCTTTTCTGGGCAATGCTCATCTTATAAACCCGTGGAAGGGAATTAATTCAGAAGCCTGTGCTTATGCTGTGCATGTTACAAACACCAGCTACCATACTGTTTAACTTCAGCAGCTTTTTTTTATATTTCAGCAATCATAAGGATCATGATGGTGTAGTTTTGATGGACATGTGGGCTTCCTCTGCATCCAGCATCTGTAGCTGTGCACACCTATCTGGCTGTGCACTGCTGACCTATTGCAGCCCCTGGAAATGGAGGCCGAGGGTATGATTTGCATGGTAATCCAAATTGAGATTGATGTCAGGCTCCCTGGGCGAATTGCCTGCACAAGTAGGGAAGAAGGGAGAGGCAGAGCAAACTCAGCATAGCAACATTGCTGTGTTCCACCCCACGGACAGGGAGCAGGTGAGCGCTTTACTTCACTTTCTCGCCCACCAACAGAGCTGGTGTTGTCAGAAACAGCAGATTTTAATCAGAAGTATGTGTGGCTGCCTGCTCAGCCAAAGAGACCGGGGAACTGGATCACAGTGGCTTCTTGGCCCTGGCTGGGGTACAGCACAGTTAGTGCTGCCTTATCTACATCTCATGAAAAAGTCATAACTAAGTCTTAGAAATCTCCTGAGGGTGAGCTGCACCATCACTGCCGGAGCCCTAACGCTGCTATTAAGCACTCTGTGCTCCAGCCACAGGACAGTTTTAGCTTTGCAGCTGCATTTCCCTGAAAGTGTTCTGCTTAAGTATTTGATTTAGGAAGACTGCAAGAAATACACAAGAGACACATTTCCTTTGGTACTTAAAAACAGGAAGCCAAGTCAGTCATTCCTTTTAAAGTTGCCAGAGTTTTTTTGTTGTTGTTGGTTTGTGGGGGTTTTGGTTGGTTTTGTTTTGTTTTGTTTTATAATAGGATTTTAATTGAAAATCTAGCAGGATTTGGCTGACTGGAAGGAATTTCTCCCTTCAGCCCTTAACTCCTCATGTTTCATGCAAACCCTGCTATAAGCAGTCTACATTAAGGGCTAGACTTCGAGGTCCCTTTTGCGGTTAAAATGTACTTCATATTACACTTGCACATAGCACCTAGCTGAAGTAATCTGCTAGGCAGCCTGTGCAGCAGCATCAACATCTACCTCTCCTGTATGTCATAACTCAGTTTCAAAACGTAGCCAGTTTTGAAGGGCATTGCTTGGCTTCGTTATAACACAGATGAGCAACAGGTGCCAGCTCGTTAAAAGATGCTGTGCTGGTTTTGGCTGGGATGGAGTCAATTTTCTTCTCAGTAGCTGGTACAATGCTGTGTTTTGGATTTAGTATGACAATAATGTTGATAACACGCTGATGTTTTAGTTGTTGCTAAGTAATGCGTATTCTAAATCAAGGACTTTTCAAGTTTCCCATGTTCTGCCAGTGAGGAGGTGCACAAGAAGCTGGGAGGGAGCAAAGAGGACAGGTGACCTGAACTAGCCAAAGGGCTACTCCATACCATAGAATGTCAAGCTCAGCATATAAAGCTTGGGGGAGAAAAAGGAGGGGGAGGATGTTTGGAGTGATGGTGTTTGTCTTCCCAAGCAAGCATTACGTGTGATGGAGCCTGGCATTCCTGGACATGGCTGATGGGAAATGGTAAATGAATTCCTCGTTTTGCCTTGCTTGTGCATGCAACTTTTGCTTTACCTGTCTTTATCTCAACCCACAAATTTTCTCACTTTTAATCTTCCATTTCTCTTGTCCATCCCACCGGGGGGGAGTGAGCGAGCGGCTGGGTGGGGCTTAGTTGCAGGCTGGGGTTAAACCATGACAGATGCTGAGTCTGAAAAAGTGAATTTTCACTCTTAAAATTCTCTTGAATTCAGTGCAGTTCCAAAGGAAATGTGCCTTGTGAAATGACCTTTCAAAGCATCTGTAGCCATTATAACTTCCTATAAATAATTCTCAGCAATATCTTAGTATCATCAGTAAGTAAGGAGAGTATAGGCCCAAAGTAATGCCCCAGAGACTGGATGACATTTTTTAAAGAGAAGCAGATTAAGGAGCCTCCAAGCACCAGAAGTATCCATGCTACCAGAAAAAAACCAACACATTTTTCACATAGAGGCAGGACATTTGCACAGTGTCCTCTCACATGTGTCATCCTGTCCGGAAGTGAGGATCACTGCAGCTAATTAGCATTTCTGACATGCTAATTAGCATCTCTGGAAACATGAGAAATATATGGTTTTCTTTTAATAATACAATAGCTTAGTGGCCCCAAATAGTTAAGTGTTACAGAGGAAGCATTGTGGAGCAAATGACAGTGTATACAGAGCGATCAGGAAAAAAGGAGGATACTGACGTTTTATAAAAGTGCCAATAAACACTTAAAATATGGGGCACCACTCCCACCTTCTTGCCAAGGTAAGTGAAGCATAGTGAGCATCCCACCTTCTCTCTAGCACTGCAAAGCAGAAGGCAGAAACAATTTCTTTCACCTAGTTCCTCAGTATGCCATTTCTTTGATTCTTTGTGCCCAGATATAGGTGGTGGTGGTGAACTGAAGGGTGAGTCAATATAAGTTATAGATGTCTATTGATTAAAAAAAAAAAAAAAAAGATACCAACAACCAAGAGAGAGAAATATCAGGTGGAGGTGTGCTTTCAGGAGATGATACTTTTTTCATCCTAGCCTCCTGTGGAAAAGCTCTGTGTTTTCTGAGGTGGAGCAACTGGCTTCATACCCAGTCAAAAGTGCCTAACTGCTGCTGGTAGCAAGTGTGGGCTTCAGCCCCATTTTCACTCCTTACCTGACACACAGCCCCATTCATGGGAGTCCACTGAACCTCACAGATGAGAGGAGGGTTACACCAGTGCTAGGAGGGCTGCCACGTGTTTGCTTTGCTGTGTGATAACGTTACGGTTACTGTTGTTTCCTTCCTTTGAAAGTTTCTTTTGGCAAACCAGATGAAAAGACAGGACGGTGATTATTCCATGCATGTTTTTATTTAGGCTGCCAAGTTAGCAGACATGGGAGACTTTTTGCAGAAAAGAGTGGGATTTGTCACATACAGACATATGGCTTCATTACAGATGGTGTAATTTTTGTGCAAGTTGTGGGGACCTTTCTGTGAAAGGTGTGGGGACCCAGTGCAAGCAGCCCTGGACTTCAGCAACCCCTTTTAAAGAAAATAGGAAACTGTGGACAGTTAGGAGAGGGAGTTTTGTACAACTAGATACACTGCTGTAATGAGTGGGTGGTGGAGCTGCTTCTTTCTTGAGCTGAGAAATGAGATTTTTGTTGTGACCAAAGTTGAACCTGAATAACAGCTTCTGGCCTATCATTCATGAAAGCGAGCTCTTACTTTCACAGAATTTAATCCTTTCTTGATCCAGAATTCTTGTATTAGGTTCTCATATGTTTTCAACATATTCAGGCTCCAGCTTGAACTTTATCCTCTTCCTTTCTTAGTGGGGTTCACTTCCAAAGAGAAAAGAAATACTGCCATCTGTGCCCATCTCACCTTATATTCTTCTGGTTGTTCTGGCAGGCAAAGGAGCATATTTTAGGCAGTAGGGCTCTCCTTGCTCTCCTCGCTCTCCTCTTTCACTTGTGCATTGATTCTTCTTGTCTTGATTTTCTTGCTTTTGAAGCCTGCTCCTGGCAAACAAGGAGGGGCAGCGCTAGGGCAGGCAAAGTCAGCAGTAGTCTGCTGTCTGGGACAGCAGTGTGCATGCTTCTGCTGACATTTTTGCCCATGCCAGAGCCTTGGAAAGCCTGTAAAGACTTAAAGACTTAAACCAACCATCTGAGCCCTTTGCATTTGAATCACTTTACCCTGTGCTTCTGTGAGGGCTCTCTCCCCTGGGACATGGGCTGTGTGTTTTGGAGCTGGGCTTCCTGTCCTGCAGACCTGTTGAGCCATAGCTGCCTCTAGCGTCTTCAGCGAACTGTCCTCAGTGAACGGGCAAACAGAATGAATATCGCTTGCAGTGGGGTTTTAAGTACCCAGCTAAAGAAGGAGACAGACAGGGAAAAAAGAGGTAATTAAAACATGTACTTCTTCCAAAATACTTTCAAGGTAGGCAGTGCTATAGGCTGGAAAGAAAATCCAGGACTGAAATTTAAGATAAAGACAGAAGACTAAAAGGATTAAGGTAAAGTAAATGAAGACTTGATGTCAGCAGTGGTCTGCTGGGGCACATTTTGAGTCATCTTCAAATTAATGTACCTGGCATGAAAGAATAGCATGTCAGCCCCTGCAGCTGAAAAACCTGTGCTTGCTCAGGAGCAGGAAGCAATGCCCAGGAAGCCTCTGTAATGACAGATTTTCGTCTGCTGGTAGGCTGAAGGATGAGATTTCCTACTTGTCAGTGTCCTTGGGCAAAGCCATTTGAGCAGTCTAAGGCCCAATTAAATACAGCATCTGCCAAATCACTGGGTGGTAGTAGGGAAGGATCTTCTGGGAGTGATGCTAAAATAAGTAGCGGTGCTGGAGAAATACATGATGAAAGCAACACAAAGGAAATTACATAATACAGACAGCGTCAAGAGACCTGTTGAGACTCAAAGTTGAGACTTTGAGCTCCACAACACATGTGGCATTAGGACTGAATGAGCCCACTTATCTGTTTTTAAGAGCAGGTGCTCTGTTCCCCTTCCCATTTTAGTCAGACCAGTCCTCTCAGCCCATCAGAGCAGTGCAGTGTTCCCAGCATCAGGAGCGGTTTTGACTGCAGGA
>JAVJGI010000014.1:71702010-71713474 GCA_035590275.1 Ibycter americanus
GTTCCTGGCTTCTCCTCCAGCCAGCCTCTCCTCATCCGGGCCCCCTTCTCCTCTCAGCTTCTCCCAGGGCCTCTCCTACCTCCCTGGGCTCTTCATCCAGTCTCCTCTCTCTTCACCTAGTACTCCTCTTCCACCAGTGCTCCTTCTCTTCCAGGCTCCTCAGTGCTATTCAGCTACTTAGCAGGAACAAGCCACAGCTGTACATTATCCACGTCAGCCAACCTACCACCCCAGAAGCAAGCCCACAACTGTATATTATCAATGTTAATTAACCCTCTACAGTTGCTCTTCTCTGGACACACTCCAGCACCTCGATGTCTTTCTTGTAGTGAGGGGCCCAAAACTGAACATGGTATTCAAGGTGTGGCCTCACCATTACCACAGAAAAGAAGGTGAAACAAAAAGATCAAGCATTGATCTAAGATGCCCAGACTAACAACATCATTGGGGAAATCAAGGTTAGGGGCAGTATGGATACATCAATGGTTGTATTATAGAAGTTACTGATTTTCCATCAGTGTTGACTCCTGTAGCAAATGTGCTTCAGGATCAGTTGACACCAATTCTCACAGCTATCTTGTGATTGCTCATGCCTCTTATCCAGCCTGTAGTTGTTTCTGGCCTTGATCATCTTTTTCAGCAGTTTGGTGGAGGCTTCTGCACAAATCACTGAGTCTCCCTAGAAAGTGAAGCGGTATGAACATGAAGAATGAAGTTTAAATATTTTTAACCTGTCAGTTATAAATATGGTGGTGATGTGAGAAGATGTGGTAATATGAGTTCAACTATTCCAGTAACAAAAGGGAAATAAAACAAAATCCAGAGAATCTCCCAGGTTGTCATGCCATTTTGGCTTTCTGCTATAACAGGTTCACCTCCAAAATGGCAAAAAGTGCATTTTATTGTTTATCCATGTTTGCATTATTGGAGCAAAAGTGAGGGGTACACTTTGAAAATGTATATGTTTAAGCCTATGAGTAAAGCAACAAAGGTACCAATAATTTGTATCACTGGAAAAGCCATTAAGTATGTTTGGTGAAGTGAACAGGTGAGATTGCAGAGATACTTTCTACTGGGCTCTTAAAGAAATAACTTCAACCAAATTTGTCCTTGATCTGATTTTACAAAGGCACATATTACCAGTCTTACAGAAAGCCAAATGGTCAAGGTGTTCTATAAATGTTTTTGACATGGTAGTATATAAATCTAAAACCTGCCGAAGATGCAAATAGCTACAGCACAGACTACAAAATAACCATTAAGGCAAAATATAGGAGAATTTAAAGGCAATCAAGTAAATTCACGTGAGGGAAAATGAAGGTGTTGACATAAACTGGTTGAGAAGATCCTGACTTGCAGGCTGCCAGAACTGGAGTGGCTGTAACACAGAAGACACACTTGGTCGCCGTGGTTGTCTTCTTCCCATGGCATCCCCCCTCACCATCCAGGGCCTCCTGGAGCCTTGCCCTGCTGCAGTATGGATACACTTACATAACCTAAAGCAACCTGACAAGGTAAATACACTTGATAGCAATAGATTCAGCATGGCTGACTTAAAGCCACAAGGTCAAGAATGTAAGGTAATTTACTGCCATTTGTCATGTTGGGGAGGAGAAAGAAAACAGACAATTCTATAGATAACACACTCTTAGTTGTGTTGCGGGCTGCACAGCAAAGGCTGCATTCTCTTGTGGAAGTAATGAACTCTCCAGGTCTTATATTTTCTAAAATGCAGCATTTAGAGGGCTGGAAGTAATTAGACTGTATACAAGAAATATTGGATATCACTAAAAGAAAAACCATCATAAGCAGTCCATTCTGTAAGTTAAATGAATCCTAGGAGTGCTATACTGTCCAAGTAGATGTGTCATTATTCCGTAAGAGATACTATATCCTTTCAATGAATTGAAAAGTGAAGTCACCTGGCACAGGAGCAGAACATAATAGTAGTTATTTAACAGGTTGAAACAACTCCCATTGAATCACGAGTACTTGCCTCCTTTGATGTAAGTAACCCAGCCCCTGTAAGAGCAGATGTTGGCGACTGTGGGTTAAGGGGACTCCTATTGAAAGGGCATGACGGTCTCCTGAAGTCAGTTGCTTACTATTTAATGACAATGAATAATACCAAAAGTAGTTATTCTGAAATTGAATCTGTCTCTTCTTGGTCAAAACTATAGGAAAAATGCTGAAGGATGAGAGTCTCATGAACATGTTCCTGACTACCTGCTGCTCATGCCAGGATAAACAGCTATGCCTTGGATAATGATAGCAAGCTTTCAAGCTTACTGACAGTGTAAAGGATTTTTTGGTGGGGTGGCCATGGGATGACAAAAAAGCCAAAAAATCAGGAAGAAATTGAAATCAAGACCAATTGACACAACTTTTTCAGTAAAATCTGGGGAAAAATGTAAAAAGTTCATTTTGGATCAAGTTAAAATAGTGTATTAAAAAAAAATAAAATCTTTGTTACTTCCAGGATATTTGAAGCATTTTTACTTGCAATGATTACGGTGGAATTTACCTGTGAAAAGAGGCCCGACCTACTGCCTGCTACAAAATCTGCACATTAGCACTTGGGGGCACAATTTCTGCAGTAGGAGCTGGTGCAATGGGGCAAGGGCTTCCTTTCCTCTACATCAGGAGGCAAATCAGGAGGAAGGATTAGGACGCAGAGCATGTGGCAGCCCACCTTGTGGTCCTGGTACCGCTTTGTGGGGAAGGGGCAGTTCTGCCACTGCCACCCAGCGTGAGAACACAGCAGCCACAGCATGGTGAGACCATCTGATGCTTCTTCCCTCCTGAGCTGCAGGGGAAAGTTATCAGTCTCCATGGATGAAGCCAATTTGAGAAGGCTCCTGAGATAAACTGTGGAGCATTCCATTCAAGGGAGACATTATGTCACAGGAGTGTGATCTAAGGGCTCTGTCAAATAGGAGCCAGGCTCAAGAAGATTTCAGAGGATGCAGGGCTAAGGCTTGGAGGCCCTGCAAAGCTTGACTTCTTTCACTGTACCTCTGCATCATCTGACATGATCTGCCAGCCAAAAAAGATTAACCTTTAGATCAGTCTTGCAGACTGGCACAGCAGAATTGGCAGTGAAATCTGCTTGGCAGCAAGAGCTGTCACAGAGAATGGCAGGGCTTGTGTTTGTTACTCAGTCGGGTCCTTCATGGGTTATTTCTTTATTTACATTGATGGGAAATATATGAATGTGGCATTTTAAATTAACACATAGTAATTTCCTACAGATTAGAACTGAGGGACTTGTAGTTACTTTTCATGCTGAGTTAGTGAGAAGGATAAATGAGGCCATGCACACCTTACAGCAGTGCCTCAGCAGGGTGGAACCTTAAACAAGATGGAGAAGACACTCACAGGAGGAAAACATCAAGGAAATAGCACCATGACCAGAGAAGTTGTTTTGCAATGCAAATATGAAAATTTATTAGTCTCCAATGGGAAAAAAAATCACTGATGAGACAGTTATATTGACTGGCTGTTGTTGTTAGGCTTTTAATTTGCTTTGTAATCTACATCTACAATATTAATTATTAGATGAATAAGAATTTATTGTATTATGCATTACAGAACAATCCAGTTTTAACTAGCATGGGCATGCTTTTATTTTCTAGATAGTCTGTTATTATGGTTTGGGCTAGTTGAAGATTTGTTGTTAGACTTCTATTGGAAAATGCCGTTCTCTAATAAAAAGAAAATTAAATATTGGCATGAGGATTAATTATGGCTACTGAGTGCTAAATTGATAAAGGAAGACTTCCAGAAGCTATTTCAGCTGTAGAGATCAGGTGATGACTCATTAAATACCACAGCTTTTAGACGTAATATGATGGCATAATCACTTTAAAAATTCCATACTAATTAAAATTTTGCTTTTTTGCACTTTACTGAGCTCATTTCAGAAATGCAGTAGCATACACCACCTTAGAACTATTGACACTTTCAAAACAGTCTTTTTCAAGTGTTTACATCTTACACTGACATTGCACCCTGCCTCCCCCCCCACCCCCCACCCCCTGTTTTTTTTAACATTCTATTGGTTTGCACAGCTTCTTCACAGCAAATGTAAAATAGTATACTTCTGTGTCTGGATCTCTAATTAGTACAATCAGCTGCATCTCTGAAGAGATCTACTTCTGATAGAATTAGTCAGAATTTTTCTCCATTGGAAAAAAGCGATTGTGAAAAATCATAGTTTTGCTAGTATCATGACTATTTTCGTGTGCCGTAGAGCTCTTTAGTTTTTTTGAATTATACCACCAAACTCACTGAGAAAGCATCACATTAGAAATTTAGTTATTCCCAAATAACAGTGAACAGGTAGTGTTTTGCAGTACCTTTTTTATGAAATGCGATATATTCATATATATATATATATATTAAATTCTAGATGGCTACCCTAAAGAGGAAATGATTTACAGATGGAGAAAAAACTCAGTGGAGGCTGCTGACCAGAAATCTTGGAGACTCTATCAGTTTGACTTCATGGGTCTCAGAAATACTTCAGAAATTGTGAAAACCTCTGCAGGTAAGAATGATACAAATGGTAGTGCTTGCTTTGAAAAACATATTATTTCAAAGTATTTCTTCCAAGTTTGCTTTCATTCAAGTGCAATTTGATTTCAATGTGTACCAATGTTCATATTAAAACCTCTAAAGGGCAGGCTTTAAAACTATTGACTTTGTCTAGATTTCGGATAACTTCTCCTCTACTCTTTTTTGTAATTTCACAAACCAAGGAATAAATGCTAACTTGACATGGCTGACTGTTATATAGCTGAAGTTGCTATATGATTCTCATGCCTCAGCTAAGTTTATTAAGCCATTCCTGCATTGAGATATATGTTTTCACCATAAATTAAAAAGAAAGATTTTGAGCACAGTGGTAGGGTTGGTGAAATTGGACACTTTCAATAGTATTTAATCATTCAGCCACAGGTTTAGTATTTTTCTTAATATTGCAAAGGCAGTCTTTATTTCTTAGTTGATAAATGTCTTTGCTAGTGACCTTACCAATTGATTATAATTAAAATCTAATGATGCCTATTTTATTTCATCAGAAATCTTGCTGTTTCTTATAATAACAGCAACACAGGGAAAAAAAAGATGTATACATAGAATACATTATTTGAACTGGATAAATTCTCATAAAATTCAAACAATATCTAAACTTTATACACAACTCTGCAGTAAGCTCCCTGATTGGTAAGTCTTCTCACAGCTGCAGAAGGAACCTGCTGGAAGCAACATTCTGCTGACCTGGTGGTAAAATTTTGAAAAATCCAACTTTTTTTTTTTTTTTAAATGTAAGCAGATCTATGGTATTCTTTTGGAAACACTGTGAATATTAGTAATTATAAAAATTATTAATCTGTGAAACTACTGCTGTTGGGTCATGGCCCACCCACTAACATCAGCAATGTATTCTCAGGACTGGATAGCAATTTTTGCAATGAAGAGTCACTAAAGCTTTAGTGAATATTTTGGGCTAGTAGTTTAGCAGAACAAAATGTAAACAGTGCACATGTAAAAGTTCTCTTCTGCTGTGGATACAAATCCTTGTAGTCTGGAAGTTTCTCAGGAATGCAATTTCGCATAAGCTGAATGAGGAATTGGTGGATAACAATCAAGTACAAAATAGCAAATCATTAAAATATCTGGGTATGTAGGCATGGAGCTCATTGGAAGTGATGGTAGGAATAGGAGAGAAAGCCCTGCTCTTGCTGCTTTGCTCACATCTGGAGTGATGCCATCCTGAGTTTGCATCAAGAACTGCTAAATACGCGTGCAAGAAGAATTACCGAGTAAGCCATATTAAGGTGTTGACTGTGTCTTGATAAACAGATCTATTAAACTCTTCCTTTGCACAGGAAAAAACCATTTTTATAGAAGTCTTATTCAAGTAAGTGAATGGGTAATGTGAAGCAAGGAAAAATATCTTTCCTATGCTTTTTTGAGTATATGCCCAGTTCTTAAGATAGTGAGTGATAGTTCTTATTAAGAGTGAGCTGACACACAATGTTTCTGCCCACCCATGTTTATGAGCACAAAACCCAATAACAGGGTTGAATTTAACCCGCTGGAGCCATCGCAGAATCACAGAAAGGTCAGGGTTGGAAGGGACCTCTGGAGATCATCTAGTCCAACCCCCACCTAAAGCAGGTTCACCTGGAGCAGGTTGTACAGGATCACATTCAAGTGGGTTTTGATGTCTTCAGAGAAGGAGACTCCACAACCACTCTGGGCAGCCTGTTCCAGTGCTCTGTTGTTGCAGCACTACAAAACTAGCCGCTGCAACAAGGCTTTCCCACACAAGGTTCCAAAAGTTCATCTACTGTCCATGCTGTTTCTTCTTCCTTTTCAGGCCAGTCCACCCTGCTTCTTGCCTCTGCTGCATCTGGGTTCCTGGCTTCTCCTCCAGCCAGCCTCTCCTCATCTAGGCCCCCTTCTTCTCTCAGCTTCTCCCAGGGCCTCTCCTCATCTCTCCTGCATCCCTGGCCTCTTCTTCATCTGGTCTCCTCTCTCTTCACCCAGTGCTCCTCTTCCACCAGCGCTCTTCCTCTTCTGGGCTCCTCAGTGCTATTTAGCTACTTAGCCCAAACAAGCCACAGTTGTACATTATCGACATCAGCCAACCCACCACCCCAGAAGCAAGCCTACAACCGCATATTATCAATGTTGATTAACCCTCTACGCTCTGTCAGCCTCAAAGTAAAGATGTTTTTCCTCATATTCAGATGAAACTTTCTGTGTTTCAGTTTGTGCCCGTTGCCCCTTGTCCTGTCACTGGGCACCACTGAAAAATGTCTGGCCCCACCCTCTTGACACTCGCATTTAAAATATCTGTAGCCATTGATAAGATCCCCTCTCAGTCTTCTCTTCTCCAGGCTAAACAGGCCCAGCTCTCTCAGCCTTTCCTCATAAGGGAGATGCTCCCGTCCCCTCATCACCTTGATAGGCCTCCACTGGAAAACCTCCAGTAGTTTCCTGTCCCTCTGGAACTGGGGAGCCCAGCACTGGACACAGCACTCCAGATGCAGCCTCACCAGGGCAGAGCAGAGGGGGAGGATCGCCTCTCTCGACCTGCTGACCACCCTCCTCCTAATACACCCCAGGATCCCATTGGCCTTCTTGTCCACCAGGGCACACTGCTGGCTCATGGGCAGCTTGGTGTCCTCCAAGACTCCCAGGTCCTTCTCCGCAGAGCTGCCTTCCAGCAGGTCAGCTCCAGCCTGTGCTGGTGCGTGGGGTTGTTCCTCCCCAGGGGCAGGACCCTACACTTGCCTTTGTTGAACTTCATTAGGTTCGTCTCTGCCCAACTCTCCAGCCTGTCCAGGTCTCGCTGAATGGCAGCACAGCCTTCTAGCGCATCAGTCACTCCTCCCAGTTTTGTATCATCAGCAAACTTGCTGAGGGTACACTCCATCCTTTCATCCAGGTGGTTGATGAGTAAGTTGAACAAGACAGGACCCAGCACTGACCCCTGATGAACATGGAGGCTACAGGCCTCCAACTAGACTCTGCGCTGCTGATCAGAACCCTCTGAGCTCTGCCATTCAGCCACTCCTGAATCCACCTCACTGTCCACTCATCCAGCCCACACTTCCTGAGCTTAACTATGAGGATGTTATGGGAAACAGTGTCAAAAACCTTGCTGAGGTCAAGGTAGACAACATTCACTACTCTTTCCTTGTCTACACAGCCAGTCATTCCATCATAGAAGGCTATTAGACTGGTCAGATATGATTTTTCCTTGGTGAATCCATCCTGATAACCTTCTTTTCCTCCACATGCTTAGAGATGACTTCCAGGATGAGCAGTTGCATCACCTTTCCAGGGACGGAGGTCAAGATGACCAGCCTGTAGTTGCCTGGGTCTTCCTTCTTGCCCTTTTTGAAGACCGGAGAGACATCTGCTTTCCTCCAGTCCTCAGGCACCTCTCCTGTTCTCCATGACCTTTCAAAGATGGTGGAGAGCGGCTTAGCAATGACGTCTGCCAGCTCACTCAATGCTCAGAGGGGCATCCCATCAGAGCCCATGGATTTGTGGATGTCAAGTTGATTAAGTGATCTCTCATTGGATCCTCCTGGAACAAGGGAAAATCTTCCTTTCTCCAGACTTACTCTCATTTCCAGGGTCTGGGGAACTGAAGGGCTGGCCTCAGCAGTAAAGACTGAAGCAAAAAGGCATTTGGTAACTCCGCTTTCTCTGTATCCTTCGTCACCAGGGCACCCACCTCATTCAGCAGCGGGCCCATGTTTTCCCTAGTCATCCTTTTCCTGCCAATGTACTTGAGGAAGCCCTTCTTGTTGTCCTTGACATCCCTCGCCAGATTTAATTCCAAATGGACCTTAGCCTTCCTTGTCGCATTCCTGCACATTCTGACAATGTTCCTACATTCCTCCTAAGTGGCCTGTCCCTTTTTCCACATTCCATAAACTTCCTTCTTCTGTTTGAGTTTTGCCAGAAGCTCCTTGCTTATCCATGCAGGACTCCTCCCCCTTTGCTTGATTTCTTACTCATAGGGGTGCACCTATCTCGAGTTATTCTTGTAAAGGCATCACAGTGGCGGAAGGTTGCTGGCAATCTGGAGTTTACTCAAACACTAAAAAAACCCCCAAAACTACCCTATCAGAAAGTTGTGGAAACTAACTTGGAAGAAACAGTGTAAAACATATGGGTCAGATTGTCATCTGATGTTATTCAGGTAGAAAAATGAGTTGTGCATTTCAGCAGATGTCTGAGAAAAGGCTCTCCATCAACAAAGATATGAAAAATGTGAAAAATAAACTCCTGAGTTTTCACATGGACCTGAATTTACGTAGAATAGATTCTCTGGCTGGTTCTACACTATAGTTTAAAGTACTTTCAAGGCCAGATTTACTGAACGTCAACAATATTTACTGTTAGGGGCAAACTCAAGGCTTGGTCTTGGGAAAATTAACACATGCATTGGAAAACCTTGAGTATGCCCCATGCTATAGAGCAAGGATTCCCAAACTGGAGGGAGGGGGACAGGACACAACCCCCCTGGGTCTGTACAATATGTCTCAGAGCCAAAATTTAAGGTAATTCTGTGACTACCTGCTGTAAGTGTCTAAGTATGTGTGAATGAGTAGAATAAAGAGGCATATGTGCTGTGGTACATGGCTATTTACTGAAGAAAAGTAGCCCTATCTAAAAAGTTTGAGAATTAGGGAACACCCAAAGCTCCTGTTTCCTACTGTGTGGACAATCTCTGATGAAGGGAGGCAGCAGCTGCTGCCTACAGGTATCCCATCTCCTTTGCAGTCATGCTACAGGGGCTACAGGTGGTCAAAAAGAGGTGCCAGGCTCTGTCATGGAAGATCTGTGGCTTATTTACATTAGAGCCGCACAGAGAGGGAGACTGCTCTGATGCTTCCCCTAGGATGCTATGGGTATAGGACCCACCTCGACTTCAGGCTGCGCCCCAGAGAGACCAGTTCCCACCAGCTAGTGTCTGGGTCTGTGTGGGGCCCCTCTGAGCCACGCAGGAGCCCACAAAGGCCCCAGCAGCCACCATTCCTTCGCAGGCTCAGGACAGAAAGGAAGAGCACTGTAGTTCAGAGTGCTGTGCAGGGAATCATTCAGAGTAATGAGATGGAGTTAGGAAAAGGGAAGCAGGCAGGATGCCAACGGCAGCTTCCTGACAAAGAGAGGTACTAAACATCACCTCTTCTTCCCAAGGGAAATTATGGAAACTGCTATTACACAGGGCATTTAAAAGCAGAATAGGCAAAGTATGAAAAAATGTACTACAGGGAGCAGTCCTCCACTACCAGGAGATGGATTTAAAACCCTAACATCTTTTGTTTTCTTCTAACTTACACCTTTCTGCTGGTTTATGACACTGTTACCTGTCACTAGATTGTGTGTTCATCTACAATGTGAGGGATGCTGCAGCATTACCTACCTGCGTCCAGTTCAGGGATGCCTTCTTTAGCTCCTTTTCAGCAGTGTTCTGGCTACAATGAAGAGAGGACACACCAACTGCATGATAACACGCTGCTGTTCTTCCAGCATTTGTGTAAGTCCTCTCTTGGTAGTCATTTTCACCACAAAATGACTAGATTTAGTACTCAGCAGAGTTCTGCAATTTGGTATTCTTTCAGTCTTTCCAAACCTTTTTCAGACATCTAAATAATCTATATGTTAATCTAGGGCAATTTCAGAGGTACACAAGTAGGAAGCCAGATGTCACAAAGGGTGTATTTCTGAAATCTAAGCAAGATGAGAAATGTTGTCATGTCTTGCCTTGAACCAGCAGTGGCTTAAAGCATCGCCACAGTGGTGTGCTTTACTCCTGCAAGAAGACTATCCTCTTTTACAATAATCTGACAGCCAGAGAAAGATTTCATTGCCATCTGGAAGAGGTGTTCAGCTTTTCCTTGAAGATTTTTTGTGAATTGCATGCTAAGATACAAACACAACCAGACAAAAATCTACTGCGTATGGTTATTACATGGGATACACTGCAGAAATCACTATGCTGGTGCTGTGGTCATGAACCTTTATCTTACACCAAAGTAAGCTCTTATGGTCAGGTGATATCAAACTAATTCACAAATACTGAAGAATTCCCCTGTTGCCATCTGGCAAGATACTCAGATACTACAGCAAAAGCACTTCTCTTGCTGCAATGTCAAATAAGGCTGACAAAGATAATTAAAGTAGAGGGAATACCAAGCCACCTGGCATTGAGCTGTGAAATAAGGAGGAACTGTGTAAGGATTGTCAAAAATTCTCATATTATAAAAATGCAAATCAACCAATGGAAGGGTGACCAGGAGAACAGCAGAAAGAGGGAGAACACCATCCTTAAAAGCACTCTGTGTGTGTTTGCAGTAAACTTCAGGTTTCCGAATTCTAGACTTTCCAAGTACACTTGGGACAGAAAAAACCCCCAAAACATAATCATGAAGGAATACATGAGTAAAGCTCATGGAGTGAGCTGTAGTGTTGCTTGCACTTTTCTGCTGATATCTCCCCCAGGAAGTTTATTCCCTCTTTTTAAACCACTCAGTTTTTTACATTGCTAGATAAACACCAAGACGTTTTAGTTACTGAAACTAATTTTCAGTTACTTGAGAACTTCTTTGCATCATACAAATCCTACTTGTGTTCTTCCTCAGATGCCTTTAGCCTGAGAGATTTTTGCAGTCTAAAGGAGCCTTTGCATAAGTTCAAGATAATTCATCAGAAATAGAAAACATTATAAAAGTGCCCTATTTAAAAACTTTAATATCTGATCATTACAAATGAAATACACAGAACCAGACAGAAAGTACCATTTCATACATTCTGAATAACCCCCAAGCATCAATACCCAAACCCAATCAATAGCCTGTAGAGAGATTTGTATATTGTAGAGAGATTTGTAGAAGGCTAATCAGTACTGATTGTATACAGTTGCTTCTGGGGT
>JAVJGI010000014.1:71713787-71742280 GCA_035590275.1 Ibycter americanus
GATGGAGCTGGTTGGAGGAGTAGTGTGGACTTGCTCCTGAAGATATGGGTTGCAGTATGAGCAGTGAGGGCTGGCTATCGCCTACTAATCTGCCCGTACCTGCAACAATAGCCATAACTGCTTCCATAGAAACTTACACCTTTGCATATATACAACAGATGGGTGACAGTTAGTAGAGTCTGCCTGTCGTATGACTTCTAAATTATGCTTTATATTTTGAACTTGATGTTTCATCAAGTACCTCAGCTAACATGCTGCTCTCAGCCCTATATCACAGGGGTCCAAAGAAAGGTTAATAACTATTGTCACAGATTCATATAAAGCTCTCTGGGACAATGCTAATAACAACACAATTTTAAGTACCTACTCTGTTGCAGGGGACTCAGTAAATGGCAAGTAAATGCAAGACAAACACAAGTAAAAATTATTGTAGAACAAAAATAAGAAAGCCTGTCTTTTAAGATGATGCAAGGACCTACATACATAGCTATTGGCAGAAGAAGGCAGGATTAGACAGACATGTTTTTATAGGGATGCTAAATTTCACTGGGGGACACCCCATGAAGTCAAGGGATGGGTCAGGTGGAGACAGGCATTAACCAATGCTCCTTGGCTTTGTCAGAAGGCCAACACACTCCCAGAGATTTATCCAGAGGAAAAGATGCTCACGTGTCTAGCTCTTCTGCTAGGTGAGCAAAGAACAACTGGCTTGACAAACCATTTCAAAATCGGCCCTTCTGCTTGCTTTTCACTGTTAAATGCTCCCACATCACTTAGCTGTAGGCACAGAGGGCCCACGATGAGTACCCACACTAGATGAGTCAAGCTGCCTAGCGGCAGTCCAGGATTCAGCCAGCAGTCCAGCCGTCACCCCACAGGTCCATGTTGATGGGGCAGGACCACCACCCAGCTCAGACATTGGGTTGGCAAGGCAAGGCCAGGGTCAGCAGCAGGCAGCCAAACCCCACAGCTTGGGGAAGGGGTTACAAGGGGGTATGGTGGAGAAGGGTGGTCACAGGCTGATCAGAGCAACTGGAGCCTCTTGGTACACTCAGAGCCCTGATAATGAGGGGGAAAAAATGCATGAGATACTGTAGTTGCTGAATGCGGTTGTGTCTGTGCATGTTAGTTTTTAATGATCTGATTCAGTTACACTCTGTCCTGTACCAGCTAACTGATCTGAAGACATTTATTTAATGAATATTCATGAAAATTTTGGGGTTTGAAGTCACCGACATTTTTTCATGTCCCACTGAGTCCTGATGGCACATCCGAGACTGCTTGTCATCTGTGTGTTCTTCCCAGGACAAATGTGAATTTGTGGGGGGGTTTTGCCTCAAATGCCAAATTCAGTGGGATCCGGCACACGCTACCTCAGCTGGCTGTGCTGCACAGTCTTTAACCAGATAGCATCCTGAAGCAGACAAGTAAAGACTCAGATAAATGCACCATTTGAAAACCGTGCCTATGGTAACCTATCTGACATTGCAGGAGCTTTGCCTTTTTCAGCCAGGGTATCACATAATCTCAATTGCTTTAATGTTAAGGCTGTGGTTTACAGCCCTCGGCAGACATCTGCTCTGGGTTCCCATGATTCCAGACAGCGTCCCCTGTTCTTCCAAATACTGTGCCCTCCTCCCCTTGTTCTTTTCTGCCTGGCTCCTAATGTGAGTGCAGAAGGGGAGGAAGAGAATTTCCTTTTTTTTTTTCTTTTAACCTGGCACAAGTGGGGTGGCAGCTGGATTCCAGCATGTCAGAACCAGCTTTTCCCTGATGTCAGACGATACCTTCTGTGTGTCCAGTATTTGTGTGTGGGAAAAAATCTGTCTAACGCTCCCAAAAGAGGTAGAACAGAAAATGGTTTTGGTGGGAGAATTCTCCATTGCTCAGCTCTCTGGCTTTTTGGTTCCCACACATCTCCCCTGGCTTTTAGCCACTTTCAGGTAAAACCCATTCACCCATATGGTTGTTGGATCTTTCTTTGTGTCAGGTAGATGTAGTTATCCTTGTAGCTATCCTTGGGTTCTTGAAATTTGTGGTCTGAATTTTAGACCTTGCAAACCTACAAACTGTGCTTGCATTTGTTCCCAAGATTCATTAAATCAGGTTTGGGCTTTCACAAATCTGTTTCTATCATTTAGAAGGAAACCCTAAGAAGTTAGGAATCAAGCTAAAACCCTGTGTTGCTAAAATCCTGTGTTGAGTCTTGAAGCTGAAAATAAGTTTATTTTTGCAGGCGGTAGACAGAACCATACAGGGACAGTCGATGTCTGAGATGCCACCTTTCACCAGAATCTGCTGCCTCCATCTCACTCCTTTCTGCTTTCTCACCTTACCTACACAAACACACACACACAACATCTCATAGTCCTTGTGCATCTTCTGCCCCCATGGGCCCTCATCCCCAGCAGTTCCAGCATTGCCAAAATAGCAGGTACCAGGAACGCACCCTTCGAAGCCTTTCTTGCCCAACTCTCCAGCTCCAATGCTGAAGATAACTCTGCCTGCTGCTTTCACACTGGCAGACGTGCACATCGTGCTAGCACTTGCAGCCTAGTTTTCACCCTTCTTTCTTATCTGCAGCTTTCTCCACAACTTTGTCCTTAAGGAAATCCATCAGACCCATGCAAGAACATAAAATCTCATTTAGGACTTAAAGGTTGGAAACACTACTCAGTACTTGAAAATAATGCCCAGTACTGACCCACAGAACTGACCTGTAACTTATAAAATGAATTCACTTTCTTACTTTTTCCCTATTCATTTTTCATAGTTCACTGTGAAATATGACTCTAGTAACACCTTTAAATCCAGAATGTTTGTGCAGCTTAAAATTACTTTGTGTGCAGCACCGAATACACAGCCCGGATTTGAATTGGCTATCCTTCTTTGGCCTCTTTCAGAGGGACAGAATAATACTTAAAGTCCTTGCCATTGCAATCATCTCTGGAATGATGGGATATCATAGGACTTCTTTTCTGACCGTAAACGCCAATTTATGTGAAAACAGAAAACTAGCCTGATTATAAGAAGATTTAGCAATAATCTTTTTGTTGACAGAGTTTTTATCTTCGATACAGTATTTGCAATAAATCAAATCCCATTTTAGCAGATATAATCAACAGTGGCTGTATTGACTTTTAAAAGATATTCACAAGTCAAGTGATAATTGATCAGAATGAATATTTTGAATAAGCCATAGTTTTTCTAGGAGAAATTTCAATTTTTATTTTTAACAGCAATTCATCTTGCACTGATACTGTAAACTTCATATAATAGATTCTTCTAATTTTGTCATTAGCCACTCAGGTTAGAAATGTAACAATTAAATAGATTATTATTAGTAATATTTCTACTAAAGTATTTTCCTATGATGGTTACGTTTGACTGACACTTACGGGAATAAAATCTTTTATGTTGCTCTGGAAATCCAGTACTTGCCCATCTTGTTACAAAAATGCCTCACAAAGCTCATAGTGAGGCAGCTTCCGAGGAGAGTGATTTATAACTTGATCAATAGCCTACTGCAGTTAATGGGACTTTTCCCTGATGCTGCCCTGGAATGAGATCCTGAAATGTAGAAGCCTGAAACTGGCTATTTAATGTGAGTACCTCTTCAGTCGCTAGAAACTAGAGAAAGCTCAGCTTAATGATATACCAGTAGGCTAAGTAGAATATGGTCTAAAAATACCTTTCTTCTTCTGTTTATGAATAGTACAAAAGATGATTAGGAAAAGAGGAGTGGAGAGGATATTATTCCTCTCCATGTTTTGTAAGTTCAGCAGAACTGCACGTGTAACTGGTTTCATTCTTATGCTTTGCCTTATGGAGACTAATGCTTAGTGTCCTTTGTAGAGGCCCTTGCTGCTGGAAATGGTGAGAGAGGTTCGACATAAAGTAACTTTGAGGTAAAAGTAAAAAAAAAACAAACCACAACATAGATGGTGGAAGACTCAGAGGCAGGTCATCACCTGAATTTCTTTCTTAAGGGAAAATTCCGGTCAGAAGCAATTTTTCCCTAAAAAAATATCCAGTTGTCCTCATTAAAAGACCTCAAGTTGTCCTTTCTAAAGATTTTCATATTGTATGGAAAAAAAACAGACAGTCTTTTCCATTAGGTTTTACTTCAGCTGAGGTTTTTATCTGATAGTTCTGTAATTTGGAACTTTTGTGTCTAACTTTAAGAGGTTCTTGAATTAATGTCCTCATTCACTCATCCACTGGCAATGTTGTATTTGTCACTCTCCTTTGTACATGGAGTCCTGATCTCCTGCTCTCTTCTGCTGGAGCTACATCATTTTCCATTCTGGGATAATTCACCAGGCAGGAGGATGGCAGGGTTTACTCTGTTCTCCAGTGCCATAGCCCAGATCTTGGAGCTGTTGACCTGAGCTCTCCTCTGAGCTTGAAAGAGCGATTGAATATTTAATAGCAACACCAAGAACTAGGCGATCCCAGCTCAGAATTTAGCACGAAGGCTAGCCAGATCACCCACCTGAGAGCTAGGGAGTTTGGTCTCACATACCCTGGTGCTTTAATCAGTAAGCCACAAGGTAAAAAGCACAAAGCTAGTATTGCTTCCATGTTCAGCTAGGAAAAAGATTTTGGTTTCTTGTTTCAAAAGAACAGAGTTGTGAGTTCTTCATAGCAACAGAGGGCTTCCTAGCAGCCAGTTCCCCTCACCTGCACTTTCTGTTGCCCAGCTTAGATGTCACTGTGGTAAGCTACTGACTTTCATGGATACATTCCACGATGTCCATCTCCCCCACTTGCTGCAGAGAATCATGGCAAAATTGGATCTGTGAGGACATTTGTGTGGCCAGGCATTGCCAAGTGAGAAGCTGCACTGCCATGTGCATGACACCCAGGCCCATAGAGGTGCAACCTTTGGTCTGCTGGGCTACGTTTATAAAGTCAGTAGCGTGTTGTCTGTGGTGGCAAAAGCAGTAGGGAGAGAGGGAAGTATTTCCACAGAAAGGACACCATGACTGCAGTCAGGATGGCTTTACAAGTGTCTTTAATACACAAAATACAAAGTGCAACTGGATCAATCAGTTGTATTTACTTCTAAAAAGGTACACAACATAGGCAGAGTATTTTGAATAAATTGCAAAATGTATCTTGAGATTTTCTGGCCTACAGTGCTGACTGATGATACAATTTCTGGTATTAATATCACTGTAATGAGGGTGGAAAGACATGGTGGAAAGACATATCACATAAGAACTGTGAACCTCTTTGCATTTATACAGTTGAGAACAACTTTCTAGACTCAGCTATTCCAGCACCTCTGGCTTTTATTCCTACTTCTGTGTCATCACACCACTGTATCAGTGATTTATGGCTGGCTCAATGAAAAGTTTTATATTAATGCAAACTGTGAAGGTTTGGCCTTTGTCCAGGGTTGCTACAATGTTATCTAAAGGTCTTTCACAAGCAGCAATTGTACTCAATTTAGAACTCACAGTATTGCGCAGTGTATTTTATATTTTAGTCACTGCTGAATCTACAATCTTAATGAAAATTTTAAGATACAGAATGGGACAACTATTCACATATCACAGAAAGGTGCTAAGTGTCTTTTTAGATTTTAATTTGCCATACCTTAGAAAAAGTGAAGCACAGACTAGTGACATACTAGCAGGGTTTCTCTAAATTTAGCCTTTACTCTTTCACACTGCAGTCATGCTTCCAGAGTTCTTCCATGCGGTCATGTAGGCTCCTTGCCTCTAAGACCCTTTTCTGCATCTAATATTCACAACATTCAGGTCTTGTTCATAATAACAACTTCACTTCAATCAGCACCTTCTGCTTCCTAGTTACACTGGCAAGAAGCAAAAATCTCTTCTATGATTAGTTGCCTGATGCTAGATTTATCCACTGCCTACTGAAGCCAACATGCATCTTACCATTACCTGCCAGAGTCTGGCAAGCGTGAGCTATGCTGTCAGGTAGCTAAGGAAATGGTATCGTACAAGAATAAGCGTTTAGCAAGTTTCCAAACCTTCCAGCAAATGCAACAAAAGTAATGATATGGGATAACATGAGAGAGCATTCCTGAAATGTAAGGAAGCCAGCCATGACCAGGGCTACCATAGCATCCCACAGAGAACCAGAAGTGAACCCTTGGCACAGTGCCAGAAATATGGGCTGGCAACAGTCATGATGCATTGCGGTGTTTACAAAATAATTTTGGCGGAAGACACCAGATAGACTGTTGCTCATTACCTCAGAGAAAGTTAATCATAGTCAACTTGAGACAAACTGAAGGTGTGGCCCAGAGTTTCACTGCCTCATAGAAATAAAATATATAATCCCAAGAGTACAGGAAGGTGGCATGTGGACAAGGATCTCAAAACACTCAAGTGATTTGTACTAAGTTCTGCTAATGTCCTTGTGCTTCTGAACAGATGGATCACCTTCTTGAATGAGCCTTACAAGCAAGTCTGTTTAGTCTTTTAGACCTTGTTATATAAACCAGTGGTAGAACTATAATAGTAGGCAATATCCTTTTATAGGATAATTCTGCATGATATAGGGCAATCTCTTGTCTTTCAAAACCTTTTGCTCTTTGTCAGAATTTAACATCTTGTATTTATCCTCAGTGGAGAGGAAAATTAATATTTTCATTCTGACATGACCCATAAAGACCAGCATTTGGAAGACTATACATTTAGCTATGTTGAAGATCTCCATTGCTCACTGTCCTGGTTTCAGCTGGGATAGAGTTAATTTTCTTCTTAGTAGTTAGTGCAATGCAAGGGTTTCACAATACCATCCATATTATCTTTCTGTAACAGAAACAACCCACAGCACTCCTGTTCTAGTTGTTTTAAGTGTCTTCAACTGCAGTAAGTTCCCTTTAGCTTGTACAAATCTTTCAAGTCTGTCTTGGACCTGAGGACAACCCCCCTCCAGCACCCCTTCCCCCTCTGCTCCCGATCAAAAAAATGTATGGTGCTGTACCAAAGGAGAACAGCTTATTTTTAGGTAATTATGAAATACAGATTTTCATCTGAGAAGTACAGAACCACCACCCACACTCTAATTCAAGTCAGTATCAAAATTAATTGCAGATCTCCTACAAGTAGGAGTAGTTAGAGTGAAAAAAACATCTGAAGAGTTTTCTGCTTTTCATGTCCACAGCTTCAGTCATGTCTTTTGCATACTATAAACAGTGTGCCAAATTATTCCTTCAGTACTACTGGTTCAAACCAGAAGTTTTCTTAGAATAATGAAGTAGGAGAACCATAGAAGAATTATAAAGCAGCTTGAAGAGAAAAAAGAATATGCATCTTATACATTGTTCACTAGATGCAGGATGCTATGAAGCACATAAAAATGTTAAGTGTATTGAAATTCCCATACATCTTCCTACTGTAGTTGGACACTTGTCAAAATAATGCAAATCTTTAGGCAAAGCTGAAGCCAAACTTGCAGATCATAGTTTTAATCTGTGTCTTGGTCAGCTTTGGTTTGAATTTTCTCCATCTAATTTTTTATGAGGATACCTCCCAGAAAAAGAAAAAAGTTAAACATATGTCCATTAATATAAAACATTGGTTAAAATCTCTGTTATAATAATACCGATTTACACACTCCCATTCCAGACTCTCTATTTTATCCTTACTCTTCTGTTCCTCCACTGAGACCAAGCATGTCTGTCTGTTTTTCTAAAGGCTTCCTTCAATAGGAGGAAAACTTGGTAAATGTTGCGCCTGTGTTAACACAATAGATCGAGACAGAAGCACATCCAAATGTGAAGAAAACATTGTTGCAGCTTCTTCATATTTATATGAATAGAGAGATTAATTTCTAAGGACACAACCTGAGCAGCACACCTGAAAAAAATGAGTCCTTGAACAGGTTTCCAAAGTGCCTTCAAGGATCCCCTCAGCAAACTCTGAACTTCAGGTCACCCCTGGCTTACACATCTGGACTTAATTTTTTTTTTTTTTTTTTTTTTTTTTTTTTCTTAACTCAAGCTGCCTCTAGTCTGTGTCTGCTCTTGGGACAGGCATCATCAGAAACCTTCAAGGAGCAATCCTGGGCTATCTTTTCTGCTTGAAGTCACAAGAAACATTGAAGCAGGAAAACTGCATTGTGTGGTGGGACCATACCCTTTGCAATGAAGTGCATCTTTGAATAGTAGTCTCAATACTGGGCTGGCAAAAACTCCCTCCATCACCCTCAGGGAATGCTAGCAGGGGTGCAGAGCTGGCCTTTAGCTTCCTCTAGCAGCAAATAAAGTCGCTGGAAGCTGTTTGGGTCTTGACATTCTATACTGCGACTTACAGGTGTAGAAAGCTTGATTTTAGCCATATGATCTGAGATAACAGAAGCCCCTTTAGCTCAGCAGTAGCCTCGTAACTCATTTCAGGCCAAGGCCCATTGCAAACGGTGCTTAATCCCATCCTTCAACATCATATGTTTAAAAATCAGATCCATAGTAAAATGTGCAGAGAACAGGATTACAGGATGCTAATAAGTACCCCATCATCTGGGAATGGAGGGTTTCTTAAAATATAATACAGGTTTTGCGTTGTCACAACCTTAAAATAAAACTGCACCTTAAATGGATTTAATTTCTTTGTGCAAAACCTGATATTTTTATGGCAAAAAACTTGTGAGGACAGGAGAACTCCAAAGAAGTTCAGAAATTATAACAACCAATACATTTTTCATTGCTTCTGTTTTCAGTAATTTCTGACAGTCTTTTATACTGGACTGCCATATACCCCTTTTTTGCCCTATAGTCAAAACCATTTCTAAGACATGAGCACTGCTGGCAGTTATTCCGCATCCAGTCTCTGTTGTCCTGAGGAAAGAAGAATTTACTTTTGTAGTTTTATCCAAGATTGAACCAACAATAACATCCTGAAACAGTTTCAGTTCTGCTAATACTGTATTAAACATTGCATTGTAAGGTAACTTGTGAACTTTTTTTGCAGTTCCCAAATTCATACATAAATGCCCATTTTCCTCCACTGCTTCCTGAACTGTTTAACAAATTGACAAGACAAATCAGATCTCAAGCGTTTCAACTTCTGGAAGTAATAATTTCTTGAAGAATATTGTAAACGTAGCTTTGCATACTTAAGGACAATCAGTGGTTTACTGCTGACAAAAAAGAATTTGAAGACTGTAGTCCACCATTTTCTTGAGGTAATCTCTCCTTGACTGTAGGATTTTTTAAAACCTTATAACTGGCATTTGGTAGTGGTTTTTTAGTGGTGGTAGTAGCTCAGAAGAAGACAGAAAATGAATTTATTGTCTGCTTAGTGTAAGCTTCAAGCTGATCCCATATAGTAGATGTAAAATGTTGTTATTTTCAGTTTTTCTTCAGAAAGTTATGTGACAATGAGGAAACTTTAGCATTATGTATTTCAGAAATGCCTTCATCTCATGTTATCTCATCTGAATTTCTGTAAGTAAAGAAGGCCAGAAGTCATTCCAGAGTAGAATTGAGTAAGAAAATGAAAAGAATAATGTTGAAGCTTTTTCCATTGCATCCATGTTTTTGATTCATGTAGTTCATAAATCTTTGAGTACATTAACATCTAGGTTTGTAGTTTTTGTTACTTTGGTTTTGCTTTGTTCTAAAAGTCATTTGTTATCCTCCGATTTAGGAAAGCTGTCATCCAGTTAAAGCACAGACAGTGCAGTTGTGGTCAATATATCATAAAAGGCTTTTAAATAATTGTACTATTAAATTATTTATTGAAGCTATTCAGCAAATACTAAACAAATAACAAATCCATTTGGCAGTACTTAAGGTCAGTTTGAGAATGGTATGTTAATCAAAAAGGGGATGAAGTCTTCTTTAGCCCATCACATTTCTCAATTACAATCTTAAAATTTTAATTATGGGATGGGGTTCAACAACAGTACAGCTGATGGCTCCTGGTATTGGATCAAGACCACCACAGACACACTGTAAGTAGTAGCAATCACTTATAATCCTACTATACTAGTTTAGATGTGGTCAAAAATGCTGGATTATCTCTGCTTTGACCAATTTTATGCCCATTCCACTCCAACATGTCAAAGCCAACTTGCCTTTCCACACGAAGCCTTCAGGATTCATTGCTTGTTTCTTTTTTTTCCTTTCCACTTCTTTGTCCCAAAGACCATTTCCCCTCAGTACTACTGTCCTTCCTTAATGCAGGTTTGGGGCTTTTACTTTCATTTAAACACATGCTGGAACAAGATCTTTACACTTCTTTGACTGTCTGCCACAGGCCTCTTGCCTTGTTCTTGGCTATTGTTTTTTCTTTTTAGCTCAGACCTTGCCGTACTGCTATTCTGAGTCAGAACTGACTCAAACTACTCACAATTTGACAATTAGATAAAAATAACAATACTTCAACCTGATTCGCTTTCCTCAGGGTACTTTGATTTTCCCCTTACTTGTCCTGTTGCCCACCACTTCATATTATGAGACATCCAGTTCTCAATCCTGGATATCTGGATCCCTTTCTGTCAAAAAGAGAAAAACAAACCTAGTTTTAAAGCATTTCATTAAAGAGTGAACTTTTAAATGCTTTCTTCCCTCCTGTTTTTCTCTTGTTTCTTTTTTTTTTTTTTTTTGTCTGTGGACACCTGTACCTTTTCATTCTGTAAAATCCATTTGGCAAACTGCTTAAGAGGTAGATTGTCTTGTATGTTCACAGTAGTTGTGGGGACCCTTGTGGAATGTGATCTATGGATAGATATATGTTATAGAAAGACCTCTAAAATCAGGAAAACAAGGAGAAATAGAGGAGATAGGGAACATGTTCTCTCTTCCCTTGAAACTAGTGTTGTAACATATCAGTTTAAAGATGATGTAAAAATATGAGTCAATTGATATGTATATTTAAAATTATTTTACCAAAGTTTACATGACTTCATAAAAGGCAAGAGAGCATTCTAACTACATAGGATTTAAATTTACTGATTTCCTACTATAGATGTATTTATGCCATTTTTTACTGCAAAAACTGAACATGTAATGATCTACATAATTGGAGACTGAAGGAAGAAACAGGGAGAGGAAAGATTTACTTGTTCACCTGCAAAATATAGTATTTGAGATTTGCGTATAGTTCCAGTTAGATATCCTTAAGGGGGGGGGGAAACCCACAAAACCCAGGAAATCCTCTTTATAGCAGTGCCTGTGTAATTAAACATGTACTGTTTTTATTGATAAAATGCAGTTTTCTCCCACTGCAATTCCATGTAAATGCAGCCTCAAGCATTAGTATTACAGGATCTCTGATGATTTCCAGCTTTGATTTTCCAATTCAGAGTTCTTACTAAGTTGACAACCTTAGCATTAATCATGAAAAGTGGCAGTTTTATTAATCAAACATGTTCAGCCACCCAGACATCATTAAAACTTTAGATAATCTTATAGTGCAAATGCTTAAGCACCTGGAAATATTTTCGTGAAATATTGACAAAATGGTAAATGAAGTGTCAAGAAGATATCTAGCCCTCTACTCCCTTTTTCTTTAACTATGTAATCCAACTATGTAAATCATAATCTGGCCTTCCCTGACATTTAAAAGGCTATGGTCCAGTCTCCTGCCCGTCCATTTAAGTAGCTAAATTCTAAGCCGTTTTGGTGAGTTAAGGACTCTGTTTAATATTTCATTGCTTCTTACTCAAAGCACTTAACCCATGGAAGAAACTACGTTTCCAAAAGATTTCACTCCATACGTAAAACAAGACAGAGTTGAAATAATACAAAATTGTGGAAATAGATTTATACTGAAATAAATTATTTTGAGGAAGAGGGCTAGTCAAGTTTAAAAATGTCCCCACTCCACCTGTGTGAAGTCACCTTGTGAATTAAGGCATGCAAGGAATAGCTTGCACCTTACAGTTAATAAATCCAGAGTGACAGCTTTCCAGGGAAAATACCTTGTTTCCTTCTGTGTTTGGACAGATTGTGGGCCCAGTCCAGGCTCCCTCTGGTCAGGAGATCATAGCGAAGGAGAAACATAAAAATGCCCTGTAGGTTCAGGAGGAAAGAAATCCTCTCTGCCAGGTCATATTTTTCTCCAAACTTAATTAACCTAAAAGCATGCCTCATTTGGTGGTTTTGCTTTGTTACTGTTCACAGTTCATTAATAAATTCATTAAACAATCTTAAAATTTTCCAAAAGAAGACAGAGCTGGGAAATTATGAGAAACTGGAAGCTTGGATCAAGGGGCTGGGACTGGTTGGAAAAGGACACAAGGGAGAGGCAAGGTGGGAAAGATGGGACTAGCAGCTTATGAGAGGAGAAAAATGAAAAACAGAGAAGGAACTTGGGAAAGGCGGGACAAGAAAATTTGTGTTGTAGGAAATGAAACCACGCAGTATGGGAAAGACTGGGGCACAGGGCTGAAGGGAGATGGCGGGGATGAAGAGGCTGGGACTGGGATGAGAAGATGGTGAACTGGTGCTGGAGTTGTTTGCACAAACCAGCTAGGAATTGGAACTTTGAATGTCAAAAGGCTTTGGACAGATGCAGAATATATTAAGCTTGGTGGAAAGACTACATTGCTGTTCAGAGCCTGGAAGGGAGTCCAAGACCCTCAGATCTTACCAGTTCTCCGCTGTCAACAAAATGCTTGTGAACTCATGGCAAAATATCTGTGTTTTGTCTGTTTCTGGAATTGGGTGCTACATGATCACAGACATTACCAGCCATTGGGCTCAGGTATCAGTAGGGCTGCAGGATGGCCTGCAAATAAAGAAGGAACAAAAACGTTCAGGGGAACCTTTTGTTTGATCAGGAAGTGGATAGATTCAAGAGGGGCCATTGAATCTAGCAAAACATTGGATGAAAATCAGGAAACAAGGCTGCTTGTTTTATCACAAACAAACAAACCACCTCCTAAATGCAACAGCCACAAAGGTTTGACCATTTTGGCTTTTGTCATTCGTTGCTATCTGGAAGGAACTGCCTAAAATGTAACATTCCCTGTTGGCAAGGCTTCAGGCTTTGCAAGACTTGATAGGCTCCTGCAGGGAAAATCAAGGCATTCTGCACTGGCAAGACACTGCTCTGTACTGAAAGAGCCTTACAGAACACAGGGAACAAAAAGGAAGGTTTCAGCTCTTAACATTGTAGTCTGCTGGTTTTGACATGAACCTGTTTAAAGAATTACCCTATACAATCACTGCAAGAGAGAACCTGAGGAGTCCCATTTAGCAACAGTCTAACATAAGAGAATAGCACTTCAAGAGAAGTCTTACAAGGGAAAAAAAACGTACAGCTGACAACTGAGGAGAGACCATGTCAGATTTAGAGCTTTAGATTTAAAGCTGTTCTTGCTTATATCCATCCAAGTCTTTTATTACATTAGAAATATCATAGGTAAATTAGAAAGTCCAGATCCTGAACTACCTGTCTGTAGTAAGGAATAATCCTGAATGTATCACCCTCCACCTTACTTTTTTTTTTTTTTCAAATCTGAATTATTATGTGCTTATGTAGGAATCCATTCAAGGATGGAGTAGATCTATGTTGCAGTTTGAGTTCTGGCAGTCAGGAGAATAACACAACACAAATAAAGTAGCAAGCAGCAAAAGGCTTTACCAGTAGCTAAATTCTACTGTCTATACTGTTTCTCCATTCTCCAGAGGCCAGACCTCCCTCCTTCTCTCTGCTTCATCCAGGGCCTCCTCTCCCACACTCCTCAGAGCTATTTAACCACTTTTGCGGGGACGACCTACAGCTGTACATTATCAATATCAATCAACCCACTGCCTTCATTCCCCTACAGATATATATAACCACAAAGTAAGAATATCAGTTATTGCTGAAGTTCATTACTGTAAGGTTGAGAGGGTGGGATGGTGAGGAACAATATATATACCAAGTTTAACCTAATCCTACCATCTTGAGTTGCTAACTTCATATATTATTTTAGTCCTAAGAGTTATCTTTTATGTTTATCTATTTTCACATCTAGGGAATGATATTATAAATGTTTTTGCGGTACTACTATGTTAAGTCATGTAGGCCTTGAATAAAACCATTTAAAATTAATAATTCAGGTATATCATAAAAGATGTCATGAAAATAGTAAAGTATTTCTGAGTGCTGGTAGGAACTAAACATGTTTGCTATTTCTGGTGGAGACATGTATGTTATCTTGCAAGAGTATAGACCACTCTGGCTTGTATTTAGGTGACAGTATTGTTCATCAGTCCCATTGGCTTCATCAAAAAGCCAAGTTTAATGATTACTTTAAAGAACAAATTGCATTTTCTGACATTAAATTTCAACATATAGAAAATTCCTGAAGTGATAATTTCCAAAGCAATTTGTGGACTAAGAGGGAGAATGCTGGGGGTGGGGGTGGAAGTGCAAAAAAGGAGCAAAATTCCACATATATCTTTGCTTAAAGTAGGAAAAAAATCATAATAAGGAAATAATGAAACAGAAGTGAAGACTGCCTGAGTATATGTAGATCCAGCTGAAATAAAACAGGTAGAAGAAGGTTGATTCAAGGAGAAAAGCAAGCAGAAAGTAGTTAGAGGTTTCATAATTGAATAGATGAGAAGATATTCTCAGAATAAGAAGGGATTTGGTTTGGGGTTTTTTCTGTATTGTAGTTATTTAAATGTGCTTTTTCCAAAACAGCCAAAGTAATTTGTTTATGTCAATCATTAATTACAGTACTTGTTAAAAATAATGGTTTAAATCAAACCAGGTTACAAATTTGTACTAAGAAGTCTTTAACCAGTGGAACAACTTTCTTCTTTTTTTTAGGGTAAGTTTTCTGAAAGTAAAAAGCTCCAAGGCTGCAGTATTTTTTGCCAAAATTCAGTTCTGGATACATTTTTACAGGTGGCCCATGCATTCCTAAAATCTCTGGGAAATGTTGGCCAAATGCAGCTACACATAAAAAAATAAAAACTCAAGGCAGTGCTCATAGATGTCCTGTCATTTTCAATTTGGTATGTATCCATATTGTTGTCCTTGTCCTAAAAATACACTTAAATATTAATGGAAAAGCAACCTACTTGCATCAGAAGTGATCCTTCAGGCTCTTCCTAGCACTTCAGTTTTAACAGTCTCTCCTATTCATTTTCTGACAGTTCAAGGAGGTTACACCTGTCATTAGCATCTCATTAATATTGTATTTATGTACAAAGACCAAAAGTTTGCCATAACTGATTGGCAGTGCCATAGAAACCTAATTCCAGGGGCTAAACCATGTGGGGGCTTAGCATAATAGCCTTTTACCCGAGCAGGGCACGTGTGTTTATTCCCATTATTCGAATTGAGAACCTACTGCACAGCCTAGCACAGATTGGAGATAACGCCCAGCAGCAGTCTTGATGTAGAATAAAATTACCAGTAGGCAAAACTCAAATTATGTAGTCGAAGGAAGAACATGTTAAGGGAAAACTAGTCTTAATATCCAAATACTCAAGCTGTTTGTCTGAGGTATTAAGTCTCATGTGGAGCATGTTGTTATAGTCAGGCTTATCCGTAAATGCAACAATAACTGATCAGCAGTAACTCGGTTTCAGAAGGCAGTTCTCATTCTATAAGATAAAGGTATAATCTGCACACAGGAATAGGCACTCTTTTTAAAGAGCAGTAACAACAACAACAAAAAAAGCAACCAAAAAAAAAAAAAAAAAAAGAAAATAAAGAAAGAAAGGAAAGGAGGAAAAGGGATAGGCACGATATTTTGGTCCTTCCCCAGGTTTTTTTTGAGAAGCACTTTTTATTGGAACAAATGTACACAGTAACTTTACTCCTTGTTGACAGAAACTCTTCAAGCACCTATTTACACAGTGCCAACCTCTACCCTGGGCTAATCTAATGCCCTTTAAAATATTGTATATGTTGCAAATCACTGAACTGTCAAAAGCTAGCATTCAGTAACATCGTGGTTTGACCCCGGCTGGTAATTAAGTGCCACGCAGCTGCTCGCTTACTTCCCCCTCACCCCGACGGATGGGGAGGAGAACTGGGAAGGAATGTAAAACTCGAGGGTTGAGATAAGAACAGTTTAATAATTGAAATAAAATAAAAATGAAAGAGCTATAATAATGACAATAACAATTATAATGAAAAGGAGGGAGAGGGGAAGAGGAATGAAATCCAAAGGGAAGGGAGGAAAGAAAACAAGTGATGCACAACACAACTGCTCACCACCCGCTGACCAATGCCCCGCCAGTCCCCAAGCAGTGTTCTGCAGGCCCCGGGCAACTTCCCTCAGTTTATATACTGAGTGTGGCATCCCATGGTATGGAGTATCCCTTTGGCTAGTTCAGGTCAGCTGCCCTGGCTGTGTCCCCTCCCAGTTTCCCGTGCCCCCCCAGCCCTCTCACTGGCAGGGCCTGAGAAACTGAAAAGTCCTTGGCTTGGTATAAACATCATCCAGCAACAACCAAAACCATCCGTGTCCTATAAACATTGTTCTCACACCAAATTCAAACCACATCACTGCACCAGCCAATGAGAAGAAAATTAACTCTATCCCAGCTGTAACCAGGACAGGTTGTTAGCACAGATTCAGCCACAGCACTTGGTTATTGCACCCTTCATGGAGTGAAACTTCAGACTATTCTTCTTCCTCGAGCTGACTCTTCCCCTGACGTTGATGCCTGGTAAGCACCATGAATATGAGTTGTCTTGCTGAGACCTGTGACCAACCTGTGTAAATAAGGTACTTCATTCTCCAGTCTGTTTGGTGGTTTCTAAAATCAGTAATGTTATTAGGGAAGAAATATAAAAAACTTGTTTATGCTTCTTTCCCAGCGTAGACTGTTGCTCAGGTACCTCTTAGGCAAAGCAGGTCTCAAATGTCGTGGCTGTTCTGTATGCGGTCAGGTTGCAAAGGTATGTATGCTATTTAAATGGGACCCTGACTATTTATGAATTTCCTGCGTTTCCTTCTCACAGGGCTGAATCATATCTCCCCAGCTAGTTATTTCTAACCTGTTACCATTTTGTGCATGTGGTATTTTCTCCCCATGTTGCATTCAGAATCATCTGTGGAAGCAAAGCACAGGGCAAAGAGTCTGCTGGCTGAAAAAAAAAAAAAAAAAAAATCAGAGGCTTAAATTAAGACTGCCAGTGAAATTTTTTGGCTGCCCGCTGGGTACCTCATTAAACACTTCATTTTTGCAGTCCTAAGCCCTTCAAAAATGGAAACATTCCTACACTTCCTTCTTCAGAAGATTTAATTTGAATGAAATGTAGAGAATGTAAGTCCTATACTCTTTTCATTAGATGACCAGTACTGACAGATTACATCTATAAAACTAATGTACATGGGAGAAAACTCTCAAAAGTGCCTGTTGGTCAATCTGTGAAGTTCATAGAGTCACAAGGGACTTGCTTGCTGTGGGTGCTCGGTAGCAGTGGTCCCAAAGTAATCACACTAAGACTGGAAATCCATCAGTATTAGCAAGGCATTCATATGTGCAACATGGGCTGGTGCCAGAGCATGCTGTGCTTAGAGCCTTCTTCATGCTCATCCAATTACCTTGTAAATATGTGGCACAGGTGACTTAGAAACCTGTCACTCGTTGGTTCCCAATAGAGTGAAGTGCTTCTGAAAGTGCTACTGCTAATATGTAGACTGCAGTCAGCAGGAGATGTCTGCTGGGCTAGGGTTCACACCTACTTGTTTAATGAAAGCAGGGCATGGTTACAAGTCCCAGGCCTGTGAGGCCCAGCAACGAAGGCAGTTCATGCTGAAAACAAGCAGTGCAACTAGAGGTATGCAGGAGTTACAAACTGCCAACCTCCAGCCTTTCTGTAGCTATTCTGTTCCAGCAGTGTAGCTCTTCAAATTTTTAACTGAGTCCTTTCACAAGAATGAAATAGACTTGGCCCTTTCAATGAAACATGCATAAAATCTTAAAGTTTCACAGACATTTGGGGAAAAATAACTTTAAATCACATGCTCTGTTCTTTACTTTAGCCACCACAGCAGAACAGTCATTAAAAGTCAAAAAACAAGGATTGTCCCATATTTAGCCATTCCTAAATTGTTCTCCTTTTATAAATAGTGGGTTGATGTTGCTGAATTTTCAAAGGCTTTCTAGTGTTACAGTTAGAATTCATCTCGTGTTCCCTTTGAATTTGCATGTGTCTGACATCCAGTCCTCTTCACACAGGCCCATGTGAATAGGCAATTAATGGTGATTCGCGCATTGAAGCACAGAAGAACATTCCTCTCCCCCCAAAACTCATATAGTTTTAGGTAATTGCATGAGTATTTGTGGTTGAGGAAAACTGGAACCTATAAAGTAATAATCAAAGATATTACCATAAGCTCTTCAAAAAGTTATCATAGTTGAAAAATAAATCCATAGTTTGGTCTGGCTTCATTACACGGAGCTGTGTTTTGTTTGCCAAAAACTAATTAACTTCTGGCATCAGTGGATGTCAATACCTTCCTGCACTATAGTTGCTCCATTCTACAGTTAACTATGAATTGTGAATGAAACATCACCTTTGTGTCACTGATGAAACATCACCTTTGTGTCACTGAACCACTTATCTTGCTCATGCATTTCTTCAGAATTTTCCAGGAGTCCTTTCTTCTCTCCGCAGTTCTTTGTGGTCACTCTTCCTTTTCCAGATCATGTAGGGAAGATGTAGAAAGACACAGGCTCTTGCCCAGGAGCGAAGAGAATGGTTAAAAGGTGTTACTGGAAGGTACTCAGGGAAAAAAACTCTATTTCTTCATTTGCGAAAGGGATATCATTGGTAGTTTTTCTGAAAGTGTGTGATTTAACAGGCCCCCCTCAAAAAATCAGTGCATATTATTCTCCTGTAATTTAAATATTTCACACTGCAGAGTATCAGATAAAAAGTATTCATCAATAAGCAAAAGCAATTCTATAAAGAGAGCGAGGAGAGCAATATCAAGACACTTGGGCTAAATCTGTGATTTTATGTCTTTAACAATTTTAAGCTAACACCATTGGCACGTTAAAGCCAAGTTTATTGCCAGTTGAACTAAAAGAAGAAAATGCTTCTGATAAAAACAAGTGAAAGCATGGAGGCCAGAAATGAAAAATATGATTCATAAATAGAGATGAACAGATGAGAAGTAGTTGTATTTGGATGAGTTTTATGCTGGCTTTTTCATTCATCACAAAGGAACGCTGGAGTACCAAACAGACCAACTAAGATAATCCAGGAGGTCAGTACACTGAAGAAAAAGGTAGCAACAGGAAAAAGGGAGCATTTATTTAGCACAGAATCAACTTATTAAGAGCTCATTGCAACAAAGACACTAGGGGATGTGAAGGAAAAAGCATTACATGAATACTAGAGGTACAAGCTAAGGAAATTAATAAAGGCAATAGTCATGGCTTGTTTATGAATATATATATGAAAATGTGATATCAATGAAATTTAAATGTAAGAAAAGCATTGTTGGGAATTCAAGAAAAACTGGTAATAATCCAGTTAGAAAGGCTTGAGTAGGCAAAGAAGGAGCTGAAACAACAACCAGAAGTGGCATTACCTTTTTCCAGCTGTCAAATGTCTTGGAAGTAAGTGTGAATGTGTATCTATCAATATTTATCTTTAGTCAATCAGACAAAACAGCAAACAGAATGCAAACTTGCATCTGTTACAGACTAGCAAATACCTCTAGAAAAACAAAACACATCTAGCTATTATGTGAAGTGAGGAACAGCTGCACCAGATGGCTTTAATCTGAAATACTATGCTAGAAAACTCCTTCTGCAAATACTAGTATTCCTTGGAATTTCCCGACCTTACCCTTTACAATGTCCTAACTAAAAAAGCATTGTCTCCAGCATGCAGGAATTTGTGTGAGATAGAAAGCTAGAGTGTAAAACACAAGCTAATTCTTACAAGTTTTTTGAATGCAAGTAATCACTGACTGGTTTTATGTGTGGAAAATTGAGAACACAGTTTAAGAAGGATGTGAAGGTCCTTGAATGTGTCCAGAGGAGGGCAACAAAGCTGGTGAAAGGGCTGGAAGGCATCTCTGATGAGGAGTGGCTGAGGACTCTGGGTTTGTCTAGTTTGGAGAGAAGGTGGCTGAGGGGCTACCTCATTGCTCTTTACAGCTTCCTGAGGAGGGGATGTGGAGAGGGAGGTGCTGAGCTCTGCTCCCTGGGATCCACTGACAGGACACGTGGGAGTGGCTCAAACCTGTGCCAAGGAGGTTCAGACTTGACATCAGGGAGCACTTCTTTACCGAGAGGGTGATCAAACACTGGAACAGGCTTCCTGGAGAGGTGGTCGATGCCCCAAGCCTGTCAGTGTTTAAGAGGCATTTAGACAATGTCCATAACAACATGCTTTAACTTTTGGTCAGCCCTGAAGTGGTCAGGTGGTTGGACTAGATGATTGTTGTAGATCCCTTCCAACTGAAATATTCCATTCTATTCTGTTCTGTTCTGTGTTCTGTTCTGTTCTGTTTCTAATGTTACCAGCCGCTTTGCCAGCACAACCTCTTCATGAATTCCTTCTTTACTTAACATACTCTTTGATAACTTGATAACAATTGTTTGAAGAGCTGACTAGGGTTCACTGCTGTCCATTTGTAACAAGTCCTCAAGGAAGACTTGAGGGGAAATATTTCAAAAAACTGTAAATAAAATGATCAAATTAATTACAGGCTTTTCATCCTGGCATTGGTCTTGAGCAAAGTTATGGAACACTTGATCCTGGAAGAGATTAATACAAATGCAGAGGATAATATAATTAATACCAATAAACATTCATTCATAGAAACTAACTCCTGTCAAATCTGCTCAATATAATCTTCCAAGCTTATACATTTCTGGTGATATAATGTACATTTGTAAGACATCTCACTTGATGCAGTATGACATTTTGATTAAGAAGCTACAGTGAGAAGAGAATCATTGTGGCACACATCAAATTATTAAATTTTGACCACCTGTTAAGATTCACAAAATAGCTAGAAAAAACATTATTGATCAGGACCTTCTGTTGAGATGCTCTGTCTTCTGGTTTGATTCTATTTAATATTTTCTATTAATGACCGAGAAGCAATCATAACATTGAGACTCATTAAGTTTATAGGTGACACAAAGACTAAGGAAGTGGTCAACAATAGATACAAGTCAGGGTAGAAAGCGGTTCAGATAGCTTTGTAGCCTGGATTCAAGTACCAATAGGCATTTCTGTACTTCAGAACATGTATTCAGGATTGAAGTATGTATTTAGGATTGAAGCCTATGGATTTTACTTTCCCAGAATTGAAGACTTGCCATTCTGGGTGCTGTAGGTCTAAAGGCTCTGGGATAGTTCTTGTCAATTAATAATTATTTTAAAATATCCTCCTTGTTTGAAGGTATGGCCAAAATACCAAGCAGAGATTTGAGATATGTGTTCAGAAAAAGATTACTCACTAGAAGAAGGTCATTTACATTATCTCTGTATGTTAAGTTTATGCAGCTGTTATTAAAATAAAACCTAATTCTAATGGCTGCACTTCAAGAGTTAGTTTGAAAAGTTGTGGAGTGCATGGAAAAGCCAGAAGATTTATTACAGACTGGAAATAATTCCTGTGTTAAGAGACCATAAGTGTTTATCTTGGAGGATAAAGGGTAGCTGATTACCATCTCTACATACCTGCATGAGAGAAAGAAAACTGGTTAAAAAGTATTCTTCAGTCTAGCAAAGATGTATTAAGACTCCAAGTCTGAGCTGATGCTAGATGACTGTAGACTAAGAAAAAAACCACCTGTTTTTCACAGCGAGAATAACTAAGCATTGAAAGAACTTCAAGGGTTACAGTGCAACTCTATTGCTGGAAATTTTTAAATGAAGATAGGAGGCCTGTCTAAAAGATATTCTACTTTATCCATAACTTTTGGGTTTGCAGCAGTGATTACTTCAGAAAATTCTGATACCATGCAGAAAATGCAACCAGATAATCACCATAGTCTCTTCCAGAATGCAACGTGATCAACGGGGATGGGCTTCCAACAGTGAGATACTATTTAAAGCTTTCAAAAGATTATAAGGGAAATTGGGCCACCTTACAGCATATGTTAGAAACAGTTGATGTGGAGTAGATGTCAGTACAGATAGGAAGAAACAGGTTACCCCATTCCATGATTATATAAAAGATGTCACAGTACAGTCACAATGGTGAGGCCAAAGTCATGAACATTTTAATTAAACAAAAAGAATATCGAGTCAAGCAAAATGTTGCTTTTTTTTTTTAATGTGTAAAATCAAAATCTAAGGAAGAAAAAGAGACTTCCTTGTATTCTATTTGAAAATGTTGAAATGGGATTTTTTGATAGCTAATTGAAAAACATTTCAACTGGTTTTGGAATTACAAGTGCACCAAATCCAATCCTGTGAGACTCCATAACAAACTTCAGAACCAAGGGGCCTCCTCCCACAGACAACAGCTCTTGTGGTAAAAAATTGAGTCCTAGAAATAAATGAGAAGTGATCAGCATGACAAAGGACATAAACCTGGGGGTTCCCAGATGTGATTTGGTGCTTATTAAGAGCAAGGTGAATGCAAGAGTCATTAGTGTTGTATATTCTCAGACCTCCTACAGTATTAGGTGCTCTGTGGAGCGTGAAGAATGTTCTGTTCAAAAAGCATTGCACATCTCACCATCAATAAACCCTCTCAAAAAAGGATTCCTACATAAACGACACTCATTTTCACTCTGATCCTACATGTACTTTCACTCACATAGGCACCTATGACAATTTATTATTGTTTTTACTTCTTCTGCTATAGTTCACTTCTGTTCTTCAAGCACACAAGAAAACCTGTATGTGGTAAATAGCAACACTTCCTAGGAATAGCGAGTAATGAATCATGCATACTACACCATATTTGTATATTGACTTTCTCTCAGATTGATGCATGAGTGCAAAAAGAGATTATGTGGGTAACTTTTCTACTGTTAAGGCAGAAATCAAACTGGAGTGGTAATCATGGATCGAAGTCTTGTGTATGGTATTACACGTTTTATTGCCATTATGTGGCTGGTTGAAACTGCATTTTATGGAGGATTTTCCAATACTAATTGTACCTTACAGCAGCCAAATTAAAATGGCATTGTTTTCATTGGTAGTCCATTTGAATAAACATCAGAAATGACACTTCATGTTGTAAAACAAAAATGTCATTATGCTTAAAGATAATAGGCCTCAACATCCTGAGAGCAATTCTGATGCTTATAATACCACATAGATGAATAAGATGCTGTAACTTCACATATCTTTTGTTGGAGAAGAGTATTATATACAGCAGTAGGACTGGGAAGAAAGAATAGGTGTATTTGGCAGGACAGATTGCATGCACATATATATACAAATAAGCAAAGCATTCTTGATTGTGCCACTGAATACTATAATAGTATTTTTTTCCCCAAAAGTTTTATTTTTAGAATTAATTTTGGAGGGCAATTGTATGCATGGACATTGATCCATCTCCCGAGTACATTCAAAGCACTCCAGACACTTAACAGAAGATACGGGATACGGACAGTGAAATTATTACAGCTGAATCAAAAGTAACTGTCTTTGAAAGTGCCTTTGAAAGTAGCATATAATGAATTGGTTAGGGCACAAGAAATATTGACTAGTAGGTTTCAAATGACTACAGGACACAATGAATTTAAATGTTGACAAAATGGGTCTTTTATTCATTTAATTTCAGTTCTTCATTGAATCTTCCAGTATACAACCTATGTATGCAAATAATTCTGAGGGGAAAAAAAAAAAATCAATACAAAGAAATTAGATCTATGAACAAATTAATTGGTTTTCCAGATTCAGTACTAATTGCCAAAATCAGAGGATGAAATAACTTTTGTCTGCTGGAAACATAGTCATTAGCTTTTAAAAACAGGCAATAGGTAACGAAACTGTCATTTTACAAAAATTTTTTGAAAACGCTGCTTGCATCAAAAAAAAATAAAGTTCACTATGTAAGGAAGAACAAACAGAATAAATGCAAATTTTTCGATGGTGATGAAAAAAAATAATAGCATCAAGTAAAAATACGTTCCTCAATATTGTATTCTTCTTGCTATTACACAAGAAAAAACCCCAAACAACTTCATGTCTTTCTGTTCTGTTAAGTTAGGACAAAGTCTTGGTCTTACTTGACCTTAAAAAATCTGTTGCCTTCAGACAGCCTGGGATCCAGTCTTTGCTTTTCACACTCTAATCTGTCAATATTTGATTTTTATTGTGCGTGTTTATGAATATGTATATACTTATAATTGAATATGACTTTCACAAGCACAAACAATGCTGTTGGCATTGGATTTCTTTTTTTCACTGTATACTGGTATAGTAATTTTTCTATGATAATGGAAAACTTAAGCAATGATTTGGCACTCCTGGTGTGCATGCATTTCTGGAAAATCTGCTTTTCAAGCGTAAGTGCTGAAAGCCGAATCTGGGCTGTACTGCACTTGTATACACATGCATGCACACACACAGGCACATCCTGATAATGCCAAAAGCAATTATGAAGTCAAAAACAGAGATCTTTGGGACATAGAAAGCTTTTTTGTTATATATAAATAGTATGTATATAATGTAATATAATAGATAGTTTTTTCACTATCTATTATATAAGACCCTTGCCTGTGTCTGGACATCTCATAGCTACTATGGCAATACACATAAAGATGACACCTCTGAAGACCTGTTTGCATTTCTTGTGTGGTTAAACATGGAGCTTATGCAGAAATTATGTATGTAGTGTCTGCCTGTTACCACTCCAAGGACAATTAATTTATTTGGGATGAGGTGCAAATATGCTGAGCACATGCTCCCATCCAAGCATGGTATCTTGGTTATCTAGGCATCACCATGAAGAAACCTAAACGCCAGAGCAGCATAGGGGAATATAAGACAAGCCTTTAAGTGACAGGATGACCTTAATAATTTTGTTCTTCCTTCTGGCTTGGAAGCATTTGTCCTAGAGTGCTATGGAGCAAAGATTGTTCCTGGAAATGAAAACTATTGATGCATGCTGATCGACACATTTTGGAGGAGCCAGGATAAGCCTGCAATAAGTCCTCAGCATTTCTTCATTGTTTATAATGTGCCAAAACACAGCACTGTACTAGCTACTAAGAAGAAAGTTAACTCCATCCCAGCCCAAACCAGGACAATGCTGAAGAAGATAAAGCTATTTTTAATGATACTTTCATGATTTTCATTCCTTCTACATTTCGCTTCAAGAAAACTGCAAAATCCTGTTGTTACCCTTGTTTTTTCTGTTTTAATAATAGCTCCTTTTGGAATCATAACCACCTGTGAGTGCATTCAGTTATTTCTTCTACCATTTTGCTTAGGTTTTTGATCTTCCACAGTTCGAACCTTCTCTATACCTGGACTGGCTGGAGACCAAGTATCTAGGAAAGTCATGTTAGGATGGGATACCAGCTCTGTAGATAGACCAGCTGGTGTAGTATGAGTAATAGACAGTGTACTTCAAGGAATCATGATCCATCTGCTTTCATTTTAGTAATGCTAGTAAGAAGATAGCTTGAACTTCCACTGGGCATGTCTCTGAGGGGTTGGGATGATGGCCAGGGATGTGAAAAGGCCTAGTTCACAGGACTCTTCTGTCTGATTTTGAAGAAAAATTCTACTCTGAATTAGACAGGGTTGGGTTTTGTATCACAGTCTCTGTTTCTGTCTGATTCTGAGCTGAGATATTCTTTCCAGATAGTCCAAAATCTGGAATGTGAAACCATCTCCTGAACCTGAAACTTGCATGTCCCCAGTTAACATCACTACTACCATGACAGCATGTGTCACTTCCAAAAAACTTCCGGTGAACATTTTGCAAAAACTTCTGTACATACTAACTTTTTTTTTTTTTTTGTCAGCTGTCTGACCAATATATTCAACAACAGGAGTGGTCACCTGCTTGAGCTAATTGTTTTCAAATATTACAATTCTACTTTGATATCAAAGGGAAGAATTGTAAATGAAGGCAATTATGAAGCAAAGACACCGTCCTGGATGACTGATAGACAGTGGCCACACTGATAGAAAGTTTTTAGCTTACTAAGAAAGCAGAGAAGCCTAGTTCAGGAAAGAAAAAATGGAGCTTTGGGAAGCAAAGATCAGAAAACAGGTTGGGGGGAAATGAAGAGAGAATGGCAGGATTAAATAGGGTCTTCTCTTGGCTTCCAAATAAAATTAAAATAATAAAAAAATCACTGAAGATCAGAACCTTAGTTTGCTCACTATTAAGTAAATTTGATTTAGTAGGATAATAAGGAAGATGCCTCAGTGTACTCTCTGTGGTCTTGCTGATCAACAAAGAAATACTCATGACACACTATGTGAGTCGTCATTCTAATGACTAGGACTTTTTTCTGTAATCAAACTCTCATAACAACATGGACAAACTCTGCCACTCCTCATTATTCTGCAGTTCTAGTGATAGACAATTAATGTGTAACCCTCACTGACATGCTGAAATTGCTCTGCGTATGCATTGCAGTTTCATATTGCAGTCTTTGTAAAGTCGTTCTTTGTTTAACTTTTTTCTAAGATAATTGGGACTGTAGTACTTGTTAACCTCAGAGTGTAATGAGAGGGTAAATAAAAATGTGTGATAAGATAATATAGTATGGTTTGAGTAAATAAATGATTTATAGTATATAATTTTATATTTTAAAATTTATTTTTTTTTTAAATTAAAAAAACAGTTGCATTCTGCCCAAACATTTCACCTTTAAGGGAGCTGTTCTTGGTGCAATGTAGGCAAAACTCTGGCAACTTGGTCAACTATGCCCTTAGTCTTTAAAAGACAAAGGAAATAGGCTATAGTTTAATGTTGTTCATTAAAATCCACAGCACTTATTCCTTTAAAAATCATTATTGTTCTAAATAGTGTCCTACTTTCAAACTAGAAGGTTAAGCTAATGTAAGTCCTATGGGTCACAGACAGCAGTCGTCTTGGTTTCGGGGGAAGCATTGCTATGATATTCCTATTACTCCAGATTTGCTGCCTCGAGGTGCATCTTCTGCTCTCATTATAGAGAACTGGTCGGGCACTATTTTGCCTCGAGGTTATTTTCATTATTTCAGTGAATTGATGGTCTGGTGGTTCAGTTAAAAGCTGGTCTGCCTTCCTGGGAAATTATTTAAGCTGTTAGAAAGTAGAATTTCTCTCTGGGTTTCAAAGTAAAGTTTTTTGGTATTAGCTATTCTAGTGGTCCCTCGCTAGGCAATCACTGTGTGATTACTTCTAAACCAAGTACACTGATTTAATGATATACAGTTTGGAAAGAGTTTTTTCCCACCTTGCCTGTACTGTGGGGCTTTGCCACATAGTCAGCCCCAGCTCATCTTCTAGCAGTGGTAGAAATGGCAGGTGGAGCTCTGAAGGTTGGCAAAGAAGCAAGGAGGCACTGTGCAGAGTTCTTGAAAGCTTTTTCTCTCCTTTGTGTTGCTCATGCCTGCAAGACATACAGAATGAATTGTAGGCCAGGTCTTTTAGAAGAGAGGAGAGTTTCTTTGTACAAATTATTTTGTGTGTATAAAGTCAGAAATGTATGTAGCATGGCTACTTTCCTTTAAGCTGCAGACAAGTGCTTTTAGATACATAGAGAATAATTACTTCTGGAAAGAGTAATTTAGATAATAACGGTAGTAGTAGTAGTAGTAGTAGCAGCAGCAGTAGTAGTAGTAGTAGTAGTAAATAATAATAATAATAATGATGCTGTTTAGAGTAATGGAATGAGGAAAGTAACCATAGCATATACATGCTGACTCTTCTATATGCAAAGAGACAATTCAGGAATCTCAACGCAAGTTGACTTGGCAGAGGATAGAAGAACTGAAGTGGTAATTTATTTGAGAATTGTAATTTACCATAGTTATTAGAAAAATGCATTCAGTACATGTTGTACAGAAACATTTTTGCCTCTGACAGCAGTCACAACATCGGTGCTTCCAGTGGGGTCTCTGTATTTCAGCAGTGGCAATTTCCTCCTCCCACTAAGCACTGTCATCAGCATTCATCATTTCTGAGCTGTGTCCTCTTTAAGTGTGGTTGGAGTACTGTAGGAGAACAACAAATTCTCCTCTTCCACTTTGCATCAGTAATTCCACTGAACCAAACTGTTCTCCCAAACTCTGTGCATATTATCGGTCAATGTGTTCCCGTAAGTTAAGAGTACAGCACAGAGGGTACAGTATGTAAGTCCATATGCACAGCTGCTGCCTGTATGACTTGTCTGCCTTCTTCATTGTGAGAATTTTTGTATGGATCTCAGACAAGAAAATAGGTTAGTGGCTAAATGAATGCAGCTTCTCACTATCCTAGGATTTCATTTTCATTGGGTGCTTCTTAGACATCTATGGGTGCTGCAAAGCGGACTCAGTCAGAGATCAATGTGATCAGACAAAAGCCATTTTATTGTTCTAAAGAAGTCTTTTTATACATTTCTTAAGAATAGGTGTTTATACATGATTGGTTCACGCACAGAGCATCAGTTCATGATTGGATGA
>JAVJGI010000014.1:71742380-71778634 GCA_035590275.1 Ibycter americanus
GATACACGGGTATCTGTTCAAGGCTAATATTAACAAGCTCGCATTCCGATCCCTCGGAGCAGCCGCGTTTTCCCACATATGGGTCTTTGTTGGATACTTGGGAATTTGCAGCTTCTCGTAAAATTTGACCACGTCACCGTTCCTTTCTTTAACTTGCTGGAAAGATGTTCTGCAGAGAAGATGAAAAGTTCTGTTGTAATAAACAGCAGGGGAGGGAAGGAAGGACGGCAGGACAGAAGGAAGGAAGGATGAAAGGAAGAAAGGAAGGAAGGAGAAAGAGGGAAGAGAAGAGAGGAACAAGCAGAGAAGGAGTTGTGCACATGCTCAAGGATGAAGGTGTCAAGTTTAACCATGAAACAAATGAGGAAAATAACTAAAATACCCTTTAAAATGTTAAGAAAGTTACTATAATTAGGTAAAGTAACCTTGGCACCCTCACAGAAGTGGCCCAGTTTAGCTTGCACCATAGAATCAAGGGGTGTGATTGACTCCTTGGATCACCTGCAAGTGTCTACAATGTCTTTGTCCATATCTGAGCCCATCACTCTCCTTTTTTAATCACAGGAGAGAAATGGAAATATTTTGAGCACATTCACCTCCTTCTAAAGTGTACCTCTAAAACAGATTAGACAAACTATATACTGAAAGTACCAATTTATCTTCGTTAAGTATAGAAAGGAGGCCACAGTGTGCAGATCATCTGTAGAATTTACCTTCTAGATGTCTAAAATCAGGGGAAATGAATCCTGCCTGAAAGATACTGAATCAGTTCCTGACTAAATGTGATGAGGGACTCTATGTCATTTAATCTCTGCCTCAGTTCCTGTCTGCTAAACAGTTGAAATGCACCGTAATTTTCTCCCACTCTCAGTTTCTCAGGTTTATTTCAGTTGAAGACTTTGGAAGCAGGGACTGTGCCTTATTTTCCCAGTATCTTACTGTCCAGTATCTAGCCTCACTCTTATTTGCTGTGCTGGGTATCACAATCATACTATTCAGAGGAGCAGTGGACTGTGTGTGTACTTGAATTGTGTGTACCATATATAGTTGTACACGATAAGAAGTCTGCAAATTGCTTTGCTTTATACTATTCTCAGGCAGCTTATCCACAGATGTGCAGTTTCAGATCAACAACTGAGCAAGGGAAATGTAAAGGCTTGGCACATTTGCTATAGAGTCTTTTTTTTCCTTTATTGCTCATCCTTCTGCCTTGACAGACAATGTTTGAAACATTACCATAACTTTTTTTTCCATGGTTGTTGGGTTGGTTTCTGTCAGTAAAAGCACTGGTTTACACAGCTTCTGACTACTTACACCTGTTTCTATGAAATGATCTCAGTTGCTGTGGTATAGATCTTTCTTCGGTGTGACAAACCAGATTAGGGAGCTGATGTAGTCTAACAATAAGCCCACAGAACCAACAGTTACTAACCCACATGAGTTCCCTGGTGCCACTCCCTGCATGGAGAAAAGTGCTGGGGATTAGTGGAATTAAAAGAATCCTTAGCCTGTGAGCAACCCACAAGGCTCACTATGTCATGATGTACTGCACAATACTTCCTACTTGTAACAGCTGTGAGCTCTTTTGTTACAGCTCTGTCCCATAATGCCAAATACACAAGGCATCTGAAATGACTGTCCAGCTTCTTTGGGTCACAAGGTTTTTGCTGGCACAGTACTTGTGAAAATGTACACATTCAGCTAACAGAGGCTTGATGGAAGCTGCTACAGGCCTATCAACCTCTTCCAAATATATCTATCTATCTCAAACTGATGTACTTAATACATAGAAAATTTTCCTTCTGACTCATTGTTCTAAGTTTCTCTCCCCAAATACCAGCCTCAGATTTTTACTTACCTTCGACTTTGTAGCTTATGGTAGTTCACTCTTTTTGCAGTGGCCTTCAGAGATTCTTTGGGTGGAAGTTATTCTTACTGAATTAATTTCTTTTCTATGTAATATTTAACTATAGTAAAAATATCCACTATATTAGATATATTTGTCCATATGCTCTGTTACTAGAAGGCTAAGCTTTAATTTGTCTCAACTAATGAACCCATTATGCCTCTGTTTGGGTGAGCTGTATGTACATTCCTTGGGAGATTCATCTCGGTGCTACCAATTTCTTCAGTCTTCTGATGGTTTGGTGTAACAAGACAGATATAAATACTACATATTGCAAATGATGCTTTCTGCAAATATCGTATTTTAGAAAGTCAAGGTTTGTAACAAGAAGCAATACAATTTATTAAGTCAAGTCTGATGTAGTCAGACAAAACCCCATAAAAGTTCTCAGGCACATAAACTCCTCTTCACATCTGAAATGGAAGCAACATACTTCAGGTGACGTATAGAAACTGGTCTCAGCACAGTCTGAGAGAATGTCTGAGAGAAAAGGATAGTTAACATTTATGAAGCTGAGGGAGTTGTTAGTAAGGACAGAGGTGATAAGGTCAGTAGCCTCTACTGAGTAGACAGAGAGGGACAGATTATTGTCCCCTGTGGAGTCACGAGGGTTAGCAGAAGAGATACTGCGAAGAAAATCATATAATGTGAGATAAACTAGCCGCCTTACTGAGCTCTTGATTTTATGATTTTTACTATCCAGCAGAATAATAAAGTTTATATCCAGACTCACCTTCTGAAGGCTTACAGATACCAGAAGTGACCACAACGGCTTTGAAATGGAGGAGTGCTGACAAAAAAACTTTTGATTTTTAATGATGAATCCTTTAAAAGCATGCAGTCTGACCTCTCTCAACAGCATTAAAGCTCTAGTGTCTATAAATGACTTCTTATGTAAAGGCATACTCATGTGCACGCTACACTTGCCATAAAGACCCCTACTGCCTGATTCATATCTCAAAAGAAGATAACAGAAGTCACTCAAACCTGAAATTAGGGCAGGGAAGACATAGCCTGCCAAAGGAGGGATTTTGTGTGGCTTGGTTACAGAATCTGGTGAATGATAGTAGCTTTATGTTTGTGGCCATGGAGCCATCCAGAAATATCAAGCCTGAAAATTCAAGATGCCTTTCAAAAAGTTACTCATTCAGAACGGTTGCTGAGAGCTTCTGCATGTCCAAATAGATCACCATTTCCACAGAGACCTAAAACTAAAGGAATGGAAAAGTTCATTTAAATTCTATTTCACATGAGCATTTACTGCACAGATGCTCTTGAAACGCTGAGAAATATTTCATATGCAGTGATTTTATGAAACTTAAAAAATTAGCAGGTCAGTGAACAACTGTTTGTATCTCACCACAATGTCAATATATTTTCTGTGCTATTATTGCAGGTGATTATGTAGTCATGACTATATACTTCGACTTAAGTAGAAGAATGGGATACTTTACTATTCAAACATACATTCCCTGTATATTAACAGTTGTTCTTTCCTGGGTATCCTTTTGGATTAAAAAAGATGCCACTCCAGCAAGAACAGCACTAGGTAAGTTGTTAATAATTCCGTTTTCTGCTCTCTTTCTGTAGTTCCTATACTATCATTTGAAAATGTCAGCTTCCTTTCAAAGAGACTGCTAGCTATATGATTTGGATTATTGCTACCACATCCTGCAGTCCCAGATCATCACTGAAGCCTCTGGTTTTCTGCCTTTAACAGGGTAATTAGAAGTAAGCTACCCTGACCCTTTGGAATGACACTGCCGCCTATTTTGCGTAATATTCTAGAATTAATGTCTGCCTTCTTGTTCTCACTGTGGTATTTTAGTGACATTTTTGAAGAACAAATTAATTGCACTGGTGGCTTCCTTCCCTTCTGAAACTCTCCCCCACAGTGTATTATGTCTTATATATACAGAAAACTATGGGATATAATATTAACTCATGCCAAGTATTTTAGCTTGCATGCTTGAAGTTAAGCTCCACACTGGGTGTATAGCTACTTTTCATATATTGTGGAGATTTATGTTGGTATCAGTTTTCCAGCAACTCGTTAATGTTAGGACCAGCATGTGCATTTTGGCATTGTGCTTCAGGATACACTTACAAATGTTGACCGTCTATTCTTATGTCTATTGGAAAACCTGCATGTTTTCCCAGCATCAAGGTCTTAGGGCTATAATAATAGCCAATTATAGTTGTACATCAGAACTGAAGGAATAAAAAACATTTTAGTCCAGATTGTTGCCAGGACTGCCAATACGGACCGATTCAGAAATCTACCAGTCTAGGAAAAAGGGGATGCTATGTCAAGGTTTACATGTCCATTTTCAAGCACAGAGGTTACCATTTCCATCTATTCATTGCTTATTCCTGCTGGAGTTCATTACCATCTCCAGTTAATCAGATTGGACTCTCTAAATCAATTCAGTTCAAAAGAACAAACTATTAAAAACTGACCTGCCTGACTTTTTGGACTGAAATCAGACGGGAAGCATTTGCAGGAGCGACTGAGTTCCCAGGTTTGAGAGGGTGATAGTGCTGCAAGGAAAGGCTGGTGGACAAGGACCATGAACAGGCTGCACCTCCCCGGTGGACACATGAAGGCAGCCTGCAGCAGGCATGGTGTTCTTGAGTGCTGCCTTCATTCAACCACAGTATAGGAGAGGTCTTTTGTACAAATCCCGTCTGTTTCCCACTCCCCTAAACAGCTGATCAAGAGTTGTCAGTACTCTTCATCCTTTTTCATCCAAGTAACTAAGGGTTTACCAGAAATGGTGGTTACTTACATGTGAATCCATTTCTGTTCTCTCCCTTTCAAACACCATGTAGAAGTGCTCTACTTGAACTCAGGATGAAGACACCTTGTTTGACAGCACAGACTTTGTACAGTTGTTCAGACTGGCTTGTCCTATTTCAGTCTCTCTCCTGCATCAATAAATCTGAGCAACCACCAATGTTGAGGGTGCTGTGGTTTCGGGGATGAACCCCTTGAAGGCCCTGAACAATAAAAGAAAATTGAAGTGCTGAAGAGACTTTGAAATCCACTCACTCTGAATAGGATTTTAGCTGCTAAGACTCTGCAACTTGTCCAGATACCTGATCCCACTTTCTAAGTCCTTCATTCATGAAAAAAAACCACGCAGACATCTATTCAGGGTGCACTAGGCCCAGGTTACAAACATTCTTCCTTCCAAAACTTCTAATGCTTCAATAGCTTAGTAACTTTCAGCTAAATGATAGAAGAAATAAATTACCAAAATTATCCTCTAAGTGTAACTTCCTCAGTAGCCACAGCTTTACTTAAGCTGGCTATATGCCAGCCATTCCTGCTACCAATCCTCACGCATCTTCCTAGGGGGAGGTTGTATCAACTTTAATTCTTAGTGAGTGACAAGGGACATCCTTCCAAACCAAGAGCAGCTCAGTGACATGGAGCTATGGAACAGGGTCAGTAGAAAGAAAAGTCTCAGAGAACCTGTAATAAGACAACTACAAGCAGCCAACACTGGTTCACACTTTACAGATAATTCTGTATTAAACCCCATTTTGTGTGAGGTCAGCACAAGATCATAACCTGCTGGATTTGCTCCAGGAGTTTGTAAAAAAAAAAGTGTAGCACTTCTGGCCATTATAAGTCGTGTGGCATCATGTGGGTCCAGTTTTCTGAGGTTATTTTCTGAGAAAGGAATATTCAGTCCTCACTCCCTTCATGTGAGTGCCAAAGTGCCTTTACACTGTGGCTTTCCAGCAATATGATGACCCTAAGACTTCCCAAGACATTCTGTGACCCTCTCCAGCTCCAGGTCAGCACAAAGACTATACAAAAGTGAAGCCAGAGCAGCTGTACAACTGCCTGTTCCTGGCTGTGTAGACTTGCCTCTGAACGCCAGAAAATTGAGCAACAGGCCTTTAGCATACTTCTCTGCTGAACACTTTTATTCTTAAACTGGGTGACTCAGTGGAGATAAAGAAAGATTTACTATGCTCCATCTTTTTAAATAGGCGTCTGAAGTCTCTTAGGTGTACAGAGACTCATACAGCATCCATTTGGGTTATCCTTCTTAATGCGTAACAGAAAAGGGAGAAAAGACATCTAGCAGTTTGCATTGCTGATTTTGCGTAAGCGGTGTTCATACCCTGTCCCTGAGGGTGGTTTCCCACACCACACAGCTCCATTTTCCAATTAATTAGACATGGAAGTAGGTTAGATCACTAGTCACAACAGTGTGACTCTCCCTGCCTCATCCCCTCAGCCAGCAAGAACTTCAGACAAAAAATATATTCATATACTGAGGTAATGAATTTGAAGTAAGAACATAAACCCAAGATGTTCCAAGGCTATATTCAATGGCTATCATGACTAACTCCTAAAACTCTGATGAATAATTCAATTACTGGGCTAAAATATAACTTTTTCTATAAATAAAGTGAAACGACAATAAAATAATATACACATGGGTCACCTCTTTTTGTGCACAGAGTCCTGTTGCTCCCAAATCAGCAATGGCCTATTGACCCTTGGGATGCAGTAAACAGATGTTCCCAGTTTACTGTAGGTCTGCTCATGTAAGGCGACATATAAATCTGTCTGAGCAACAGCACACATCCACATTTGGATAGTGGTACACGGTGAAATTGTGACTAATGCAGCCAAAGGCAAACCACTGAAATTGTCCTGCTAATTAGTTGAAATGTATTGTAGACTCAGTGCACCAAACCTACTCTGAGTATAGCTGCATTAATGTAAAGAGCTAGCATCAGGGAAATATTTCACTCACAGAAATTAATGACTAATTTCCTAAGCTATTGACAACTATTCATAGTCATGGGAAGGACAGGTTTTACCCCTCTCTGAATACTAAGTAATAAGCTATTTCTGTGCTGGAAGAAATAAATGCAATTGGGATATTTGGCTGTGAGGGAAAAAATGGGACCATAAGTCCAGAGGCATCAAAGTGCTCTTTAAAAACCTGGCATCACAGTCCCTTTTTCACATGCACTTTGAGAAGCTGAGGCCCAGAGTGGCAACGTGACTCACTTCAGGCCACCTGAAGAGTCAGTGGAAAACTGGAAATGGAATTTGAGTGTTAGATGAGAACTGTGTTTTGTGATCCCAGGTTATTCTGCCCTCCATGCACTCTGCTGTTTCTGCTTGCCTCCAGTAATCAAAATTTTCTTATCCCAATGTTCATAGTCAAGAGCAGCCAGCAAGTGTCTGAAGAAAAGTTATGATCTGGAAAAGAATAGGTTTTCCTTGAAGATTAAGGGAATTAAGTTACACTGAAGCTTTCATCCCAGTTTCCCCATTCTTTTTCAAAATGGGTGTAATATGTAATAGGATTAGGCAGTTACTACAGAGCAACTTTGAACTGTAGTTTAGAAAAATACAGTGGGTATCAAGGCCAGCACTGTGTTAATGTACAAAGAAGATACAGGTGATGTTTAGTAAAAAATGAAGGTTGCTTTCCTTGCCATTCCGTCTTAAGCTCATTCACTAGAAAACCAAGTGAGTGCTCTAAACGGGTGCCAGACCACAAAGGTGAAGAAATTAGGTTTATAAACAAGTGATAGCATGGGTAAAAGCAGTAGATCTTTCCTGCAGTGTCCCACCAACATACATTTAGGAAAATAAGAAAAAATGAGCCTTGCTGATCAAAGAGCTTCTAACATTGAACCTCCTGCTACCTCACTTTGCATATGATTGTCCAGGAACTTTCAAACAGTAGTAATTTTAAATAACTGTTTAGGCCAATGATCTAAGGGTTGAAGTGTACTCATGCATTATTTACCCCCACATAATTTCTTTCCCAGACAGTCCTTTCTGATTTATCAAATAGCATCTTTGGTATGGAATTTGCTCAGAGACTATAAATGTCACAAAACAGTAATTATACGCAAACTTGTAAGCTGCCACTTACACTTGTCTACCTGAAAATTTTGAAGTCAGGTTACTTCAAAGCTGTCCTTGGCTGATATTAAAATTCTGTTGAAATAAACAGTTCATGAGCACCGTGAATTTCAATAACAGATGCAAAGCTCACTTTGCCATATGAGCCTCCCCAAAGTGAGAGACTTAACAATTTCATCTGGCAAGGTTTATTGCATTTGAAACCACTCAACAAACTGAATTTTCTTAGCATGACAGATAAAATGAGCTAAGGGTATGGAATCTAGATATTGTCTTTGGAAATAACGGGTGCTCCATTTTATTCATATGTGCATATCTATAGTCCAACTTGTAAATTTATAGGAATACAAAACTGTATCATCTAGTGCACCTTCTTTCTCTTTGCTCTCTGCCTGTAGCCCCATAAGACTCATTTTAATATTTTAAAATTTGTGCCAATATGTTAGATGTAAAATTGATACACTGGATAGAATTTTGATTATTTTAAAAACTCATTGCTTGTTTATGGTGTGAGCTGGAATCTAAGTCCAAGCCTCAGTTTAAATGAAGAATGATGCTTTTCTATTGGATTCTATGTCATAAAAATATTTTGTATAAACAATAGAAGTAAAAATATGTTGGTTTTATCTTTGGATGTTTCTGTCTGTGTGCTCAGCAATCTTGTCTCATGCCCTCACTGTAATTTGAGATGTGACATATAACACAGAAACTATGATGGCTTGTGATAATGCTAAACTTTCCCTTCCTTAAGGTTTTATATTCTGATAGCAAAATGTGATTTGCTGTCAAACAGACTGAGGATGGACACTATTAACATCTTAAAATCAAAACAAACCTTACACCACTGCTGTGTCTATAAATTTGGTAGAACCTACTTTGTTTCAACCAGCTAATATTAGTCCAGAGCCACCCAAAACTCCCAGATTCTGTATCAATGAGGCATTTACAACATGATTTATTGGGCTGGTTTTGCTTAGTTCTCACTTAGAGCTTCTAGGTGTTCACAGTCTCAAGCGTGATTCTGGCAGGCATTTCATATTCAGGCTTAAGTCATGGATATAGGACTCAGGCTGAGCTGAGGAAAGCATAGAGGTTAATGGTAATTTTTCTTTCACTTCTCTGCCTTCCTGTCCATAGTCACTTTGGAAGTTGGTCATCATTGCAGAGACCTGCACAATATATTTTGTTACAAATAATACAAAGTTATACCTCCATTTCAGTAAAAATAGAGGAAAAATATTACATTGTCAATACAGCATTCAGCAGAATAATTGCAGACCTTTGCAAAAAAAAACCAAATGGTTTGAGCATTGTAAGCTTTTTCTTCCTTTTTTTTTTAGCCTTTTAATAAAAAGAGCATCCTACAGTAATCTGAGATCCTATCACAGGATGAGCAGGAAATAAAAACTTTCCCTTGACTCCAGGTAAAAATGACACTGTACATTGTGCTGGAAGAACACTATAGATTTAGAGTAATTTTTAAAGGTAGTAAAATATCTAAGAGCAGGTGCCTGTACATGTGGCTCTGAAAAGTACAGATTTGTGTTAGAAATCTAAATGTAGGTTGCAAAGTGTTAAAGAACTTCATTTCGTATAGTAGAGTATGTCATAGTCTGGATGCAGTTCTTCTGAAGTTAGTGACTCCCAAGGCCTGAGTCAGGGTCATACAGAATGACTCATTAACCTATAGTTAGCAAGGGCCAAATCAAAGCTAGTGAGTCAACACCTTTTGCAGTTGGACATCTTCGTAGGCTTTGTCTCTGGAACTTTTTCAAAGCATCAGCTAGCTACAGAACTGATGGTGAGGGGTCTGGAGAGGCTGCTGGATCGTGGCAGCCACATGTGCTTATATGGTGGCACAGATGACAGGAAACAGAAAGCTATTTTCCCAATAGATTTCAGATGTCCAAGGCACACGTGAAGTCCACATTTCCCACTTCCTATCAGCACTGCTTTCATCTTGGTTATTGGGTTGTGGGTTTTTCAGCAACTTTGTTTGTTTTTTTGTTTCTGGGTAGTGGATATTTAAGGAATACCATTAGTGATTATTCACTGTAGAAGAAGGTTGAGGCCCAGGCAATAATCTGCCTTTTGGTTCTTCCAGGGACCTTCTGACAGTTGGAATGGGGAGGGTTATTCTTGTGAATCACTGTAGTTTCTATCAAATGCTACAAATCAAAGGTGGGCATTCCTTCATAAACAGAAAGTAGTCAAAAGTAATCCACAGACACTTTTTTCTCTCCAGAGTGCTGTTTGTGGGAAGTAATTTTACTATAAGGCATAATTTCAGTCATCCCTTGCAATTTCAAACACTGTGTACCATTGCAAAATATCACTTTAACTATAAAAAGAAAGATTACCTTATGGTTATGTTGTTTTTAGAGCAGGTTCTCTCTTAAGACTTATTTGAATGAGAGCTTTATTTTTCTCACTAAGCCATTGAGGAGTTTTATTTTTTTCTGTAAGAAGGCTTGCAGTTCATAATGAATGATTAAAAGCATCAGTCCAAAGTGGGAATGAAAAACTTCTGTTCCTCAGGAATGAAGACAAATTATATGAATTACCAGCAGCCAAATAGCTGACACCCCACAGATTTCATTCTAAGACAAGTTTTATTGTTTCAGGATATTTCACACTACGCAGTTCCCACTATATTCATTATTCTTATATCAGTCTAAGATGTTATGCTTTGCATGAATTAAAAATGCTATTTTCATTAAGGTTACATCTGAAGTTAGTATGAGAGTCTGTTTTCCCTTATTCAGAAGGAAAATAGCAGTGAAGGACTTCCCAAGGAAGCAATGGTGTGAAAACATATCTTTAAAATTCATAGTCTGAACTCTGCAGCAAAATTTCTTGCCCCCCACCTTTTTTTTTTCTTTTTTGAACACAAGATTTTTCATGAGAGCAGTACTGTTTTGAAAAAGACCATGTTTCCTTAATTATTTTCTAGGTTGCTTATTTTTTATTTTACTGGGCTTAGTATCTTTTCTGCTTTATGCTTTTTTTCAAAAATTTCTTCATTCTCTCCTTCTCCTGCACCCCCACTTCCAACCTAACTGGCATCAGAAAAACGAAGAGAAGAGGAAAAGCATACTGAGAAATGTGGGAATGTCACTTTTGCAAAGATGAATATAAACAGCTGAGGAGATCTTTGTTTACAAAGTATCACTGCCTCTACCAGTTATTTTTCATTATTTCTATACTACCAAATGAAAATAATTAATTATTTGGGTACACTTTGGATTTCTATTTTGTGTGTTGGTTTCCAAAGATTCTTCTGCGACATGGAGAAATGATGTTGCATACAATTAAATCAAGTTTCTCTCTGCAGGCATCACCACGGTATTGACCATGACAACTTTGAGTACCATTGCGAGAAAGTCATTACCCCGTGTATCCTATGTCACAGCAATGGATTTGTTTGTGACTGTATGCTTTCTATTTGTCTTTGCTGCTCTGATGGAGTATGCAACCCTCAATTACTACTCAAGTTGCAGGAAACCAAACTGTACTAAGAAGAAAAAATCGGTAAGATAAGAGCATTTAAATTTCTTTTCTAACATGTGCTTGGCTCAGAGAACAGAGAATCATTCAGTGATAGCCCGTAATCCCATGGTGCTCTGCTCCTCTGAGCTCTTCCCCATTTGCGGTGTGGTCTGCCTTGAAAGCTGATGGAAAATAGTTACCCGCAGTAACAGTAGAAGCAGTTATGTGCCTGCGGAGTGAGATCTGTTCCTAACAGAAGCAGCCTGCTGACTGTGAGACAGCAACCCTGCCTGCGCGTCTTTTGTCCTCCAATTACTGCGCTGGTAGTCACAAAGGGCTCCCACTGAAACAGACTGCATAGCTTGTTATACAAATATATGCACATCAATGTATATTCAAATGCATCTGTTATTTCATGGCTCAACAGGTCTAGAAATATTTATGAACTTTATAAATGGGATTTCAACGTCTCCACTGGGACCCAGCACTTGTTTTTAGCCCTATGCACAAAGGAGCTTGTTCCTAAGTACAAACCCAGAGGAGGTCACTTACAAAAGTTTTATAGATGGCTGCATGAGACAATCAAGATGAACTTGCTAATGATCAAACTAAAATTGCCATCCTATAGAAAAAGTAATGAAAATATCAGGAGTATCTTTGTGAGTAGGATGCATTTCCATACATGTGAATGAAGATGAGGGAAAGCATGCAATATTGATAAGATTTAAACTAACACAAGAACAAATGCTCACTTAGCTATTGTTTGCTAAATAAATAAATGTAATGGGTTGAATAAAGATTTAAAGTGGATGGAAACTAGGTGTGCATTCTGCTGAGGTTTCATGCAGTTTTAAAGTGTACAGAACATGCTAAATATATACAATACTCAGCATGAAGTGTTTTATGGACAAATCCATTGAAAGGCTTTGTTTAAGGAATGCTATTGAACATTAGATGCATATGAAGAAATAAGTATGTTTTTTTCTGAATAATTCTTTTGTTATTTTTATTTAAGCTACCTGATGTCAGTTTTGGTCATGTGATGGTAAGTAAACTTTTTTATTCAGTGACAGCAATAGAGGCATGAATGTATGGTTGATATTTACTTGCAGTAATTCCCGAGAAAGCTGTAACATTATATTATGCTTTACCCTGACTACACTATAAATAGTTTTGCTTTTTATTAAAAGGTCAGTTTGGGTTTGGCTGTGGCAGAGGAACATAGCTGCCTCTTTCTATAAGGACTTATCAGATGATTTGGGAGGGAGAAGGGTCAAGTGTAGAATATTGTCTGTTATTTTTACCTCAGAAATTTTGTATGTCTGCTTTACATAATACTGCAGTTTCTTATTACATTTTATAAAAAAGTAATAAGCACAGGTTATGTCCTAAAAAATCCTATGAAGTTTTAACTGAGTTTCATAGAAAATAATTCATTTATGCATATCTGTAAAATCTTCAGCAAGCTTTCAGGTGGATTTTCAAAACGTTTAGGCAAACAAGTTTAACAGTTAGTTGTACTTTACCTACAAATTGAATAAATTCTCTTCCCAAACCTCTAGATAACTATTTATATGTGTACAGTAGTAATAAAAGTTGAAACTGAGCACAAAATAGTGTCTCTAAATGGTATGAAATCTGAAACTGGAATACATACCATGATACATATAACTATAAAGCATACAGATGGCTAGTTAATCAGCTGGTTGGATGGCCTGCTTCCCATCTATCAGATCCAAATGAGAACAGGGACAGAACTGAAACACTGCTTTTGCATTTCTTAGTTTGGATATGCTGAAGTTTATAATTTACAGCTTGCCTTGCCAGACCTCTCAGGTGGTACTGGGGTGGTGACCACTGTGTGTGTGCACCCCTCTCCTCCTAACCCCAGCTCAGCAGGATGCACAGGACACACATCCACCTTCACCTGGTATCTAGTCATTTCAGGATGCCTCCTAGCTGACAGAGATTAAAGCAACCAGATAAATCGCTCTGTATTATCAGGGCATTTGTTTTATCTTCTGTCCTGAGCGGATAGTTGATACAAAAAAACAACAACAGAAAACCCCAGGCTATTGACAGATGAGAAAGTTTCCTTTGCAGAACCAGGGCACTTATTTATCTTCACTTACCAAAACTGTCTGGAGAGATCTGACTTAGCCTTTCTTCTTTTTAACATCAATATCGTAGCCCCAAGTAGGAAATTTTCATAAAGGCCTACAATAAAGGAACAATATGTCACATAGTGGTATAGCAGAATCCCATGCATACTTTAGTCATACCTTTTTTCTCTCCATAGTGCTACAGTCAAAAAATGTTGCTTGTACAATAATCTTAGTCTTTTCCCATGTGACAGCACATTGTAAAGCTCTGAAACCAGCCACCTGAAACTTTACAAATGCAAGAGAAGACCATCAGGGTGTAATTTCTGTCATCTCAGAGATAAAGTCATTCACAACAAATAAATTTGCAATAATCTTCTTCTAACTGCAATCTGTTTACAGTCCACAGCACAATGCACCTGAGAGATTTTATCCATTTACTTATGATGAGATTAATTGTGTCCTGGAAGTAATTGGCTGGATACCATAGGGCAGTTGTTCAGATGTAGTTATCTATGTTGGAGGTGCCAGCATCTTAAGCAGAGGGATGCCACATCAAGTTATTAGCTCAGGGACCAGCATTTTTAGAGGTGGGTAATATTATCATGTGCCAAACCAAAGAATTTGTAGAAAGAAAATGAAGTCAATAGAAAAAGGAAAATTTCCACTGAGGCACATCAGTGATATCACTGATCTGTTTCACATCTGGAGTGAAAGTTTTCAGATATGACCCAACACCTTCAACACGAAATGTTGAGTAGTTTGTACAGTAAGAGTAGAAGCAGGGGCCCAGAGCATCCTCCAGAATGCAAGCAGGCACGATGCAGAGGCATACCCAGGATGCTCCTGCAGGCAAAGGCAATGCTCAGCGCAATCACAGGGAGCAGAAGGGCCCCTGACACGGAGAAAACTGTGCTGACAGGGCTGCAGTCTGCTTTGTCAGGGTGGTGCAGACAGGCAGCAAAGCTGATGGGACCTTTCCTAGTGATGCCAGCGGAGGAGGTGACCTTTGTGAGGATGGAACGGGTGGCTTGATGACAGAGGACACCATTGTGAGAAAGCATCTTTCAAGAAAAGGAAATGGTGTGACAGAAAAGATGACAAAGTGTAAATAGGGAGTACACTGAAGGAGGAGAGGGCTGTAGACACGAGTAGTACTGTGAGGATGAGTGATATCAAAGTGTCCTATTTCTGAGCACGGTTAGTATGATAAGCACTAAGGGGACATGCCTAGGGATGGCATTTTGATATCCTGTACTGAAATCATCACTATCTGTTGCTGACCATGTCTGTTTTTATCAATCATGATAAAGTTAAGAGGCAGTGAATGTAGCTATACTAAGTGGAGATTGTTCTGTAATTAAATGGGATGAGGAGACATCTTCCTTATTTTTCAGAATTCACACTTAAATGTAGTAGCTGCAAGTGTTTAAAGCAACTTGCAAATAGTATTCTGACAGGCAAGTGAACTCCTAAGTGCGAAAAAATGATTACTAGGAAATATATGTTTGAGTTACCCAAGTAGAAAATACGCCTAGAACTATTTAACTTGTCACTCCACAATGTCTCTATGGAAATTCATATTGAAAGGCATATTCTGAGGGAAAGAAAGATGCTTCCTAAATCTAGAATTCCTATAGTATCAACCTCTTATTTTCAGCTCCTGTGATTTTTTCCCATGGTTATTAATTGTGATCTGCATCATCCATGGAAGCTTATAAAACTGTTGGTTTCTTTTTGTCTCCTCAGAATTATTCTGTACTTGATATGAGACCACCAACTACAGTCATCACATTGAACAATGCCATGTATTGGCAAGAATTTGAAGATGCGTGCGTCTATGAATGTCTGGATGGGAAAGACTGCCAGAGCTTTTTCTGTTGTTATGAGGAGTGTAAATCAGGCTCGTGGAGGAGAGGACGGATTCACATAGACATCTTAGAACTGGACTCTTACTCTAGGGTCTTTTTTCCTACATCCTTCCTGCTGTTTAACCTGGTCTACTGGGTTGGATACCTCTATCTTTAAATGTTGCCTGTAGTGGTGAAGACTGTTGTGTTTTCACACTGTGGAAGGATGGTGAGAGTGCAGAAAAAGTGAAGGACATGGTCAGTTTCATCTCAAATTATAAAGGCCACATTAACCTTCACCACCACAGAACCTGATGAAGAATTTTAATATGTAATTGCCTGAAAAAGAAAAACATGGAAAAATTCTCTCCTTACTGCTATTCATTTTAAGGAAAAGATTCTTATAAAATTCAGCTGAATTTGTAGTGTGAGCAATGTTTATGAATAATTGTTGTATATTAGAATCTCTACTATTCTCCCTTGGCATAGAAGCTATACACAATTCAGGCAAAGGTTAAATATGTCATTTTTGTTTTTCATTCCCATACTTTCTTCAAAATACTGCCATATCCCTGAGGCTCAGAGCAACATACGCTGGCATTGGCAAGTAAACCAAAGCCAACAAACCCACTCATTTGTATTTAAACTTGCTTGAGCTATGTCCCATAGGTTTTGGGAAATATCTCATCGGTAATCTCCTTGCTATAGAGAAATCACCAAAAGACAGTAAGAAATGTCTCTGGTGGGATCAAAACATGGACGTTACTTTCTGCAAAGGTGTGGGATTCATGGAACTAGCCACTTACCTACACACGTTAGTTTTAACTTAAGGTAAAAAAGCAGAGTTATAAGAAAGCTATTATTTTGATATAAATAAAAGACTTGCCTATCTCTGAGGCAGCTGTAGGCATAACTTCTACAGTTTTTCAAGCTTTTAAATGTCTTTTTTATGACTGGTTAAACACAGGATGGTCATTGATTTATAAAGAACTCTACTTGAAGCAGGACAAGATTCCTGCTTGTTTGTGACATTGTAGCAGATCACAGCTGATAGGCCATGAGTAAAAATCACTATATAATAGAACTAGGAATATGTGACTTTCTTCAGATTGCAATTTACTAAAAATGATCTCACACATTCTCATTATTTCTCTCAAATTTATTTTACAAAATCAAAAACCATGTGTGCCAAGGGACATTTTTTGTTCCTTCCATAAAGTTAATATTGCAGTCCTTACTCATGGCAGTTGTTCCCTGGGTCTGAGCTGAAGACTGAACACTTTACTTGAACAGTGCATTACAGGAACTCAACTGTCACTCTTGGATTAAACATGGAATAGTTGCCACATGTAGAAAAAGATTGTTTTCATTTTTTTTCTCAAACTGCCCACTATATTTTACACTAAAAAGCTATTTTGTATTTTTCAAGCTTTTGACCATTAAATTCTTAAACTACCCATTTTTTCAAAAACTAGTTTTACAGTGTTAAACTAGATTACATCTTTTACAGACTGTCTCAATAATTGTTACCAAGCAAACAAAACAGATTCAAAACTAAATAGCAATGGTTTTTCACTACCCTTTGGATGACAAATGGTTATAAATTATTGAAGTCAAAACATACCTAAAAACAAAACTCTATTTTTTTTCTTCTTTTGGAGGACCTGATAGTTTTTTTATCATCTCAAAAAATGTGTTTCTCTTCCACACAGTATTTGATAAAAGCTGAGTAATAGATGTCATTGAAGAGCCGTTCCTTCTCTCCTCAAAAGGAAAATCCTACAAATAAGCAAAAACTAATGCAATGGTAATTCTAAAGGAACAGAAATGCTGTCATGTTCTTTGAAACATCACTGTCTATCATTGCTGTTGCTCTGTGCTTCCAGTGAATTTTTAATTGAAAAAAATTACTAACACAAAAGTTAACTGTAGTTCAAAATACTTTCTTCTGTTGTTCACTTGTCTAAAACATCAGAGTCAGAGCTGGGTTTACGTGGAGGAGAGGAGTCACTTCCCTAAGGACTGACAAAATTCAAATCACAAGCTCAGATAAGAAATATTTTGGGGCAGGACCAAAACCTTGGTTTTGGCAAAATCTGTCCAGTCTGAGGTCTTCTAAACCAATTATAACCTTCTGATTTCAAAATACATGTTGCAGTTTTTGCTAACTCAGTAGCAAATTACTCTGTAAAATCTATTACTCTGTAAATGTCTGTGTCCTGCACTTGGAAGTATGGATTTTATTTAAGGATGAGAGTTATATTTTCAGCAGTGCAAGAAGCTGAATTGAATATCCTGGTCTTGAATTAGTCTACTCTAGCAGCCACCTTCAGATATATTTTGTGATAATACTACAAATATTTCAAGATTAAAGAAAAGAACAGAAAGTTATCCTTTAGGGGCCTGATTCTGCAAACCCTCTGCACAATCAATTGATTTTGGTGGGAGTATTGAGGCAGATGAGCCACAAGAAGATGCCTTCCACCATTAGATCTTGAACAGGTAAAGTGAGGTTTATTTAGCAATTGCATACTTGAGTAAATGTCCTGTGAGTAAGTGTGGAGGTGGAACATTCCCATTTTAGATGATGAACATATACTTTTCTTACACTTCTGTTCATGGCTACCTATTCCTGCTAAAAGCATGCAATCCCATCAGATCCTTCCTTGGAAGACTGATTCTGCTAAGTCCATTCATAGTGCCTCTGTTTTCTGAGTGTTTTCATAAACAGAAGCTGGAAGCATATAAATCCACTTTTTTTCTACAGTACTAACCAAGAAAGAATCTGCAGGCACTACTGGCTTCCGCTCTTATACTGACAGCAGAGGACATTCTCTACTGTGTAATATATTCTACTCTGGGTTATGTGCAAAAAATTGATTTATGTGCAAGGTGAGTGGCCCCAGACTGGCAGGTTGCAGAATGCATGCCTCTGCTTATTCCTAGTTGCTTGGTTTACTCTCTCTGCTTCACTGCTCTGTGCTTTGGCAGCCACTGAAAAACCATAGAGATCAGGGAAGATATGTTTTCCAGGCTGTGCATCATTCAAAATGCAATTATTCTAGACACCTAGATAATGTGGTCTACATATATCTATGTGCCATATCCTTCTGTAGCAGTAAGAATATCCTCATTAGCAGCCAGATATTCTTTTGCTTCTTTTGCAAATTGAAAAAAATTAACACTTCTGTGCATTGTCCCATGAGAAATGTAAGAACCACCTTTAAGTATTTTAGAACATTTTTTTATCATATAATTTCATACTCAAGACTTGCATTTATTCAACTACTTCTTTTTGTTATTTAGTACATTTTTTTACCCTTCCAAGGAAGGAAAGGGGACAGAGGAGGCAGAAACAAATTACTAGTGAAATGAACGCATTTGGATATGTATGCAAAACCACAAAATCAAGTGTCTTCACATTACATTCCTTCCTTTTTGAAGTTACAGAAAAGACTATGAGAGTTTGTTTAGATAAACAACTTTTCCCAGGAGAATCTAAAGTCAAATCTCTTATTCTCCCCCTTCAGTTAAAAGTGATGGACAGTGTTTTCCTACACTGAGACCAGTATTTCCAAGGCCATTAAGTATGTATAAAAATACTGGTCTGCTTAATTCAATATTCTCACTTCTCCTGGCCCTGATGCCTAGCATACTGACAGCTCCTTCTTTTACAGCCATTATTCCATGAATAAGTGTATAAAAACTTGCAGCCAGTTTATGCTGTCTCCATGTCCAGCAGTAATGTGGAACTGAAGTATGCCACGCACCACACAGTTTTAATGTAACTTTCTAATCAAGAAGTATGGCTATAGATTAAAACACCTCAGGCACTTTGAAAGTCTTGCTTCTCTTTCAGATGCTCATTTTCTCCTTCATCAACTCTCAACTGTATATTGGTATATTGTACATACCAATAAAAATGATAAAAATTACAGCAGGAAGAATCAAAAAAGCCAGAACTGTCTTCACAGAGACAGCAATGGGTAGTGAAGCTAAAAGGGGCCAGGGGGGCAAGAAATTATTTTTTATTACTGTGCAGTTCTTATCTGTCCCATTCCTCTTATTCAGTTCTTTCCATGAACTACCAACAGCTAATTCCAAATCATCCACATTTGTTTGAATATTCACCAACTGGAACAGTAGTGACACATGAGCCTTTAGCTGACAGGAAACGATATTTCTGGAATTGGAGGCACCCTGCCAAGTAACTCAGATAGATAGCTCTCTCAAACATTTTTGCAGTGCTAATGTGTCCTGGAGTCTAGTGCCTCATGTTGCTGCATGAATTTATCACAATTCAGTTTACCTGGTCATTTCATGCTTACCTCCTTTTTATACCAAATTTCACCATCTCTCTAGAAAAATGACTCTGCCCTGCCCATGCTCCAAGTGACTGGGTACAAGACAGCTCTGGGAAGACCATAGTTGCTGTACTGCTGACTTTGTGGGAAGGGAGACTCAATATTTTAAGACAGATTTCATTAGCCTCACAATGTGGAGGGTTGGTGTTACCTTCTAAGCTGTAAATCGAGGCACCCACTGCAACTTGTAAAGGCTGTCCATAACAGACTGTACTTTTCCAATTGGCTGCTCTTTCTGTGTTTCCATAAAACACTAAGAAAAGGCAAGCCATAGCCCATAATCTTAGCTTCCTACACAATTACATGATTTTTTTCAATGTATATTCTTCTTCTTGCTTACAGTGAAATCTCTGTGCCTCTTATATTAGTGCCTTTAGTATTTCTTGATATTGAAGTATATACTACTTCTGGCCTGAGAGTTAGAAAGCAGGACACAAACATTGCTGGGGTTCTTCCTGAGCACCACAGTGTGTGACCAATATTCTAGATGTCTTCAGCATACACATTGAGGATTTGTGTGATTTTTCTTTATTTTTTAAGCAGGCTGTAGGTTTCTTAATTACTAAGTAGGAAGAAAACTGCAGTGGGATTTCAGCAGTTTAGCAGAATCCTTCCTTCTTCACTTAGCAACTTCATCTGCCAAAAGATGCAGAGCATAAACTTGAGGCTGATGTTTACCTCATCCAGGTCACTTCCCAGAAGACTGATTAAAATACGCAAAACCCAAACGATGCATTGGGAATTCATTTCCACAGCTGAAAGGTGAGGTTCTTTTTCCTTTAGAGCCTTTTTTTTCCCCAGACTTCATTTTAGATCCTCCCTCCCTCTCTCCCTTGGAAAGCACAAAATCAGTTCAATTTACACTTACATATTGAAAACTTATATGGAAACTCACATACTGGAAAAAAAAAAAAGCATAGTGTCATTAGTCTTATACCATATTTATATGCCTACAACTTTCTTATGGTTCAACATATTATCTTCTTGAAGTGTTCTAGTATATATGCCAAAAATGAAGGCCTTCCTTCAAGACTCAGTGGCCTTAATAGTTTTACCCTTTCCCCTGGGATCCATGGTTTGTCTGGAAAACGAACAGAGAATCTACTTTCCTCATCATTTAGACCACTGCTTTAGGTACTAAAAACAAAACTATGTTTTATACCTAAAGTGAAATGTTTTAACAGAAAAGAATCATCTCCACTTGGACTGTATTGCTTTGACAAGTTAAACAGTAAATTTTTGTACACCGTACCTGTGGTAAATAACTCAAATTGATATGCTACCCTATAACCCTCTCTAGGACTAACCCCTGAATTAGGGATAAATATTTTTCTAATTCAATTTACCTAGTAGCTGTTTCTTTAAATAACTTTGGATTATGACTGACTTCAAGCACTTGGTTAGTGACCGCTGACATTCCTCTAGGGAGATATCCAAGATCTGTGATGATGTATTTCTTTCTACAAACTTCGCTTTCTTTTACTTTTTTTTTTCTTGTAGTGGGTCCTCAAGCCAGTGTTTGTATGCATCTGGAGTCCTCCAGGGTTTTCCTAGAATGTATGTGAAATTAGACAATAAAATTCATCATGAAGTTCAGTCCTCAGAGTTGGACACCTGAGAATTCTCTGCTTTCTATCAAAACATGCATTTTGATCTTCTAATCATTTGCTGTTTATGAAGGATAAAGTAAGACAGCAGAAGACATGTGGTTATGTTTATTCATATGTCTGGGGGTATGCTTTGTCAAAGACTGAACCAGGCAAATCAGGCACTGATACAGTCAGTTATCTGCCAGGTATTCTTTTATCTGGATACCGAATGACACTAGCCAGAGGAGCCACAACAGCCTCTTTGGTGTCATGGAAGCACTCACGTAACTCAGCTTTACTTGGAGGCCTAAGCCAGCCTGTAGAGCTTCTTATAGGGGAACCAAGGTGCTCCCTTTAGTGTTTAACATAGCACTTAATACTCTCCTAATGTCTCTTTACCTTCTTGCTGCCTATGGCAGTGCTTGGGAAAGATGAAGCTATACTGACACTACATTATAAAATACAAAGAATGAAATATCCACAGTGACGCTGGTGACAGCTTGTTATTGAGACTGTGTTATGATTACAGCTTTAAAAAAAAGGCCTGTAGGTCTGAGTCAAAAACTTCCTCATCAGTCAAGACCACGGACCAGAAGAGGGGTTTAAGTTAAAATATTCCTACAGGCAAACAGGAAGAGCTTTGGGTCATATTCTGGAGGAGTTGAACTATCCATTGACTGGCTTCAAAGCTTGTGGAAAGCAGATTTGTAACAAGTTTTAAAGTGAGATTTGTAATTTACATACTTAAAATGAGGCCTAAAGCAGATAAATGCCAAAATTTCTAAATTGCACATTAATAGAAAATGGATGAGGAGAATAATAGTGATGACATATTTTTATAAAAAAAAACCAAACCACCTGCTGACAAATGAATGTAGAACAGAGCATGCTACAGAGTCCATTCCATACTTACAGACCACATGGGATCCTTAAAATGTGAGCTGCTATTGAAATCATGGAAAGCTGGTAAAATAATTGCATCTGGCATTATTACACAGGCAGATCAGGGAAGTATGCCACTGCCAGACAGTGTGCTCCAAAGGAAACAAAATTTCAGAATACGCTTCCACAGAACAGTGCTCCTCTGAACAACTGTGGGAAACCATGTGCAGAGAGATTACAGCATCAGTCCTCCATAACCTCTTTTGCAGTCATTAAGGAGTCCTGCGATTTTACTGTCATCCACACTCACATGCAATACCAACCATAAATCATGGGGTGACATGCAGCTGTCACAAGTAGTAACTCTAGGCTAGAGGGAATCTGAGCGCAGTCTGTGGCTATCACAGGCAGTCATCAAACACCTCATATAATCCTGTTACAAACTCTCAGTATACTGCTCTCAAAACATTTTTTGCCAACACGACAACATATGAATATTTTTTTAAGTGAGTGCAATTTTAGGAATCACATAAAAACTGCCAACTATGTGCCAAACTGAACTTTCTTATAGAACACAAATAAAATTTTAGATTTCTAATTATCCTTCTTTCCTAAGTTTTCCTTAGGGGTGTGTGATTTCTTTGCTAGCAGTGCAGCTTGTGATGTCATAGTGAAATGAAAGTACAATTATGTGCCCAATGTGCCTTGAATAATACAGGTAGCACTAGTACCAGTATGTCATTCTAAGTTAGATAGCCATCCTAGTGATCCCCCAGACTGACCTAACCAGAAAAGTCAAACACCTGTGTGCTTCATCTCCTCAGGTTCTCAGACAATGACTTTCCCTTACTGACCACATCCATTCCAGTTTATTTTGTGTTAAGGAGTAGGGCTGTGCGTCTAGAATACTATTTATATTCGTATTTTGATCCCAACATTTGTATTTCTGGATACAAATAAATACACATTATCAGAAAATGCAAGTATTGCGTGAATGTATTGGTGGTTGTATTTTCATATGGAAGTTGAGAGCTTAACAAAATAGAAACAGACATCTGAAAGTTTGCCTGAGAGAAGAGGCACAGTGTGTTACCTTTCTGATACAGTGTTCTTGAAAAGAATTTTTGAAAAGGATTTCAAAAGAGTCTTTAAAAATATTTTCAACAGTCAGCATGAGCAGCCAGTAAATTAAAAGATTTGAGACTGAGGTTTATCCATGGGGCTAACACAAAGTGGGAAGAATATCCTACAAAATTCAAAGAGAAATCCAGAAATAAGCTGTGTCTTTTGCATAACCTGCATGAATGTAAAGACTTGATAATTTAAAAATTGCAATCAAATTTGGTTTCAAAACTTTCCCAGTCCCAACTTTTTCAGTACACTGAAAGCTAGTTCTTTGGATCTGCTTACACAATTAAATTTACTGGTGAAACTGTACTCTGGATTTTTACAAGTATAATTTCTTTGGCAGCCACTTGTTGTTAAGCAAGAATGTCTTCTTGGTTTATCCTTTTCAAATGCAATTTAATTCCTGCTTCTGTATATTCATGACCATAGAACTGCCAATCTTGACCTACTCGGGGTTCCTACTTTTCAGGATTTCAGTCCATAGCAACACTGGAGCTGACAGCTGGGCCACAGATAATGCAGAAACTTCCCAGATTTCTCATGATACCACAGATTTCCCTATCTGAACTTGTTATATTTATACTTTCTGTATGTTCCTACCACTAAGGCATTTTTTTCCAAACCATGTTTTATTTCACATAAAACAATTACAACTAATTCTTCCATAGTATTTCATTAAACTTTCACTAAAAAATCTCTCTTTTCACTTCAGGACCTCCATTGTTTTCACTTGTTAGTTTGGCATGCAATTCATGTTTTACCCCCATTTGTGTTTCGATACAAATAATTACTAGTACTGATGTATCTACTGAAAAATAAACATAGATTCTGGATTTCTCTAACAGCAGCTGACACTTGTAATCAAGTGTTTGACATGCAGTAACCAAGTAGATGCGGTTATGCGCCGCTCCCCAGAATAACAGGTAAGCATAACTGTTGCCATGACTATTTGCCTTCTGCACATTAGTCCTTAATGCTACCGTTGTTGCAGTGTGAACACAATGCCAGCTGTTGTCCCTTGCAGAGCTTAACCTGAAACACCATCTATATTCTTGCAGCCATTCAGTGGGACTGAATGTGAGTTGAACACATCGGCCCTTCCAGAGATTTAAGGTGCTCATCCTGCCAAACTCAGAAGGCTCTGATACATCTTCCAATTTAATAACGTTTCCTGCCCAGTAAGCTCGAGTATGCAATAAAGTATGATGATGAATCGTGCCAATAAGTTCTGCCTTTTTATGTTACCCTCTGTCTCACCACCACAAATCTAGTTAAGCACAGAATTACTGCTTGACAGTTTCAGTTAAAGTAAACTCAGACTATGAAATGAAAAATGAGCAAAGTTGAACATCAGGGAGCTATCCACAAAGTAAGGAATAAACAGAATAGACGTTTTCCTACCGAATGATATTGGAAGACCACTGTCACTTAATAGCCATAGTAAAAAAACCTCACATTTTTAGCAATATAATTGATATATGCTGAAGTTTCACATGTAGCAACATGTGTCAGTGGGGGTTTTTACTTATAAATTTGCATGTTTGTTTATTTTTATCATTTATTATATGTTTCTCCAGACCACAACAGAATTGGTCTTAAAAGAAAGAATTTTTCATGTAAGTAAAATCTGGGCTAATGGGAGTTTCATTAGCCCATCCTCTAGTTTTGTGCAACCAGTGCACATCATAGACACACATTTTTACATACTATAGCAGCTTCAGGTTCTAGGCTGTCAGAAGTTGGATTACTTTTTATAGTGCAGATCTTAGTCTAACAGCATCATGCATCATAGTAGAGCTAAAGTAGCACCCTTGGATAAGGTGCAGATAAGTTTTCTGGGTTCTTGTAGTTGTCAGACAGGAGCCAAACGTCCACCAGACCGCAAAAATAAGGCAAATCAAGAAAAAAGCAGATTCTCACCCTTCCTAGGTAAACGAAGGAGTCCTTGCTGTCCTGTGTGTTTTTTCACCTCTAACATCCATTTTTTCTCCTCCACACCTAAATAGCACTGCTTGAGTCAGATAGGTCAAGATCATTGCTGCTAAGTATCTTCACAGCAGTGAGGGCACTGCAGCCTGTGCCAGCCCTGGTACCACAGCCCTGCGTGCATAATGATCAGAAGGGAAAACAGCTTTGAATCCTATAGAGCTCAGTGTGATGGTCACCTGAAGTGAAGGAGCAGACCCTAAGACACACAGGAGTGGAGACTGTGACATCCTTGGTTCTTCCATAAGGCATTCTCAGTCAAAGCAACCATTAACACTTTAATGAAAGATTAAAGTATTTAATAAAAAAGATTTATCATAAAATACTAGATTTTAATACATCTAACTGTTGGTGAAGGCATTACAGAACCCAATAGAAACAGAATTGGCAGAGTTCATACTCAGCCAAAACCTTACCTCTCCCAACCCTGAGACATTCTGTTTCCAAAATTTTTCACTATGAAATACTGTTGTTTTAAAGATACTCATGCATTTTCTACCAGAAAAAAACTCAGTAAATGTCACATCAAATGCTCTGACCAACACTTTTTTGATAGAACTTTCCACTCAAAGCAATGACAACTACAAAATTTAAATGCAAAATTCCCATCGGCAAAATTCCCACCAATTCCCCTACTCTCTAGTGGTCCATGTTAGATGAAATATAAATGGATGCTGTAATGCTACTTAATTAATTATACAGAGGATCTGACTGGGAATCACTCCAATACTCATAGGATTCATACTACATGTATGTTGACAGTAGTACATATTGACAATGGAATCAACAATGTATGTCTGATTATTTTCAAATGCAGTGAACTATAAACCATTCAGTGGTCCATTCCTGGCACTTATGCTAAGGATTAAACAGACAGAAACCTCATGGAGTTCAGTATGAAAAAGTGTAACACTGCACAAGAGCAGACAAACCCCATGCATCAATATAGGCTGGTAACCAGCTAGCAGAGCAGCATGAGAACTCAATGAAGAATGTTGCAATTGCCAGGCTGAATGTAAGCTAGCAATGTGTTCTTATCTCACAGCTCATGCAGCTCTATAATGTGCTATGCTGTGGCTGTGTCCCACAGATCAAAGGAATTCATTACTGCCCTGTGTTCAGCACTGGTGAGTCCAGGGCAGTAATAAATACACCGGTTTTGGCATGTCCTCCCCACCTACAAGGTCAAGTGGGATACTGAGAAAACAAGAAAGACCTGTCAGGCAGCTGCTAAGATGGTGAGTGGCCCAGAACACATGAACTGTGAGAAGCTGACAGAACTGAGTTCATACGGAGCTGAGGCTAAGGGATATTCTAGTCGCAAACTAAAACTACTTGAAGGACAGTTACAAAGATACTGGAGCTAAATTCTCAATCTCTTCTCAGTATTGCTGTGTGCAGGGTGCATGAGTTTCACCTTGGGAGGCTCAGGCTGGAGGTGAGGAACAGCTTTTACACAATGCAGTGCTGCAGGAAAGAGGCTGCCTGAAAGGGCTGTGGGAGCTTCCTCCACAGAGGTTTTCAAGATCTGGCTGGACAAAGCCTGACCTAGTGTTTGTGGCAGTTCCCACCAAGGCCTGCCCCACACCTTCAGGAAGGGGACAGGCACCTGGGCACTGCTGGCTCGAATCCTGCAGGTCCACCGCAGTGAGGCTGAACTACATGACCTCCAAAACAATGCACATCCTAATCAACATTTCTATGATTCTATAAAAGGAATTTTTTTCACCAGTTACGTCTTCCATAAATACTCAACTAGATACATAGTGAACAATGACATAACTAAAACCAACATAGAAGCTATCGGCTTTGGCATTGCCACTATTGTTCATTCTTTGAACAATTTCTCTTTTTATATAGCACATAAGCTATGTCAGGAATCACATTATGCTTTCCTAGTGAGACCTCTCAATGCCATCTGGAGAAATGGATATTTTTATGACTATACAAAGTCCTAGTCTGAACATGTCATTTGTGTCAATGCATTTTTTTAATGTATATTGCTGCCCCAGTTTTGTCAAAAAATATTAGTTCATTATGCAACTTCTTGAAAGAAGCATACAATACCATCCTAATCTTATTTTCTTGAAAACTGGTAAATTATACTATTTCTATCTTATGTTGCATGAAGGAAAATCCCTAACTGCTTTTAGTGGGCAAGCTACATGCTATGTTTCTACACAAACCCAGGCTGCAACAGGCAAGAGTATTAACTCTGAACATTAAAATGTGTGGCTGAGTAAAAATTTAACTGTTACAGAAGATCTACGGTGTGATTCAACTGTGCCTGTAAATGTAGAAAGACACTTCAATGTATGAAAAAAAACCCAAACAAACTCCAACAAACAAACCTCCCTAACAAATTAATGACATTTCTAGCCCTTACTGTAATGTAATGTGTACTAGATCTTCCAAAGGTATAACTGCATTATTTAGCAACTGGTGGACAACAGATATATATTTTTAATCTCTTTTTATGTGACATATACAAATAAAATAACCTCTATCTGGTTTTGCAACTAACGTGCAGTGTGCAGTTATACCCAAAAGGGTGAAAAAATGGATTCTTTACAAGGTTCTTCTTTGCAAGTTTCTTCCACTTTTGCCACGTATGATACCAGCAATTCACAAGTGGAAGACTGTACGGACAGGTGAACATAGAAAGCTTAGAGGAAGGTTAAAGAGTTGAGTTAGTGAACATATTTCTAGGTAGTATCTTTGTCCCAAAGGTTGCAACTGTATCTGTGTTATGTACATACACTGATTTGCTTAATAGAAGCATGCATTGAATTAATTAGTTCTGCATGTGTGGAACTAAGCTAGATTGAAACTGATGATCATATGAAGATCTTTCCAGTATAGGTATTCATTTCATACATCTATGGGGAAATGTACTGAAACAGACAATCTCATCTTTGTGTAAATCAAATCACAATAGCATCTGCTATGCAGCTGATTCTAGGAAGGGGATGGTTTACATAGTTCTTTCCAGGGAAGGGTACTGGAAATATCAGGGTGGAGGGCTTTTGGTAGTAGCACTGTTCAATGTCCTTATCACGTGGCACTGAGTCTCAGATGAGGCAGTGACGGGTGGCTTCTGCACAAATAAGCTGATGCAGAATATATCCTAAGGAGAGTTGAATTCACAGCATTAGCTCATCTATATTGCATCTATGTAAGGTACTGAAATGCAGCTTAGAGTCACAGAGTGGGTTCCAGCACTTACATGAGACAACACTCCCAGAAACGCAAAAGCTAGGAAGAGCTCACACTGTAGGCAGTAAGCACTTGGGCGATCTATGAAGTGCTATCAGCCTTTTCACATCAGCACGCAGGACAGAAGAGAGCTGCCTGCTACAGCTCCATGTAGACAACTGGGAGTGCAGTTCTCCCACCACCCCAAGTGCCAGGTGACAGAGCAGTGCACCACAGACAGAAGGCGGGGGCTGCAGGTTTAGAGGGGCTGAATGTCCAAGACATTGATAATCCTGGGAGGTAATCTGCATATTCACAGGTGTTGCTCCCTATTCTATGGGTCCACAGGTATCACTACCACTTCAGCCCTCCCCCATCAAAAACTGAAACTCAACTCTTTCCATGGTGTGAGAGTAGATCCATAAGAGCAGGAAAAGAAAGGACCCTTCCAAGCAACGTGTTGCTTGAATTACTTTTACTGAAGGTGGCTATCAGGCAAAAATAAATCCCTATTTCTATATTGCAAGAGTCCAGTCAAATCAAATCTCAAAAAAACCCCACAATCCATTAATATACACAAAGCAAAGTTCATCTATCCAAATACAGATGTAAATATTGCAGACACTGTCACTGGAGTTAGTAATGTAAACCCCCTTTACAGCTGATGGAGAGGCACAGACACTTCTGGAATACAACTCATCTTAAAGTAGACATCTGAAATTGGAGTCTTATAAACCATATTCTAAAAGAGTTCATTTGTTTTTCAGCATCTATAAAGGGATTCTAAAGGCAGTCTAGCCCAGCCATAAACATTTACAATTACAGAAGATGAATCCCACTCACATTCTCTCTTAAACAGCAGAAACAGGGATGCTGCACTGAGGAATGCAGAACAGTAATAGCATAAGGAAGATGTGTAAGCAATAGTGCAGTTATGAGGAGAAGAGCTGGATATGGGGATTTCCCTGTTCTTTCTAGGACTAAAGGAAATACCAACACAAATACATCTACAGTACCTGCCATATTACATTGTGTACAATGTGCACCTGCAGTCTCACAGCACAGGCTGCTTGCATTAACACAAGTACATGGAGCCTTATTGCTCTGTTAGCATGGAGCTGTGTGTGAGATCACTCTACTGTGCAAAGGGCTCTAGGCTAAAAGCTTTGGACTATTTCTCTAATTCAAGCCATCTGAAGAAAATTAGCTCAAATATTTCTAAATTTCATCACAACATGCAGCAGCTTCATACCCAAAGGTACTAGCACAGTAGTCTTGAAAAGTCATAGTCAATTCTCTGTAACACAGCAACCAAGTGTCCCAACTCACTTCCCTGTTATGTTCTAAATGATCTCAAGCCTTTCTAAACAGTGTGAGAATCAAAAGACAGAGAAAATGCACAGCCTTGTGTTTTTTATGTTACTGCTAGTGGACTTGCAATGAGCTTTTTTACATGAGGAACACTCAAGCAGGATGAGATGCTGCATGTTATACAGCACGCCTAAGTATGTATCAGACCTCAGGGGGACAACTCCACAGTTTCTGTCATTTTGGAGGTCCATCATCAATCATTTCATATTGTGCGCTGCTAGATGCTGTCATAACTGTTTTTCCTCCCATCAAGACTACCCTGAGTCATCTAGTCATACTGAAGTGTTCCTGCCAAATACTGGCTTGTGTTAAAATAACTGCTGAGAATATAGACACAGTAGGCTACAATGCAGTATTTTTAATATTTCACTAATTTATTGTTTGCATATCACACAAACACTAGCAGAAGTATGCTGAGAACCTAGTGTGTGGCTATGCAGCAGCACCCCTCTTGTCTTTGCTCTTCACATGTGCCATTGAGATCTTGCTTTTTTGTGTAGTGTTACTGGAATGAGGGGAAAGACCTTATTGCCACAACACACCAACATACTGTCCCTGTGTGTTACTGTCCCTGTGTGGTTAAACTGTGTTTTTCTCAAACCCCTGCATAGAGTCTCCCTTCCTATTGAATAACTAACCATCACACTTTCCAGGAACATATTCTCAGTGGGAAACAGGGTATGCCTCTGTGTTGTGAATATACTGTCACATATGAAAAACACTTGCCAATGAAGTTTGGAGGCAAAGTGATCAGCATGCACAGTCACAGAGCGTGCAGATTCTCACATCCATATGGTCTATTGCAAGAGGTAAGCTATCCTCCCTTTTTGACTTGCATTTCATCCTGTACTTGGCACAATGTGAAGAATAACTCAGAGCTGGCAGAGCCACATGAATTTGAATCCTAGCTGGAGCAGGTTTTCATGCTTCTCTCATACACCATCCAACAGTCTTTTGACAGAGACTGGCCTCCATTCACAAACAGGGGTATGGCCATTGTTATCAGCATAACAGGGCTGCACTTCTGTCTGGCCATAATTGCTACAGAAATTGTATGAGACAGACAATGGACGTTGCTGCTTAAATGCTGGTTCAGTGTGACTCACCAGAGGCAACTGGCTGCTTTAATTTATCCCACTAAAGCTTGCCTGCGAAAAAAAGCAGCCCTGCTGTGCCTGTTATCCAGCTCCAGTGTAACTGTTCCTCTGTCCAGCTGCGGCAGGGCTGTTTTCTACTTTTGTTCCCCTCCTTTTCATAATGTGAGGAGACCACAGCACTTAGTTTGACAGTCCTCTGGAGTAAACAGAATAGGAGTTACATCCCTCCTTTTGGAAAACAGTAACACTGCTTAAGTAGTGCTCCTCATGGATTAATAAAAACAGTTTACATGCATTTCCCTGGAGAGACTGAATTCCTTTTCTCATTACTATTTGCCTACTCTATGTGAGATTAACCTGACAGACAAAGGTGAGGGAGTGTAAGTACTTGTTTCTGCTAGCTGATGGGTAGTAGCAGCATCAATTCTATGCTTCTTGGCTGAGTCAGCAAAGATACCCAGAGCTCCTATCCTTCTGCTTAGGTTCTTCAAGTCAAACTTGAGGCATGTGGTTAGAGCCATATGGAGTATTTTCACTGTTGTTCTTCAGTTCATATCCTATTAAAGGCTAAGCAGATGTAAATCCAACACTTCTAGTAATATTAAACTTAATTTTAAAATAATGTACTCAAAGTCACAGTGGTTACATTCCACCCAAACCCTAAAAAAATTCTAAGTATTTCAGCACTTAGGAACACTTTTAAAAACAACACATGTGCATTCCAGTGAGAATGTTCCTGGAAGACAAGTGTTGTAACCATGTTGAGAGTGCTTCCCCATTCTCTTCGATAATTTCAGATTTGTCAGTCAATAGTGTGATTTCATTATTCTGTTAGATATTGGGCCAATTTTCCAGATGAAGTGCTATACTGAAAGGTGTTTTTTTCCTTCCTATTGTAACATTCCTTTCTAAGACTACGGGGTTTTTAAGTGATGCATTAAGATTAGAAAAAATTTTTCTAGGCCTGTCATTAATCCCACAGAACCTTTAAATTATTGAAGTATTTTGCATATTAATAAGTATTAAAGGCTTTCTATAATGCTACATACTTTATTACAGATTTAGTCATACTTTATAAACATGTGGTTTTAATACATAAACAGAGAAAGAATAATACTTGTAACAAAGATGGATATTATGTCCAATAGCACACCACAGCTAATGATATATCAATATCACATATATTGCTTATTGGTAAGCCTCAACAGGTTTTTGTTCATTTTAAACACCTGAGTTTTTTCATGGCTCTAAATACTGCGCTTGACTTATGAAACATCTATGGGCGTCAGTACTCCCAGAACAGAAGGCATTTGCAGGAGTTATCTGATATTTTTAAAAAATTGTTACTGTTAATCAAACTCTACAATACAAACCCTCATACCCAGGGTGGGACTGATCCCTGTTTCAGGTGGCTAAAACTAATCTAGACATCTAACTTCCTTCATAAAAAATGAAAATAAGTAAGAATAAGCCTTTTTTAGAGGTTTTATTCTTTTGCTCAGGCATAGCATACAAATCCTTCGCTCACATGTAAGCAAACTGCGACAATGTAGGCCTTTCCTCCAGCTGCCTCCAGATAGGCATAGGTCTTCAATAGGACCCGTGCCCTATCTTGCAGACCCAAGAAAACTGTAGATAAACCCAGTGAGTCTCACATGACATTAGGTATGTATGTATGAGCAACTGAACCAAGCCTGAGATGTTCACCTTGGAACGAGATGCCCTAGAAATACCTTCTTCTCTCACCTCATATAAACAGAACCAAGACAACTAGAGCTAGATTCAGTACCCAGAGAACCCACACCAATAACAAACATGACACAGGACGTAAGGGATGCCTGTGTCTGCTGAAGTGAAAGCTGCAATGAGCCATGTTATTCTGTGGCATCTCCTATACCTCAGGAAAGCTCTGTTCTCTTGACCAACACTGGCAAAAGAAGCTAGTGATTTGGGCACAGAAAAGAGTTACAGTCACAGCGTTCAAGTTTCACAGGGTGGTCTTTGTCCTTGAAGAACAGAGTTTAAGGTACAGGCTTTTCTTGTAGACTAGCCCATGCTGTCATGAAGGCCAGCTCAGGTGCAAACACCTTTCCTGTTTACCATGTAAGTATCTTGCCACCCAAGTCACTGTGTGAACAGTACTTCCAGAACCGGGCTTTTAGATCTGTCTATTATTCAATTATTTGTGGAACTGGGGCCATCACTTTCCAAACCTGTGTATTTAGCAAACTGCTTTAGCCCTTCATGTGCAAAATGAAAATAATGCCGTTTCCTTAACTCAGAAGCAGTGTGAGAAAGTGCACAATAAAAAGTGTGAGGAAATATGGCAACAAGGCATTTCTAAGTAGCTCAGATGAAACCTGCTTTTGTTCCTTCTGGGTGCTAAAATTGATACCATCACACCACATTTCTTTCATCATGTTAACCACAGACCGCAAAAAAAAGAAGGTGGTGAAATCTTAAATAAGAAGTTAAACATAGCATTGCTTCTTTAGGCCTAAACAATCTGTGAACTTAATAACGTTTATTTGCAAAAAAGCCATTTATATGTGGGAATTGGTAGACTGCTATTTAGACGTAAATGAGTTTCAGACTGGAGCTGCGTGGGTTTTGCTCTGTCATTCACTTAAACAAAAATGTCCTATGCTGTATGGTGTGAAAATGAATAAATGCACTGTAAGTATCCTGAGACACACTTCAGCCTTACAGCACATGCACTTCTTCCTCTGAAGTGCTTGGATACCATGGAAATTAAGACCAAAGGAACGCCTATAAAAAATACCAGTCCAGCTCCTCAGACAAGCTGAATTCTGAACCTTTATTGTGATGTAAATTTGAGTAACATTGTAAGTAGTTGACCTAAGAAATGGCAGCCTTAGTGTATCAAAACTATTTATTAATGAACAGTCTTCTATTTATGCATTTCCTCTTTCATACTTCATAGTTAACTGCCTCTAGTGCTGTTGCAAAGTTGTTGGTGGCTCAGGGATCAAAATCACCTACTTACATACTGAAATGTAGGCTAATGAAATCTTTGGATGTCTTAGCAGGGGAGCGATGGGCAGAGAAGCTATAGCAGTGTTACATGTGCCAGAGGACAGTCCTTACTTGAATAAGTCACAGGACAGGGAGAGATCTTCTTTATTGTGAACAAATTTATTACAACCAACCATGTCATCCTCATCCATCTCAGAAGCCAACCACAATCCATCTTAAAATCAGGTATTTTCCTCTTTTTATTGTTGGAAGGTGGTTTCAGGATCATTGATTGGATATTTTCTTCCAGTACCAACTCTAAACTCACTGAAGACCACTCAACCACTTGGTCTTAAAATTCTGTATGAAATTCTATTACTCATAAATCAAGACAATGCATAAACATTGGAGAAAAAAGAAAAACAATGACATTGTCCAAAGGATTGAAATATGCTTTAGAGGGCCATTGTGGGATCGACTGCAAGAAAATCCCACATGGCCAGGTCACTTGTAGACAACAATTTTGTAGAAATGTAAGTTTCACTAGATGAATAATGGAGATTATTTAATTTACCAAGGAGCAGTGAGGAGAGGACTGTGTGGGGAGGGATGTTTGACCAGGCAGGTTGTGTGTGCTGCCCAGCTTCAGCCAAGCAAGTCAGGGACAGAGAGAGCCCTTGGAGGGACGACACTAACCCAGGCCACAGGGAGGTGCTTTGTAGTTCTGATTTGTGCTCCGGCCTGCCAGCACCCAGATATTCATAGGCCAAAATGGGAAGGAAATGCCAGCTTTTCCCGTTGGCTCCAGTCAACTGTCCCAAAAGTCTCAGGAGCTCCAGAGAGGGTACAGCATGAGGACATACTTCAGGCACTGAGGTGGATATGTGTAGAGGAACTGTAGAGGGTTAATTAACATAGATAATATACAGTTGTGGGCTTGCTTCTGGGGTGGTGGGTTGGCTGACGTGGACAATGTGCAACTGTGGGTTATTCCTGCTAAGCAGCTAAATAGCACTGAGAGGCCTGGAAGAGAAGGAGCACTGGTGGGAGAGGAGCACCATGCGAGGAGAGTGGATGAAGAAGAGCCCAGGGCTGTAGGAGAGGTCCTGGGAGAAGCTGAGAGAAGAAGGGGGTCCAGATGAGGAGAGGCTGGCTGGAGGAGAAACCAGGAACCGGGATGCAGCAGAGGCAAGAAGCAGGGTGGACTGGCCTGAAGAGGATGAAGAAACAGCACGGACAGTAGATGAACTTTTGGAACCTTGTGTGAGACTGATGGTGGTGCTGAGGCATGAGAGGGCTGGTATGGGACAGTAAAAGCCTTGTTGCAGCTTAATAGTTTGGTTGTGCTGCAACAGATCTGCAGGATGTGAGCCAGCAGGGCCCAGATGCCCATCCACTTCCCGAAGGTGCGGGGCAGGCCTTGGAGGCCCTGAGCGTATCTCTGAAAGGGCAGGCTGTCACACTCTTTACAGCACCGCAGTCCTCCTGGCACAGCACTGTTCCGCAACACAAGCAACCTGCTTGCTCTGCCCTCCAGCCAACCTTCCAAATGTCCTCCCAGACTGAGGTCCAGGACATGGGGGACTAATTTATGCCCCTTTTCCCCTGCTGTGGGTGCTGGAGAGGAGCCAGAGGCTCTGCCCAATGGAATACCCTGGGAATCCTATTTTCTTTGCCCCCTAGGAGCCTGGGATACATTCCTCACAGCTGGAAAAGGCCTGTATTTGTCCTACCACTATTATACACACATAAGAAATGAAACTCTGGACAATCAGTTGAACTAGGGAGCTGGCTGCTGATCAGGCTTTTCCAGGCTTTTTCATTTTTCCTTCAGATGCCACTGTCCTCTTGTACCCATTCTGCTCTCTTTGCCTGCTGCAAGCCCAGGCAGGAACAGGAAGAGATCATGGCACCCTTGTGTCTTCTCCCACCTCACTGGGTGACGTGCAGGTTTCTGACATATGTACATATATATTTATACCTATGATTAATTCCTGCTCCAGAGGAAATGGGCAGCGAACCAGAGGGTGCTCTGAGCTCACGTGTGTATGATGTGTTCAAAACTCTGCCACAAAGCAACCTCAGAGCAGTGTGGAAACCTGGGGGGGAATGGTATCATCGGAAATGGCAGCCTCTGCATGTGCCGGCAGGGCCCTCCTGTTACAGGTAAACAGGTGGCTGGTCCTGCCAGCCAGTCCCAGGGCTACCGGCGAACAGGGGCACATGGCCTTCTCAAAAATGGTGGCTCCCTGCTGTGAAAACTGGCTGAAACAAAATGGTGGCCAGTGTGTACGCAGCGGGAGAGGCTTTCCTCCTCCGACGCCCTTCGGAGTAAAGCAGGAGGGGCAGCGGGCAGCCCGTCGGAGGGCGGGATGTGAACCCCAGGGTGCGCCAGGCCGCGCAGCCGG
>JAVJGI010000014.1:71778769-71796595 GCA_035590275.1 Ibycter americanus
TGCCACCGCCCGGAGCCTGGCTCGCCGCCGCCGCCCCTTAGGCTCCAGGCTGCCCCAGCCTGACCAGCTGGCGACGTGATCCAACTCTTCTGCTGTGGTCAAGGCCTCTTCAGCTTCAACAGTGCCCCTCCGGGTTGGTTTTTCATCACCGACTCTTGCCTAGTTTTACCTTGATGTCAAATATTATTATCTGCGACAGGGACAATTTCAAGTCTTATCCCTAAGGAATACTTGTTTTTGCAGTCGTCTTTTTTTATCCTGATTAATCTGCTTTAGTCAACTCTGTTAACCTTGCATTCTCTTTTATTGCCACCAAGGATTTCCTATGAGCATCGGATAAAGCGCTTCAAATACAAAAGGATTAACTGCTTTACCTGTCTCTGAAAAATCTGTTATCAATAAAAAGGTGTTTGAGCAGGTTAACGGCTCTACCTTTGGTACTCAGCTTCTTATTAGACTCCATGGCTATCTGTGTTGCATTTCTTTCCAAGAGTTTGTAAAACATTGCTGTCAAAGTAAGACATCTCTGCTTCTTGAATCACAGACTTCCTACTGCTCTCCAGGTGTCAAAATACTCATGAAATAAAGGATTCAGAAACACACACAAAAAAAAGCCAAACCAACCAACCCAAACCCAAACATTCATTTTGCTGGCTTTGCAACTTCTTGTGCCAACTCCCTTCACAGTCAAGGCCAGAGGTTAGCAAAACTATCGGGTATCGTACGCTTTGTAATGCTAACTGAAGTAAGCTTTGTTGTTAACCTCAAACATGGGCGTTTGAACTATTGTTCTGTCCTAGGTTTTTTCCAGTGTTTCGAACTAATTTCAGAAGAGGGTGCACTATTTTTTCTTCCTAAGAAGATTTCATAAGGATTATTCTTGTGAAGCTTGGAAAATTAACTTCTTCTTCATGAGCTTGAATTCTATAATTTTATTCATCCTTTTTTTCATACATGTAGCTTCTGCATCTGTGTCTTTTAATTATCTGGCGCTGTCTTTCCTTTTTTCTGCCTCCCTTGCAGACTCGGTCTATTTTCTCTCCAAACTTCTGGGCATATGTTGACAATACTTTTTAAATGGTCACAATCTGAAAGGAACTATTCTGAAATGCAATTCAGTTGATTGTTAATAGTAGTCATCAGAATACTTTGTAATTATTCCTGTGAGAATACTTGTGTAGATTACATGAAAGGATGATTGCAGAGGAAAATAATGGCTGTCTTGAGCGCCTGTTATTTATCTGGAAAGCATTTTTTTAATAAAGGAAAAGTTTCTGGCATACATTATGTAAATGTTGCGTTGTTTCAAGTCCCTGTTCTTAGCTTCTCTCCTATCCCATTTTCTAAAATACTTCCCTTTGTTTTTGAGTACCACTCCATCTAGAAATGGAGAGCTCTAGCAATTGGTGACAACTAGCAGTGCTGGAGAAAGCATGGCAATGTGATCTGGGAACTTGTCGTACACATACTATTTGGCTTGTCTTTTGCCATAAATGAAAAATAAATTAATTTCTTTCAGGTTTCATTCTGACATATGAACACATATTTCCACACAATCCCCTAGCATTGACATGAGTGTTGGGCGGCAAAATGAGTTAACAAGGTAGTACAGAAAGTTTTCAAAATTTTTAATTACTCAACCTAAGGCTAGGAAATTAAAATACGTATTGCCTATTTTGTTCCTTTTACAACATGAGCTAATAATACCTTCTTTTTCAGAAAAGTTCTAGAACAATGACATAATCCTAGTGGGACTCCTACATAGTCCCTCATCTCTATTATTATCTGACTAAGGGGTAGTATTTTTAATGACATGCAATGCAGAAAATTTCATACATGCAGTGCGGACTGGGAGAATGGATGGGCTGGGTTAGATCCAGAAGTGAGTGATGGTGGTGCCTCCAGGACAATAAAGAGAAGACTGGAAAGGAAGTTTCTCACCTGCTTTTCCACTGGGTTAAATCACCTGGGCTTTTGAGGGGTGCTTGAGTCTATGAAAGACTGGCTAGCAGGTGGTGAGCTTTTCCAGAATGGAAGGAAAGCCGAGCTTTCTAGATCTACTGTCCTGTAGGTCCCAAACTGCTTTTGGACTTTACTCCTCTGTACGTTACCAGGCAGCAAAAAGAAGCTGGCATGTCGCATCTATTCCTTTATGCCACCCATGCTACCAGATGAATGCCTTTGTCTGACTTGCTGTGACACCTGAAGAAGTAGAATGGAGATTTACAGTGATGACAAATGAGTTGGATTATTTCCACTTTCATCCAGTGTCATATAAAGAACGTTGAAGGAAATCCTAATAATAACATCTCAGCTTGGGCGCACACTGCTTTCCTGGCCTATATTAAAATAGCAGCCTCAGTGTATTTGCATGTAATTAGCACATGCCCCTCCTTCGCTCATCATCACAATACTGCCATATAACTGAGCTATAGTTCCTGCTCACTGTTCCCATATATAGGTGATTCTACTTTCTTATCCTTTTTCTCCTGTCTTTTGAGACAGAAGAAAGTAAAATCTGACCTGAGATGTGAAAGACCCACAAGAGGGGGAAAAAACAAAAAAAATCTATCCAATGTGCATGTACAAGCTGAAGGTGAATAATCATTTAATCTATTTTGAACTTCTCCACTGATTGCGAATAAATTATCTGTTAATACATTAAGCCAGTAGGAAGTCCTCTGCTATGTTCTGTATTATTCTTCTCTCTAGTTCGCTTTGGCTTAAAGGAAGTTCATCAACAGCTTTCTGATTCTGGACAGAGATATATTTATTTCCATCATTCCATCATTTTATTGCCAGCTCTTCCTTCTGTAACTAATTACACTCAGGTATTCACTGGGGTTCAACTAGACTTAAAAATTATGAGGGAAATGTGATATTTATACTGATAGGAAAGAATTGGCTTATATTCACCATTCCCACGCTGGAACCTGTTATTGCTGAGTAAATTGGGTTTGCTTCTGCCGGCAAAGAACGCAGTCAGCCTTCCTCAGGGCTAAATACGGTGCTCAGCAGAGCCTGACTTATCCTTAACACATGGGGATTTCCCAGCTACAGGGAAATCTCCTTTGGTTTCTCCTCCTGAAGAGCTCACTGTAAACTGAACAAAGGGGTGTGCGTGTGTGTGTGCATGTGCTGAGGGTGGTGGTGGTGGGGAGCGATCCTCAGGAAAATGGGACCTTGCTCTGGTCCAGCGTAATCCCTCTGAGTCCTGATAGACTCCAACTAAGCATTAATAAGTCCTGTGATCTTGGATAAATGGTATCCCTGGCAAGGGTACGATAAGCTTTACAAGTAAATACGTAATTGAAATTAAAAACTAAACCATAGTTATGTATAATCTTGTATCTGTCAGATTTATAAAGTCAGGCACTTTCTAATGGAGAAAGAAAAAGTGACACATTATAAATGACCTTAAGCCCAAAAATCATCAATAAAAAAACAGGATCTATCTTCTTATAAGGTATTGCTTATACCTTACATTTTTGTAGGCAACACCAGCTGTGACCAGTAGAGTTAAGGAACTGACAGTTGCCTTTGTAAGGTTGCTTTTTCACTCATCGACTTTTAACTGCCTAGGCAGAAATTTTCTGGACACAGAGTTCACCTCAGTGTAACAGTTTTCCTTTAAAAGGTTAAGAAAAGGGCTCGGCTTTTTCTTGGGGTGTGGCAGTCTACATGGTTAGGAAGACTGGTACTTCATCAATGTTCTTCGTATTTATTTCTTACAACACTACCTTCCATTTTCTCCAAGATGCCAGGGGTCCAGTTTCCTGCTTTGGAAGAAGAGCTTTAGGGGCAGAGGTGTAGGGGAAGGGTTTCCCTCGTATCTGTCACGCACCTCAGGTGGCAAATTATCAAGCAACAGTGGGTAGGGTGTAGAAGTTGAATTCTTACATGCATCATTTACAGTGAATATGCTGCAGCAAAAGATCAGAGGAGTGGAAGGGCAATTTGCTTTTGGCCCTTCTGGCGGAGGCTATAGTGGCTGTGACAGCTGGAAAATGAGGCACATATGTAGCTAGGGAATGGGAGCCAGGCAGGCAGATCTGGGGAAGGAAAGAAAAAGGGGCAGAGAAAAGTTTAGGCAAGGGTGAGGAGGTGAAATGACTGGTGAGAGGGTATATATGACTGTGTGAAAGAGAAGGATCCAACCAGAAGAGAAAAAAGCCCTTCAGAACAGTCCTGGAATGAGAAATACCTGGGTGTCAACCACTGCCTGTTCTCGGACAGCATCTGTGAAGCCTCCTGGTGAAGAGCCACAGACGCCCTGTCCAGAATGACATCTAGTTACTGCTGTAATTAGCTCCAATGGCAGAGGTGTGTCAGAAGACTAAAAGCTTTAATCCTCCAGATGTGACCTGCCAGAGGCAGCACCTTAGTAGCCATTAGTGAGAGAGGCAGCGAAAGTGGACAATGGGAGTCAAATAGGTGGTGTCAGTGCCCTGACATCTACCTTAGACACACTTTAGGACCTTTGTCACCTCAGACTAGGTGTGGGTCATGGACTGAGTGCCTGCGTACAGCTGCAGTGTGTTAGTCATGGCCATGGAGCACACCATCCTCTTTAGTCTGATACAACAGGAATCTCATTCATGCTTTCTGCCACTGCTCCACAATGCAAACCAAAGCACAAGAGGTGGGCTGTCCAGGAGATTCACTTAAAAACCCAACAGTGCCCAAGAGTGGATGCCTGCAGAACAGTGCAGGAGTCACCCCATTGTTTTCTTTTCTATGAATTTGTCAAGCTGGTTTTGGAATCCACATAAGCTTTTAACATTTTGTGCCAAGGATTTTTGCAAGTCAGATGAGCAAAGCATGAAGAAGCACCTTTCTTTGTATGTTTTAAATCTGCTACCTATTTCTTGCATTATTATTATTATACTTTTTATGTATCCTGTCCTGGCACCTGATGGTTTAACCTCTACCGTACCCTTATTCATTTATCTTTGAGCAGGGCTGATACGAAAAAGAGTTGGCCTTAAAGCCTTCATCTCACTTTGTGTGTGTTCTAAGTTTAGAGGTTTGATTTGTCAAAGTTTTTAATCGTTTTTGGATGCAATTATTATTTGTATTACAGGAGTCTCTACAACACTGAATCATATCAGAGTTACAACACTTAATTCATCCTCTAGTCCTGAGGAGTGTGTAGAACTGTACAATCCTAGCCCTGCAGCACTTGACTCTCTAAAAAGGCAAAGCAGAGAAGTGAAGAAAGGAAGCAGTTATTTGCAGAATGGATAGAAAATGGATGCACAGACAATTTGCCCAAGTTCACGTGCAGAGAGGCAGACCCAAGAGTGGAGCTCCACCTGCAAAGTCAGTGCATGGCCTAACCTGAGTTGCCTTTTTCACAAAGATAGTGCTGGTAAATCATCTGTAGAGCAGAAATAAATGTAGTAAGTACCCTTAGAAACTAAATGTGTTTTTTTACCACTGGGTTAGTTAAAGACAATTCGCATGAACACAGATTTTCTAGATCGATGGTTCTTCCCCTCCAGTTTTATTGACTTCTCCCAGCAGAGGTATGGTACATGGTTTCTAATGCCTGTCCTCATAGTCATGCCATTTACAAAAAACATGTCAATTTATCTTCACAAGATGTGTCAAGGGAACATTTTTTCTGAATCTGAAGAGTCAATAGTTTTTATTGAGCTGTATGTTTAAAAAAAAAGTATAATATTAAATTAATGCTTTAATGTTCAGTTTTATTAAGTGTTGAGGATAAATTTCCTAAATAGTTAGGTCACTCTTAGGCAGGTGAGAAAGTCTCTACTAGTACAACACCTGTCCATCCCTACAGTCCTGACTTCCCAGGGATAAGGATTTTCAGGTGCTTATGGATATGGCTGCACACCTGTTTCCTTTTCAGAAGCACCTTGCTCCTGTAGGTTTGTCAAACTTACCTGCCTGCTCAGGACCACTCACAGAGCAAACTATAGCTGAATGGCAGCGTGAGAAGTTATCTTACAACTGCTACTGCTGCCCCTTAACTGAAATGGAGTTCTTGAGTATAACTCAAGATGGTCTTAACAAAGTGCATTAGCGTATCATCAGTCAAGTTAAACGTGCCTGAAAATTTAGTTTCTTAGCAGACATGCTGTGAAGGATCTTATGACAGTGAGTGCAATACCCTCTCCAAGATGGCATTCTGAATGTCTGAAGCATCTTAAATGCAGGGGATTGTCTGGAATTGGACAGGCAGTAGAAGCTGGTCGCAAAAGTCTGTCATGAACAGAGATCTCTCCCTGCCAAGTCTGATGCAGAACAGACCTTCCCCTACCCTTAAACAAGGATTAAACTCCCATCAGAAAGGGAGGAATACTCTTATTTAAATGAATGAATGATGCATACACTGTTTTTTCCATCGGGAAAGAAATTGCATATTTAAGCAGTCTCAAGGTATAGGGCTAACTATTCTATTCTAACTTGGTTTATCAGCTTTTCAAAGAGGTGCATAGCTGGGTGACAGAATTTACTGATGGCATTTATGTATACGGAGTAGTAAAGTCAAGGTCTGATTGCAAGAAATCACTGGAAGACCTTGAGACCAAGTACATGAAAGGTAGGGGGGAAAAAAAGGCAGATAAAATTGAACCTAGTGAATTCACAATAATGTAGAAGGGACAAACGAATCCAGGCTTTACACAGAAAATTATGGACTCTGAGCAGACCTTTACTGTGTAGAGGATTAACACCAAATCTTTCTGTAAAAATACCATAAATTATCCAGTTCAAAAGAACTATTATCATCTGAGTCTGTGGCTCATTATCCTCTAATGCGCTGGAGAAACCCACGCTGCATTTTTTTCCTCAGACTTCACTGTACCCCTGTGGCCATATTGTTTTCTTTGCCTGCTGTGAGCCCAGGCAGGAATGGGAAGAGATCATGGCATCCTCTGTCTTCTCCCTCCTCATTCAGGCACATGGGAATTTCTGACAGTTTCTGGAAGGCCATCAATGTCCCAAGCACAGGGAAACACATGCAGCACCAGTTTGTACCCTGTATAATGGTCTTAACAGGCATCTGTAAGCTCCCCAGCAGCCATGGGCAAAGGGAACTCCCCATCATCAACCTCTGCATGAAGTTTCCAATTCATGAGCCCATTGGCCAGTTCTTCTGGTTCACGTGGTCCTTTCCATGTGAACCCCTCTGGGGCTTTTCCTTATTGTGCCCAGGCACGCTTTTTTTTGAAGTTGGCATTTGCTTCTGGTTTTCAATCTGTTTGTTTACTATGCAGCTTTTCTGTTGTTTGCTGAGGTAGCTGCTTGTGACCAGAAAGATGGCTTTAACCAAGTAATGTCTTGCAAACACACAGAAAGATTTGAGAGATTCTGAGAAACAGGATGAAAGCTGCTTTTAACATCTGTACATTTATTTGCCATTTCCTTTTTCAATTTATTCAAGCTGGTAATAGCTGAACCCATGAACCTGATAGTAAAACATACATCCTGGGTTGAAGAGGAAACCACAAAGTAGAAGTCTGGGCATAAATCACATATTTAATACCTACAACATTTCCATAACAACATTTAATGATTTGACAGGTCTGATATAGATGCATTAATGAATAGGAAGAAAAACTGAAGGACCAAGACCATTCTGAACTGGCGATATGTCATGTACCTCATGATGGGTGCAATCTTCTCCCAGTTTGTATTCAATCTGTAATATCAGACATGCATATTCCTTCCCCATTCAAACTGCATCCTGAAAATCAGCCTGTTACAAGATTTAAATAGACTGATGCTAAATTACCTCTTTAATCTCTGTCAAGAAGTGGGGACTGCAACCAAACATCAGTTATTTACAGCATTACACTTTGAGGAACTAAAGATCCAATTCCAGCTTGGCACCCCGTGACCATTTCAGGGTTCTTATCAGTGCCATTAAGATGCATGAAGATGCTGGCCTTGGTCAATCTTGGCAGTGAAGCAGCAGGGTCAAATATTCAGGCATTACCAAATGAATATGATGAGGAGTTATAATCCAAGCAAATCATACAACAGGAATAAAAAGGTAAAAAAAAAAAATAAAAAAGGTAAAATATATAAGGAGTTTCTCTAACAATAATGGCTGTGAATTGCTGATGTTGGTCCAAAAGAGCATATAGCAGTGCTGCAGAGTTGTTGGCAAGCCAGCAGAGGCAGATAAAAATAAATGAGACTTAAAACAGATAAATAGAAAGTAGTATATTTATGGAGAAAAAATAATTGGCAGAGATGGAAAACTGGAAATTGCTGTTTCGAAAAGCAGTAAAGCAGAAAACTGAACCCAGAGCTATAACAAATGTATTAAAAAGGGACTTACAATGAATTGTCATTGCAATGTAAATAAATGCCAGTCTGTGCTGCAAACAAATGAACAGGATCCTTTCTAAGACAAAAGAGGTAATCATAATTCTGCTCAGTCTGTCTCTGACTGGAAGCTACTTATAATATACTTTAATTTTATAGCGCTCTCTTAGACCCTGAGTGTAGCATATAAATTAATGGCACTGTTGTCTTTTTTAAAAAGAGAAACTAGTGTCATATATATATATGTATGTATTTATACATATATCTACTCAGTAATATGACAGAAAACAGAAGGTGCTGGTAGAATTGTAAGCACTTCTTTGGCAACGTTCACAGGCAACAACATTCACTTTGCTATGTGACAAACTGATTTTAAGGGACAGTAATAACGTCTTTGCTGCAAGAGTTCAACTAGAAGCAGTGTACTAAATCCTTGTCGAACACAAAAATCTGTAGCAGACAATCAAGCAACTAGTGATGTTTAGGTTTTCTATCTAATCGTTAGGTTGCAGTGTCCTGATAAAGTGAGTGGAATCAGTCAGTCAAAGATACGGTTAGCAGAACAGATTGCTATTCAGTTTCCCAGGTATGATTAGGAGGCAAATAAGATATTCACAGTAAGCTCCAGAGATTTCATGCCTTCCACATGGTATCTAAGATGGGACTGACAAGCTTCGCAATCATAGTGAGCAATCCTGCCAAAGAAATTTGTGAGACAGATTCCAAAAAAGTATCCTGATACTTGTACAGGTCACAAGATTATTAGACCTTGGATGGGGGACCAGAGTGACTGTAGAGGTTTGCAGATAAGAACCTAAGGTCTCTCCTCTCTGCTTTTTCTAAGCTACCCAGTCTGATTGCAAAAAGTGTTTGTGATCTGTGCCCAGGGCATTTCTTGCCAGAGAAGGTCCTTCTTGCTCTAAGAAACAGGACTGCCATTCCCAATATTGTCCCTTTCTGGGGTCCTGTATGCACAACTGCTCCCTGCTGGTGCTTTCTTGAAAGGAAGAGGAACGCTGTCACCAGAGGAGGGGGAAAGGAAGAGTGCAAACTCTACTCTTCCTCACCTTTGTAAGTAAAGATCTCATGGAGGCAGCACCACCTCAAGGGATGGACATGGGAAGAAGAGAGGGAAGGAGGAGAGGTGCAGTGCACAGTGAAGCTTCATCAGGTGGTACGTCACAAGTATACAATACTACCAGTAGTGTCAGGTAGTGAACCCCCATTATCATTTCATGCATTTATAAATACCAGTGGGGTGGTCCATTCAAAACTCAATACAAAAAAGCCATAAATTTACTTATATATAAAAGCTTTGACAATATACATTGGCACACATAACTAGGCCAGCCATCCCCCACTGAACCTGGGGGATGTACACCCATTACACCCCAAGTTTAATTTACTGGGTTTTGGATGCTTTTCTTCTCTAGGCTCAGTGTTTGCACACTGATGCAGCTCATCCCACCCATGACTCTCCCATCTCAGATTAGGCCATATGCTGTCTGCAACTATCACAGCAGATCCGTGATGCTTTCTCCCCTCTGAAAGCAATGACAGTGGAGTCCCATCCAAGTAGCTTTCCAAAAGCAATGTCTGGGTTACTACACCAAACACTCTGAAATGGGAATGTTTTGGGGCAAGGCATCTTAAAAAAAGTAACAGACCGTAAAAATGCCCCTAGGTAAGTAACTACATGCCTATACTACATGCTCCCACAGAATTTCCTATAAAAATATAAATTCTATGCTTTGGTTGATCCAGTCAGTATCTGTAGATTAAAAAAAAAAAAAACAACAAAACTTTGCACAGAGAGCAAATGAAACCTGCAGCTTAGCAGACATGGGGCATGAAATATAAGAAACTGGCATTTTCTCCACTGTTGTTTATATATTTATATATTTCCGGATGATTTATCTGGATCTTACCATACTGCTCTACTGTTTGTTCTACCAAAAAAATCTATTAAATAAAAGTATAACAGACATAGAATAAATATTCTTCTAGCTGCAACATGACTATTGTCCTGGTTTCAGCTGGGATAGAGTTAATTTTCCTCTTTGGTACCTGGTTTTGGATTTAGTATACGAATAATGTTGGTAACACACTGATATTTTAGTTGTTGCTAAGTAGTGCTTACCCTAGGTCAAGGTCTTTTCCAGTTTCCCATGCTCTGCCAGTGTGGAGGTGCAGAAGAAGCCGGGAGGGAGCAGAGACAGGACAGGTGACCTGAACTAACTAAAGGGATATTCCATACCATAGAATGCAATGCTCAGTATATAAACTGGGGAGACTTGGCCAGGAGCAGCCAATTGCTGCTCGGGGACTGACTGGGCATCAGTCAGTGGGTGGGGAGCAATTGTGTTTTGTGTCACTTGTCTTTCTTGGGTGTTACTCTCTTTCTTTCTTTGTTGTCTCCCTTTTCATTACAATTACAGTATTATTGATGATGATAATTACTATTATTGTTATTATTATTTTTTTATTTCAGTTATGAAACTGTTCTTATCTCAACCCACAGGTTTTACCTTTTCTCCAGTTCTCCTCCCCATCTCACTGGGCGGGGGAAGAGAGCAAGCAACTGTGTGGTACTTACTTGCTGGCTGGGGTTAAACCATGACAACTATATAATCTGTCTCCATAAAACCATGAAGTGTTAATGTAGTATTAATGCAACTATTAGATAGCCATCTCATGACCATTACCTCTAAGGTCACTTAATTTTCTAGAAGGCATGTATGATTTTCTATTATTATTTAATACATAAAGTCACAGATTTTTCCCTCTCGGTAATGGCACCTAAAGTTTGACTTTTATTTTGTATTTTTTTTTCCTATGGTTGAAATTGTTTCTTCTTGTAGGATTGCAGTAGAAGCACAGGAGCACCAAGAAATCTTTGTCAGGTGAGGGGTCTTGCACTTTTTGTATCTTTTCTTCTCTGCTGTGCAGTGCATCCATCTGAACACAAAGGGCTGCTTCTCACCTTGCAAACATTTCCAGCAGTGTCTTACAACACACAGGTAGGCAAAAGCACAACACTGCTGCCATCAAGATGTCAAAGAGGTCAGTGAGCTCAGCTCAGTGGTTTCAAAAGAGAGGTGCAAGCAAGGATTTAACTGAAGTGCAGAGGTCTGACTCCCAGGACATAAGCATTTTTCTTCAAGGTCTCAGTCAGCTGCCTGAGCTCCAGAAAGAGCAGGAGTTGAAATGCATCTCAGCCATTCAGTGTGAGGATATCTTACTGTCTTTTTGAGATAGATGCCTGGTCCACATTGTGCCCTTGGTGGGAAATCTCTGGTCATCTTGCTTTAGGCTCTAATTTTTACCCTGAGTGCCAACCACTCTGAAGTATTGCAGCATGTAACTCCCAAGCACTTAAATTCCCTGGGAAGATCCAGGCTCATAAAAACAACTATCATCATCACCATTATCAGTGGATGTTTTTTATTTCATTTTGTAGAGATCCTGCTTCCAAAACATCCTTTTAGATGCACAAGTTGGAGGTTTTTTTCCTGCATGTGTTAGTGTTTGCTGTAGTTCTGACATCAGCAATGGGCTGATTGTAGATGCCCACAGTGACAACCTCTTCTAAGCTGGTCACCCTCATGTCCCTTTATAGTCAGTGGTATGAAAAACGCCCTGCTGGGGCATGCTTTATCTGCCTTATTTACATGGCTACTTCGGAAGGAAAATTAATAGCAGTCCAGAAATACCTGTAAACCATTGCCTGTAACAGAAGCCTAGATGCCTAGCTTAGGTGGAGACACACACATTAGGTCAGATGAGTCTCACTTCACAGTATGTTCCTGTTACTTTGTGCAGATATGAGCACAACTCCATGACTGATTAATTTAGACTCGGGAAACAAAAAATTAACAATTTATTGTTTTTCCTAAGAGCATGTGCACTTAAGGTTTGCTCACATGGCTCCTCATCACTGAGTTATGCCACTCTGTGTAGGTGATGACATTTTCAGTGACAGGAGAATGTCCATACCTGACGAGAAATGATATGTTGCTAATCTGTAATAACTCAAGAGTTGTTGATTATGTGAACTTACCCTTTGCTAAACAGAACTTGCAGAACTGCTACAACAATGCCATATGTCAAGTACTAAAATTAGGACTTGCATTTATTTTTGCTGTTTTCCTCCTCTATTTTGTGTCCTCACTGCAACAGTATATCCAGTGTTTATAACTTCTTAAAGTGTAAGGGATTTATTATTTTATCAGAGGTTGCTTTTTAACCAGTTTGTTTTTTCTCAAATGGTAAACTTTGTGCTGACCACAGTAGAATTGACATGAGAAAACCCTACACTGTATGTGTAGGTTCCAAAAAGCTAAAACATTTTATTTGGCCTGAATAATTTTATGAATGAAAAATACATCTCTCACCTTCAGAACAGAGAGTTCATTCCAAAAGAAGATGAACGTGTGGAAAAGGAAGGTGTGTGCACATTGCAGGAGGAACATTTTTAGTGTGCTCAGGAAGAATGTACAACTTCTGCGTCAAACTTCTGGTTAAGACCTAGTGGCTAGGTATTCTAGATCCATAAGAAACTTTGGATTATTTTTTCAAACTGCAGTTCCCTTCTTCCAAATTTGAGCGTCTATCTACTATTTCTGTTATGTATAAGACGAATATTCCACTTTGGAAAGAGCAATTGTAACACTGAATGGAATTTGGGGTGTGGTCATCTTAATTTTGATACTTGAAAATTTCTATTTACAAAATACAGCAAAACTGTATCTGTTGGCATTTGCTTTTTGCAACATAGAATAATGGAAATAATCTTTTGATGACATAGTAACTAACTCACCACTGTAGCTGGTTATACTGGAATCAGCTGTTTCTCAGGATTTTCTGGCTTGAATCTGATTTAGTTTTTAAAACCAGTAATACACGTTCCCTTTTGCTACACAAAGAAGTCTGATTCTTCTGGGTAAATTATCACAAATTAACAAAGAAATAATAATGTCTTTCTAGAAATACCAAGGAAGAGTTCTTTCCAAACATCTCCAGTGCACTGGTCAGCTTTTCTAGTCAGTTTGTAAACCACGTTTGCAATCTCAGGGGTGCTAGTCATGCAACAGGGATGTGACAGTGGATGTGCTGGTGAGGTGAGTTATTTTTTTTCTCTTCTGCAGAAATGGCAAAGCCAAGATGTGTCATAGAAGGTTGTTACTTTAAACTTTTATACTTTCAGAACTGTAGCCTTCTCTAAGCCTGTATTACCAAGCATCTGATCACTGAAATACATTTGATGTGAGTGTCAAATAGATTAAGTATACACACTTGTTGAGAAAAATAAAGCTTCAGAGTGTTACATATAATGAAGATAACGCATAACTTTAGAAAGACAGTAGTCCAGGATTTTTGTAATCACAAACCGTTTTCTGATATCCATTCAGATCCATTCATTTTAATCACTACTTATTTTTTCTTGAAATGGTAAACCTTTTCTAACAGATCCTGTCATTGCCTGTGTATTTCTATAGTATGAAGCACTGTCTTGCCTCTCGTCTCCACCGAAAATATTTAATAATAATGTTTAACTTCAGCCATTTAAGAGCAAGTTGTCTACTTGTTCTAGTTGCTCAGAGCCTTTTTGCAATCAGTGGAGAGAGCTGGTGCCTGCAGGGTTGTCTCCTTAGATGCCTATTTGAGTTTGTGAGGAATTGCCTCCTGAAGGTGTCTCCACAGAATGTGGAAGGTAGCAAAGACTGGCTGAAACTATGTGGGAGGCACCCTGTCCACTGAATTCCAGGAGGATTTTATGGGTCATGTAGCCCACTCTTAGGAGCTCACTACAAATTCAGAGCAAGGCTTACTCGTGATTGAGAGCAAAGTCAGATATAGAATTTTTTTCACCCACTAAAATCACTTTCCTGATTTCCTACTGGTCATGTCCACACTGCAGATACAGAAGTAGGCAGTCAGGACCCCAGGACCACCCACTTCAGTGACATCACCTGGACTCATAGCACCCAATTTCACTTTGCAAAAAAGCATAGGTCAGGAGTGAAATAATTTACAATTCCATGTTAAAGTGAGTGTAAATAGTCTTTACTTGAGATACTTTGCAGCAGGCTGAGTTTGCACAAATGTGGAGCTGCCTGGGCTGATTGGCCCAGAGTGGATGAGGGTATCTGGGCTCCCTTGGTTCAACTAGGTCTGAAGCCTGGCTAAAGTCCTCTTTTGGCTTTGCCCTTAGCTATGTAACTAGTGGGCAGCCAGATATGGAAACTGTGCTTGCTCCCAACTCTTCCACATTGTGTCCCCATTTCATGTTTATTTCTCTGAGCTTTCTCTTATTGTGGTCCTCTGCTTTATAAGTAGTTAAGCCTGTGGGTCTGTCATATGCATTAAGCTATTTGTAGAAATACGTAAGTATGAAGCTTCATGCAATTACAATGCTGGGCATCAGGAAAGTTGCCAACCAGATTTTTGAACTTTTTTCCCCTCAGTAAGTCAGTTCTCAAACTGTTAAGGTGCTTGTGGTTTCCACTACTGCAAGATCAATACTGTTCACATCAATGGTTACTCTGATGTTCTGAATTCCTTGTTAATATTTTTGCTTTACTGAACTTGGAAAGGCAGCAAAAAGCAGAGTTAGAGTTAGACTCATGGGGATACTTGTTCCTTCTCACCTGTCCGCTGTCGGTCTGCTGTCTCAATGAGTCCAAGGGGTCTACTCATTACCAGGAGTTCAGAGCAGTTGACCTTGCTGCTGCCCCCAGAAGAGAACACCAAAAAGAGCTCAGGCTGAACTACGGATGAACATTATTTCTCCACCTAAGATTTCTGTCACCACTTGAAGAAAGTTTTGTAGTTGTTTAACAGTAGTCAGCATGAGGAACAATCACCATATGTAAGAATGGCTGAACCTTAAAAGTGGTATTTGCCAGTGTGTGATTGAAAACTCACGAAGCTGAAGAGAAGATGATGAAGATAAATGGAGGTGAAGCAGGAAAAGCAGCTACCGAGGTTAAAAGAGGCATTACCAGACCTAGAACTGGAAAATTTTTTAAGAGTTGACAAGAATGAAGAGCCTGTGGCCACTGTGAACTTCTTAATCCTTTGAACTTAAAGAAGCAGAATCTGCGGGAGCCTTTATGTACAGCAGGTACCTGATAGCCCAAGGATATCTGGTAAAATCTTGTTTATGAGGACTACAATTCACTGCTTCATTCTGCACAGTAGTGTATGTATCCAGTGGAGCTTTTCTATTAGAGGACAAAGTGGCTTTGTCTCAGCTGCTGACTGCTCAGATGCTCACTACCTAGATTTATTACTTTGGCAACAGTGTGCATGCTGAAGAGTTCTCCAACAACTGGTTATGTGCTCATAGTTTCCATTTTCCCTTCCCTCATTTCATTTACAAGAGCCACTTGAAATAAATTAGCTCAGCTGGATAATGGTGATTTTTTCTGTCTTTTGGTATGATGTATGGGCCTAGTCTATTCCTAAAAGTTTCCACAACAAGCACTGGCAGTGCCTCAAAAGCTATTTTGTATTTAGCCCTTCAGATCTCAGGGTCTATTTTGTCCCCTCCAAAACTTTCACACCAGTGAGACGAAGTCCATGAGTCATGTGGTTCAGTTATCTATAGCTTGACTCCCTCCCAAGCCAGGTGTACAGCATGGAAGGAGAGAGTGCTGCATAAAGAATATATGGTCCTTCATGATCTACATAAATTTTAAAAATAATACAGCTCTCTTCACTCATTCTGTTAGAGCAGTTTGCAGTGTTCTTTGATTAAAGAATTATTGTAAGTGGGGCAATCACAATAAGAAGACAATTTTCATATACTGTGGAAACGTTTTTTGATAAGGTGGAAACCATCTTAGATACTCTGAAAAGCTTCAAAACAATTAAATGTTACATACTTTGTAAGCTGTATTTTTTCTTAATAATTTCCCTACCTTTTTTATATGTCTGAATTAATACACACATGTTTTTCCGTTACATACCTGAAGCGTCACAGAATGTGGTATTCCATCTTCTAGCTTACAAGACAGATTTTAAATTCAAAGAGAAGTTGTCATCCTGGTCCCAAGCTGACACATTTCCAGTTGGCTGTTACCTGGGCTTTCAGTCTCAGTTCAATATTTTTTCTTCCCTCAGAGTTCAGAATTTAGAGTTAAATAAACTATGAGTTGCATACCAACTAATACTCTGTTCTGCACATTTGTCTTTGCTGGCTTACTGTGTGAGTAACAACCTGCTGAGCATTAGAAAAATCTGTGACTATTAAGACAGAAATATGGATTCTCCCTTTTTGTATTGAGCAGTATGGAGGAGGAAAGAAATTTAATTTAATTTGGACTGGTTTATATTGTTACAGCATATTTAAATTTTCTCTTGTCTTTTTGTAGTGAAAGAGAAATTTCACAGCTCAGGCAAAGATGAAATGTTAATTCTTTTCTCCCTTCAGTGTTACTTCATTTCTCCCTTCCCCTGGCCTTATGTAAACTTTCATTGAAAAAAATACTGCTACTGACCTTTTGGACTTCACCTGTTTAGGAAAAGGGAAATTGCAGGACAGTGTCACAACGGTTTGAAAATATCTTATTTCCTAAAGTCTCACCCAGTCCTGTGAGCTTGCAGACCATTAGCAGTCACATTTAGAGAGCCAAACCTTCACATTTGGGTAGCATCTGAAAAGTGGCTTCACATTCACAGCCTCATTTCCACAACCAGCATTCCCCTGCCTGTCTCATGGCAGCGTGCTCAGCAAACCTGTAGCCATGGATGAGCTTTTCCCTCAGAGGTGAATGCCAAAGAGGGTGGCAATAATCTCTATCTAGCCATGTAATGATCTCATTCTTCTAAGCTTTTAATCCATGGGCTCTGTCTCCTAAAATATTCACCCGAGTCATAAGAAAGACTCACAGATCAGATTATGGATCTGTGTGACTGTGGCTGAGCTGAGAGAGTTTCACTTTGTGCTCCAGAAATCCCTGCCCAGACTCTACCACATGGAAGTACTTCACAGAACCAGAGGATGCCTGAGATTGGAAGGGACAGGGATCTGGAGACCATCTACTCCAAACCACTGCCCAAGCAGTGTCATCTAGAGCAGGTGGGACAGTTGTTCCCTAGTCCCTGTCCCAGAAGGGGCAATCTTTACTTGGTGCATTGACACATTGCAGGGCAGTAAGGACAGAAAGAAGGAGAAATATAAAAGCCCAATGGGAATTGTGTAAATATGTAAAGCTTCCAGTTTAACATCCAGCACAAACCTTTGAAAAAAAGTATGATTAACCACTCACTGCGAGAAAACACTGAGAGATGTAGCAATGTTTTCATCTTTTGAAGGCATCACATCAGGGCTTCATGATACTTCTATGTTGCAGCACTACCAAACTATCAAGCTGCAACAAGGCTTTTACTGTCCCATACCAGCCCTCTCATGCCTCAGCATCACCACCAGTCCCACACAAGATTCCAAAAGTTCATCTACTGTCCATGCTGTTTCTTCATCCTCTTCAGGCCAGTCCACCCTGCTTCTTGCCTCTGCTG
>JAVJGI010000014.1:71796738-71911340 GCA_035590275.1 Ibycter americanus
GCTGTACATTATCCACATCAGCCAACCCACCACCCCAGAAGCAAGCCCACAACTGTATATTATCAATGTTAATTAACACTCTACAATTCCCCCCTTTTTTTCTTTTTCTTCTTCAGACTTCATACCTTGTGTATCTAACAATCATCACAACCTTTTCACAAACAAACTTCTACACGTCTATTTAGCTAAATGCAAGCTATTCATCTGAGGACAGAAGAAACTGGATCAAGTGTAGTGCCTATGTTATTCAGAAGTCAGACTAGGTGTTCTAATTGTGCCTGTTGGCTTTAACTATCTATAACTGACAGAGAGCTCTTGCTGATTTGGAGCCATTAATACTGTTAATGCTCCAGAATTCCCCTAAGCGACAAAAAGCATCACCCACGCCATCTCTTTATTCTTCTTCACCTTCATGGAGGGAAAAAAAAGAAAGAAAAGAAAAGGGGAAAAAAAGTATTCTTCACCTCCCTGAAAGAAAAAAGCATTCTATGGAGCAAAGGAAATTGTGAGAACACATACACTGCTAAATGCTCCCTTGATTCACAGAAAAAACTTGATTCTATGTCCACTGGAATCTCTGATGTAAGATAAAAGAGAGACTTGCAGAGTTTTCATCATGAACGTATATCATAAGATGTGTTACAACAAGAAAGGGTAGTAATGGTATTATTGGGGGGAGGAGGGGGGAGAAAAAAACCCAGACAAACAATTATCATTTTCCCCTCAAGATTTGTTCTAAATTCTCCTTTTAGTTCTGCTATGGCAAATACTGATTAATTCCAGCCGGCTGTCTTGCTTCTGATTTAAGGCACTTGACATGAAAGCAAATGCAAGATTTATATATTCGGTACATAGCACATATGCATATACAATTGTGATTCACAGGGAGTTGCTGGTGTTCATATTATATTTCCTAATACACCTCTAGAGCTCTAAAGTTCTTCTGTTGTTTGTGAGAGATATGACCTATCCTATACTGGCATTCAATCAAATATGTAAAAATTCACTAATGCAAATAATCTTTTGCCAACAGCAACATGATTGACAGCCTGCTGTTTTCACATCCACAAAAAATACCAAGTTTTTATTTAGTGAGGAGAATTATTAAAATCATGGAAGTTATTGTGCTTCATCTTACTGTGGTGGAGTTGGATCTGAAACATGTAGTAGAGTTTGCTAACTGCAGCTCTTGAATAAACAGTGTTTATTGTCATCGTTCGAATGGGCGAGCAGTAGTTGTATCAGCTTTATCACTTAATGCTGCAATATATAAGTATATCCCCAGTCAAGTTCTTAATTCCAAAAATGGAAATGCTAATAAAGGTTCTTGAAAAACAGCAACAGAAAGATAGCTCTCCTGTTGCAATAAATTGTCAGTATTCACCAGAAATGCTCTGTTCCAAGTTTGTTTCTAGTATAAATTCTGCTTTTCCGGGACATGCCCGAGAAGCACATTATTTGCTGAAATACACCATCGAAGCATGTAATATTGAAGATGTACAAATTATTTATTATACAAATAATAAACAGCATGTAGTCAGGTGCTGAAATTTGCAAAACATAATCAACTTTAGTGATAACAATCTAAGCTTCTAGCAGTCTAATCTTTTGCCAGAGGCTGGAAGAACACAACCAGACTTCCTGGAAAGCCTCTCTTGACATTTAAGAGCAAATAGTAGGTATACTACAAAGCACAGTTTGAATTCTATGGGCAGTTCATTTACTCCAAAAAGGGTTTGAACAGAGAGCTCCTAAAAATGTGATGAGAATGGCAGGAGCTTTGAGATGTATTAATGAGTTAATTAATTAGCTGTTTATAATAGTGCTTACATGCTATGACTGTAAGTATGACTCAAAAGAAAATCAAGGGCTTGATAAAACCAATGGTAACAACAGACTAATATTTTTTTCCTATTCCTTATCATTATTGTTGTTGCTGTTGTTATTCACAACAGATTTTCCAAAGAGGACTGGGCATGAAAAAGCCATATGTGCAAAGCTGTTCCCAGAACAGGATTTCCCTGTCGGAGAGGACAGAGCACTGAGGTCTCCAGGAGGAGCAGGTTCCTGCCCCCTGCCTGGCAGGAGGTGTGGTGGGGCTGAGGACCAAGCAAGCCCCAGCTGGTGCCAGCTGAAATTCATGCAATTCTTCTTAGTCCCCAGCACTGAACCCAACAGAAAGGGATTCCACTTTATTCCATGATTGCTGCTGAAGCCTGTACAGCTGTTGAAGTCCCCAGCTCAGTTAACAATTGGGTGGTTAAGCTGAGCACAGACGCCTGAAAAAAACAAATCTTTCCTGCAGATAAGTCTGACTTCAAAGCATCAACAAATTCAGGGTATTCAAAAAAGTCCAAGAGTAATGGAGTAACACTGCTTTTTTTTTTACCCCAGAATTTTTCACCTCACTTTGCTCTTGACCAAGCCACTAAAGTTGTCAGTCAAATGAAGCTTGAGGCAGTTTTACTCTCTAGCTCATTAGTAACGGGAATGAATGTCATCTTGGGACAAATCAACAGTCTGAAATGTTGATTACAATATTTATCCTTTCACTAACAAAACAGATGCTGCAAGCTACATATAAATGTTCCTTCACTGTTTAAAATACATCAGCCATGAAGGGATTTATAAAGAAGATATCTCTGTATATAAAGAAGATACATGTTCTGTATATTCTAATAGTCTTAGAAGGTCCTAACCTTAATGTATATGGGCATAAGTGATTCATTATGAATATCTGCAGTGTGAGTGACCTAATCTTAAAAAGGTAACAAAGGAATTCTGTATTTCCCAAAGATTAATATGACAGGAATATATGTTGTCTTTCACAGCTAGAAATAATAGAGGGATGCACTGGAGTTCTGATGCAGCTCCGTGAAAGACTTTTTCCTGTTCTGTTTCAGACATTGTACGCAACCCTAAATAGCATTTTAGCACCTTCTGAGGCTAAGCAATCAAACAAAAAAGGCACTTTCCAAAGTACAACATTTCTAAAGGGGAAATGAGGGGGAAAAACCCTACCAAAACAGAATATATATTTTTTTCCGATTAAAGAATCTACCCAAATCTAGTCTTGCAGTCTCTCTCCCATCTTAAAATGTCAGCTTCCTTCGCCTCTTTATAGCCCTTATATGCTCCTGGTACAGCTTAAAGAAGCAGTACATGGCCCCTCCCCTTCCTGCAGTATGAATGCTCTGTGCCAAAAAAAGGATTATTTGGCAGCAAACCACAGATCCACAGATGAAACTTCCTCAGTGCGCATCAAGAGAGACAAAAGAGCAAGTCCATGTGATTCACTTGCACTGTGAAATTCCCAGGGGTGTGAAGTTCCCTTCAGTGACCTGCCTCCCTGCAGTAGGGCTGCTTTATGCAGGTGCTGAAGGTATGGGATTCACAGCACCATGGACCATGTGCTAGTAAACACTTGCATTATCTAAACAGACTAATTCAAAGCATGATGTCCCTTGCAGTTCAGCATAGAAACTTTTCAAGAAAAAGTGCTGACCGACTGGCCTATTGCCATGACTGATGTATTTTAGGATGCTGTGGCACTCAAATGGAACCTGGAGTAAAATAATATGATTTTGCTGTTTTGACACTGTGTTGCATGAAGCTAGTAGAAATAGTGGAGTGATGTCACTCTGGTGTGAGATCTGCCTGCCACCCCCTGTTTTTGCCAACAGCAGAAAACTTGGCTTTTTTGTTTCCTCTTAGCAAGAGACAATTGAAACATTTCTAAAATTATTCAATACTGTACAGCCTCCCTTGCATATAGAGGAAGACTGTATGAAGCGCCACAGATGGTTTGTGGATCTTAACATGGTCCATATGATCCTAAATAGCCCATTGATATTGTCATTTTCTTTACATCTGTGTTATGCTTTCCCTTTCTGTGGTTCTTGGATAAATGACTAAGGTCAGCCGCTTTACAGCCCCAAAGGCTCAAAGCAGTGGTTTTGCCACTGTGCAGTTAATGTTTTGGTTTGGTTTTTTTCAGTTCGTAGACTTGGTTTTTGGGGTTTCATTGCATTACTAACACTCCCCCTGCCACAGCAAACTAGACATGCTAAGTTAGTCTATGCACAAAATCTATTTATTCTATCTAGGACACAACAGAAAAGTGAAGACATCCTTTCTGTTAGTTTCTGTACAGACTGAATTTCTCCTAGCAGGTGCTGATTGCCAGAAATTTTAGCCCAGATTGAGAAATCTCATGAAGTCTTGCTATCTGAAAGGTGATGCTCAGTGCTTTCTAGGGATAAGAACTGTCAGATTTTTCCCTTTAAGGAATCTCATATCTTGAATTGAAATTACAGATCCATTGGGAAGAAATAGAATCTCTTAGTTTTGCTGAGATTTCTTCATTATTATTCCTCAAGGCCCTTAGGAAGGTAGTGCAACCACAGGAGCTCACCTTGGATGTTCACACTATTGTGTACCTGCAGTAACCTACAATGCCTTTCTCAGTTTTGGCAAGTACTTACAGCAAACACTACAGCAACATTAAGCACCAGCCAGCTGGGCTTTTTGACTGGCCTTAGCACTGCAAATTTAATTTTCTGCAGAGCAAGCAACCTCCTGGAGAGTTTCTTAAAACAGATGAGATGTCCAAGCAGCAAGGCAATCATTAGATGACAGATACAGGTAACCTGGAAGAGCATATGCCATTTTACCTTTCTAATTCTTAGTTAAATGACAATAATAATACTGTTCAGTTTTAGGTGTGTCTAGTTTGGTTTTTTTCCTAAGAGTATTTCTCTAGGAAGCCTCCCAGAAACATCTATCCTTGAAGGATACGAAACAGAAAGAAAAGGACCATCAAGGCAAAAATCAAAACCAGAGTCAACTTCAAAGTCTACCAGTACTCAGCGTGACAGTCTCCAGTGTATCAGTCGCACTTCAAGATTATTGTCTTAGCATAAAATACTTCTAGGGGGGAAAACAGCATTCACATGAGCATTTGCTAAAGTTAGCCTGATGTTCTGTGGGACTGATGGTTAGACAGACTGGCGCCTGTTGATTGTGTTATCACTTCAGTGCGTGAAACCAATTTGCTTGCAAGCAGTTCGTATTTCATTAGCATTATAAGTGCTACAAGAAAATAATTAGCTTCTAATGCACTCTATAGCTAAATCACTGGAGCAGAAGTGATCAATAAAGCAGTCAATAGCAAACCATTTGGTCCCATTTTATTAATGCTGTTTGAATTCATGCACTTTCTAATCTGGGGTTTATCTGCACATCATGAGAGATATTTCATGTCGTTCTAGAAGTTTCATCACAACACCACAGTTCACTTATTTATGCAATATAGTTGACAAAACCCACCAGCTGTCTAAGTCAGTAGATGTCTGGGAAATCAGTAATTTTTCACATATGTAAAATTTAATCACAGGATGTTATGAGGCTCTTTGTTAACATATCTGTTCAGACAGAAGTCAGATGGGGGAAGGAAGAGAATTTAAAACCAGGTGCCAGAGGCCTTATCAGGTATGACAGAATAATTATAGAACCATAGAATGGTTTGGGTTGGAAGGGACCTCTAAAGATCATCTTGTTCCAGCCCCCCTGCCATGGGCAGGGACACCTTCCACTAGACCAGCTTGCTCAAAGCCCCATCCAGCCTGGCCTTGAACACTTCCAGGGATGGGGCATCCACAGCTTCTCTGGGCAACCTGTTCCAGTGACTCACCACCCTCACAGTAAGGAATTTCTTTCTAATGTCTAACCTAAATCTATCCTCTTTCAGCTTAAACCCATTCCCCTTTGTCCTATCACTACATGCCCTTGTAAAAAGTCCCTCCCCAGCTTTCCTGTAGGTCCCCTTTGGGTACTGGAAGGCTGCTATAAGGTCTCCTTGGAGCCTTGTCTTCTCCAGGCTGAGCAACCCCAACTTTCTCAGCCTGTCTTCACAGGAGAGGTGCTCCAGCCCTTTAACCATCTTCATGGCCCTCCTCTGGACTTGCTCCAACAGGTCCATGTCCTTCTTACGCTGGGGGCCCCAGAGCTGAATTCAGTGCTCCAGGTGGGGTCTCACCAGAGCAGAATATAGGGAGACAATCAACTCCCTCGACCTGCTGGTCATGCTTCTTTTCATGCAGCCCAGGATACGGTTGGCTTTCTAGGCTGCAAACACACATTGCCAGGTCATGTTAAGCTTCTTGTCAACCAACACCACCAAGTCTTTCTCCTCAGGGCCGCTCTCAATCCATTCTCTGCTCAGCCTGTATTTGTGCTTGGGATTGCCCTGACCCATGTGCAGGAGCTTGCACTTCATGAAGTTCACACGGGCCCACCTCTCAAGCCTATCAAGGTCCCTCTGGATGGGATCCCTTCCCTCCAGCATGGTGACTGCACCATGCAGCTTGGTGTCACTGGCAAATTTGCTGAGGGTGCACTCAATCCCAGTGTCCATGTTGCCAACAAAGATGCTAAACAGTGCTGGTCCTAATACCAACCCCTGAGGAATGTCACTCATCACTGGTCTCCACTTGGGACATTGAGCTATTGACTGCAACTCTTTGAGTGCAACCATCCAGCCAATTCCTTATCCACCAAGTGGTCCATCTGTTGAATACATTTCTCTCTAGTTTAGAGACAAGGGTGTCATGTGGGACAGTGTCAAAGGCCTTACAGAAGTCCAGGTAGATTATGTCAATTGTTCTTCCCTTATTCACCAGTGCTGTAACATAGAGGGTGACTGCTGTAGAAGGCCACCAGATTTGTCAGGCACGGTTTGCCCTTAGTGAAGCCATGTTGGCTGTCACCAGTTGCCTCCTTATTTTCTATGTGTTTTAGCACAGTTTCCAGGGGGATCTGCTCCATCATCTTGTGAGGCACAGAGGTGAGACTGACTGGTCTGTAATTCCCTGGGTCTTCCTTTTTTACCTTTTTAAAAATGGTGGTTATGCTTCCCCTTTTCCCATCAGTGGGAACTTCACTGGACTGCCACTACTTCTCCAATGTGATGGAGAGTGGCTTAGCCACTTCATCCACCAGTTCCCTCAGGACCAATGGACGCATCCCATCAGGTCTCATGGACTTGTGCACATTCAGATTCCTTAGATCTTTTCAAACTTGATCTTCTCCTACAATAGATGGTTCTTCATTGTCCAAGTCTCTTCCTTTGCCTTCTGCAATTTGGGCAGTGTGGCTGAGGCATCGGTGAAGACTGAGGCAAAAAAGTCATTCAATACCTCAGTTTTCTCCATGTCCTGCGTAAACTGGTCTCCTGTTTCCTTCTGGAGAGGGCCTACATTTTCCCTAGTGTTCCTTTTAACAGTGACATACCTATAGATTTTTTTTTGTTGCCCTTGATCTCCCTGGCCAGATTTAATTCTATCAGGGCTTTAGCTTTCCTAATCTGATCCCTGGCTGCTTCGGAAATTTCTCTGTATTCCTACCAGGCTACCCTTTGCTTCCACACCCTGTAGGCTTCCTTTTCATGTCTGACTTTGTCCAGGAGCTCATTCTTCATCCGTGTCATTTTTGCCCTACTTCCTTTTTGTTGGGGATGCATTGCTCCTGATTGTGGACGAGGTTATCCTTGAATATTAACCAGCTTTCTTGGGCCTCTCTTCCCTCCAGGGCTTTATTCCATGATACTCAACCAAGCAGATCCCTGAAGAGGCCAAAGTCTGCTCTCCTGAAGTCCATGGTAGCAAGCTTGCTGTGCAACCTCCTCACTGCCCTAAGGATGTTGAACACCATCATTTCATGGTCACTGAAGCCAAGGCTGCCCTAGAGCTTCACATTCTCCACCAGCCCCTCCTTGCTGGTGAGAACAAGGTCCAGCATAACACCTCTCCTTGTTGGCTCCTCTATCACTTGGAGAAGGAAGTTACCATCAGTGCATTCCAGGAACCTCCTGGATTGCTTATGTCCTTCTGTGTTTGTCCCTCCAACAGATATCAGGGTGGTTCAAGTCCCCCATGAGGACCAGGGCTGGTGAATGTGAAGCTGCTCCTATTTGTCTATGGAGGGCCTCATCCACTTGGTCTTCCTGGTCAGGTGGCCTGTAGCAGACCCCCACTATAATGTCACCTGTCCCTGCCCTCCCTTTAATCCACCCCAGGCGAAGCGCCGTGCACTCCAGCTGGTCATTGACATAAAGGGTGACACCCCCTCCTTGCCTCCCCTGCCTGTCCTCCCTAAAGAGCCTGTATCCTTTCATTCCAACACTCCAGTCATAGGACCCAACCCACCACATCTCCATGATGCCAATAAGATCATAGACCTGCACGTGTGTGCATGTGTCTAACATATCTTTTATATTCCCCATGCTACATGCACTTCCACAAAGGCGTTTAAGATGAACCCCTGATGAAGCTGACTTACTGGCTGGAGTTGCTGGAATTCCTCCGTGCTGCAAAGGAATGGCGTATTTTAGGATTACTATGAAGCACGAATTACTATCAGCAATCCTGCGGCATGCAGAATTACTGCCTTCACATTTCATATTCATTGGCGCTGTGGAGGTCAGATATGTTGGTGACCCTTTTTCTATATGATTAATGGCTCCAGTGTTCATGATTTTCATCCAACAGAATCACATTGGTTGGAGTTGCAGCAAGTAAGATTGCACACAGAAGTCTGCACATAGCCTCTGACTATGTATAAATTTGCATTTACATCATATTTTCATCTGGGGACAGCCCACATACTTTTTTTTTTTTTTCCACATTGCAGCTGCAGTGTTTTCAGAGTCCGGATGCAGTGGTTGAACATCTGTCGCTCAGTGCCAGACTGTTTTATATCGTAAGGAACCGATTAGCAGATGAATTAAATACTGCTGTGTTTATTTGTAAGTCTAGCACTTCCTCATCTTGTTGAGCCATCATTTCATATTAGGACTGAAATCCTAATTTTAGTTGCATTTACAGGCAAAGCACTGACTTAGGAAGACAGATTTTAAAAGTTTAAGTATGACTGGGTCAAAAGGGTGACAGAGTAGTTAGGCAAAAGGAGCAGATGATAAACCACACAAGTGTATGATGAGTATTTCAAGAGCTAGAAGAGTCTGTTAGGTAAGGACATAACAAGGTACCACTTGTTTGGTGATGAAAAGAGAGAGCTAGTGAGAGCCAGATGAAATATAATGGATACTAACACAAAAAAGGCATTATGCTAAAGCAAGCAGGACACATGTTTAAGATAGCTACTGCATGCTTCTACCAAACTTAAAGGAATAGACCAGAAGAGTGTGTATGCAAAAATAATTGTTTTGTGGAAATGAGTTTTAGGAGGATTCAGGCAGTCATAACAGGGGGCTGCTGTGGCTTTTACTCTACCCTTGAGCATCGGAACATTTAGGCTAAATGACTATGAAAACCTAGGTCAGGAAATTCTTAGTCTTTGGTCTGACATTCCACAAAAAAAAAAGTATGAAATGGTAATTCTTGGCATTACTGGAAACTAAACCAGATAAACCAGTAGAAGATGTACTATTAGGGAACAAAGAGCTTAGTAGATAATCCCAAAGATTTTTGCTGTCTACTCTCCTCTCAGATAGAACTAGATGAAGAGGGATTTTCATTATATACTTTCCAGACTGGTCATTTTTGCAAATGGGAGCAACGAATAGGAGCAACATTACATTTCTTGTCTCTGATGTCTAAAATTAAATGAGAAAAACTAATTAAAATATAATATTGTGTAGTAAATGCCTTTAAGCTTTCCCACATCTTTACCAAGGACTTTCTGAAGGTGGTTGCTGTCTATGAGTTGGTTGCAGTTTCTCTTTTACCCATTAAAGGATCTTGATTTTTGTTAATTTCAATGAGGATGTCAGTCTTCATCCCAGTTTATGTCAGCTATTAGACATGAAAAGCACCATGTTCTTAATTGCAAAACAGTCTGAGAAACACAGGGAGCTTTAACATATTAAACTTATCAGAAGCAAATTCAAACCTCAACAAAATGCTAATACACTAAATGCTGGTGCAACAGTATAATAGCTTGCAATTCTGAATTTATTTTAACATATTAGTATGTCATTGTAGCTAGTTATCTGCATCTTCATTTATTGGTATTATGTACACCTTCAAATAATTGATTACTGCTGCACATCACATGGCATGATGCAGGCTGGTCATCACCTCCTGAGACAGACAGTCCTTGGGGCTGCTTGGGTTTGCTCCACCTCCCTGGCTCCCCAGTGCCTTGCTCAGGAGGAGGGCATTGCCAGGCTGGAGGAAAAGATGAGCCCCCACTCCAGACCGACTTACTGCTGCTTCACTTCCTCGCATCATTCTTGCTTGTTTACTTCATAAAAACCAAACAGTGACTGACAAAAGACACCTTGGCCAAAAATAAGATGGAGCATCTCATGTCATGGGATGTGTGCAGTGAACCTTCACACCCTGCAGGAATCTGTGATTCAGGGAGCATGTGAAAGAGTGGTGGGGTCTTTGTATTTCAGACCATTCTGTGGGATCTCCTCCCTACATAACGTCACTTCATAACTCTTTGGAGACCTGTAAGCTAGTACCCTCAGCACTTCGCTGTCATCTTTGTTTTAACCACGTACTATCTAGAGAATCAATTCCTTTTAATTGTTTAAAATTTTCCTCCTGCTGGCTTACTTGTAGGCTGCCTAGTTCTTACACTGCAATTGTTTCCCACACCCTTGTCCTATGCCAGCAAAGATTTTATAGACCTGTATCATATCTACCTTGTCAGTTGTCTCTTTCTCAGGCTGAATAGTCTGTATCTATTTAAATTATTCCTTGCACAGAAGCTGTCCTAAAGCTTTGATCATGTTTTATGTGTATTGAGTTTCACATATTTTATCATCTATACCATGTCATTAGGGCCTTCTGCAGTTCTTTATTACCTTTATACCTTACCTGTACCCTTATTTTTTTTATCCTGAATAACTTCCTTCGTTGATTACTTCCTTCAGCCTGAATCCTGAACATTTATTCCCCTTTCTCTTTATTGATATGGAGGCATGTCCCCTTGTTTCCTGCTATCTTCTTTAAGAGCTCTTCGTGAGGAATCTTGTCAAAATGCTTTCAGAAAACCACATACAGCAATCAGATCTTCTTTGTCCATCATGCTCTTTGTTTCCAGCATAATGTAGTAACTCTGTGGGATGGGACTTGCTTTTATAAAATCTGTGTTGATTCTTCCCAATGAGTATATATCCATGTAATTCTCTTCCTCATATAGGCTTATTGCTTGGTATTTCATTGCATCTAACCTGGAATCCTTTCCAAAAGTGATGCCACAGTAGCCTGGTAGTGTAATATGGAAGCAATTGTAAACTTCAGATTGTGCATCGGTTCAAATGTTCTACATTTTGAGAGCTCTTGGGTGAGTACCATCAAGACCTTGCAAAGTATTAATATTAATTTTGTGATTTCTTCCTGGATCTCTTCTACTGACATTGTATTCTGAGTTAGAGCCTTCACTGTGTTTCCCAAAGACTCCTGGTATGGAAACCTTCCCAAGTTCCACCATAATCAAGGTACATTTAAAACAATTCATTCAGCTTTTTTGGTACTGCACCTAGACCAATGAAATAATGTGTTCACGGCATGGCTTCTGATCGTTTTGGTCACTGTTGTACAAGGAACAGACAACAGCTATTATAGGTATGAGACACAGTAACTCTACGAGGCCAGATTTTTAGACCAGCAATAATTTATATATGTCTCCTGGCCATCTGATGCTTTTTTATATGAATCTCTGTACAACACAGATAGAATTTAAATACTCTGGTTTACATATTAGTCAACTCTGACTTCCTCAGCTGTATTATTACCTTCTTTTGTCTTTGACTCATATAAGGAGACATATGCCAACACAGGATATGTTCCTAACTTTTAAAACCGTTTCACACTTCAGTGCAAAGGTGAATGTTAGTCTAGTTCTGTTTTTGACTTCTGTAACTATTCTCTGGTCTAACAAAATATATACCTCTAAACAGCAGTCAGACAGTAACTGTCCAAATGATAGTCAACATCATGGTGGCCGCAAAATTCACTGGGGAACCAATGACCTAGCAATCCATTACCAAGATTGGATTTCATAGCTTCCTTTCTGTTTTATCTCCACAGGAAACTCACTTAAAGACAATTTAAAGGCTAGAGGCTTCCTTATACTTCTGTAGCTGAGAGCTAGATATTGTTGTAAGTGAGCTGTGTCTTAAAATGACTGAGCAATACCAAATGAATATTTTCTACCTCTCTTTCTGCAGAAAACTGTGTCGTAGTGTTACTGTGAAGTTGATTGAAATCATGATGGAAGTTTCTAATAGCTATTAATGGCTTCATATTATAATATCTTTTCTTGTAACATTACTTTCAAAACCACCCTGATTGGCAGTCCTTTCTTGTTGCTATCATTCATGTAATAATGGTGTTTTATTTCTAACTTGGGGAGAAGGTTACATTATTTAGTTTTGTCTATATTCCTAAATATTATAACTCAGTACGGCAGCATGGAACATGACTCTTAGAGATGATACCGTTTACAGGCAATGGTTATAATAACAAGACAAACAGTACTTACTGGTAATTGAGGTCCTTAATTAATAACATTTTAAATCCTAGGACAATCTGTTCATTAAACATTGCAGCAAAACTGCTCAAAATTCATGCCTTCTATTCGGATTGTACCTGGAGTCATTGCTGTGCTAACAGGTTTTACCAGTCTCTCAATGAAATCTGAGAAATATAAACTTTGCCAGTTAGAAAAAACACATTTATTTTAGAGCCTGTGGTAATCCAGACTTTTTAATCTACATTCTGGTTCAGGTGGTAGCTGTATCACTACTAAGCCTCTTTTGCAGCATGGCAGGAGGAAGAAATCACATGGCTGCTAGCATCTGCGAGACTTGCCTTCCAGGCATCAAATATCACCCAGAAGGATTTACAGTACCTTCTTAACACCTGAAGCAATCCTAATAGCAGGAACATCTTCTGGATGTGGCCCAGCTTGGCTGAAGGAACAGCAAGCACCTCAGTTAGTGTCCACCACTGGGAACTGCAGCTCCTCTGGGGATTCATAAACGTCCAGTGAGCTGGGGCTTCACTTTGGTGAGAAATCATGGAAGGGAGAACGTAGTCAAGAGGTGACCTGAAGCAGATCTAGTGTGAGTTTGTGTCAGGTCCTAGTGCACCACTCAATCAGCTAAAAAACTAGGAACTGTTACACAGCACTTGGTACCTGAAGAGCATCCTCTGGGGAAGCTGAAGGCATTGCAGTTGCCACCCTGCCCATCTGTGCTAGGACGTGCTGCAGCTCACATGACAGGGAAGAGTCAGCAAAGCATTTCCGCTTCTCCCAGCGCTGCAGAGGTATCTGTCCCGTCTGTCTTCTGCTCCAGATTACTGTGATTCAAGAATAGCACCCTGGCACTGAAGACTTATAGTTGTGATTGGATAAGTACTAGAAATCAAACCTGAAATGAAAGTCCAGGTAAATTAAGAAATGTTTGCAGTCAGAAAGGTTTGCCTCACACCTCTAAGACTCTTACTTTTTGTTGTCATTTTCCACCAGAAATCTTTTCTAGGTAAGTATTGCAGTTCACAGTTAATAGACATCTTAACCTTTCAGGTAAATGCTAAGTGATTTTCTTTGCCTTATGACTACCCATGCTTCTTAAAAAGTCAGGAACAAACAATCAAAAGTGTTTAAATGAACATCTGGGCAGTGTCAGATGTCATTCATCTAGGTTGGTATGGCAGGACTAAGGTGTTTTTTTCCTTTGTATTATTCATAAAGATGAGATATTGCATTTAGAGCACTCTTCTGTCATAGCAGTATAACTTTCCCACCTGAAGTCAGTAATTTTGTTTTCAATTCAAGTAACTTCTGTGAAGGACTGTGGGTCTTGGCAGTTTCAACTGAAGTCTTGGTAAGCAAAAACATGACTGAAATACTACAGTGAGAAAAATTCGCTTTAATTTTGAGTGGTGCACCAGGACCTGACACAACCTACACTAGAGCTGCTTCAGTTTCTTTAAAATTCTTTTTCACTTAAAATACAAGCTCATACAAGAGTTTGAATATTGCTTATATTGCTTTCTATGGTCATTATTGAATGCTTTATTGATATGATATTGATGCTTTAGTAAACTTTCCATTCCAACTTTTCATTCATAGCCATCTTAAACCAGATCCAGTAAAAGACTTTGGTGCCTTTAAGTTACCAAGTTTACATTTTCAGGTGCCTGAGCTGTATTGCAAAGGATCTACAGTTCCTAGTGAGTGCACAGAGAGCGCATTACATTGGAGGTGCTCCAAAAACTTTTCGTGGCAAGCAGGGAAAAACCTACAGCTAAATGCTAAATCCTAGAATGGGTCAGAAATTTTTGCTCTGCTTCAGAGCTTAGGTATGTGAATTGGGACTGCAAGGTACCCTTCTTGTGTTATTCAAAACTCAGAGCTGAAAACCCACTCATAAACGTTCTTGGGCAGAATGAGCCAGTGCTTATTCCCCTTTCTCCACAGTAGCCCACCTCTTAAAGCAGAAAGATTTGAAATCCTCAGCCCACTGAGCGGGTAATTCACATCACTCTCTTCCACTATCAAACTGGAAAGAAGTTAAAGGAGGTTTGATGACAGAACCACGCTGATCCCACCTATTGGTAGCTGGCCATTATGCAACTAAAAATAACAATTCCCAGGTTTAGGAATTCTGGGAATTCCCAGGAAAGCAAACAAAAAGGATCTGCGTTCAGTGGTTAGGGCACACAGTAATGGAAATAGAGGGGAAAAGACTGATCTCTACCTGCAGAGCTTGCTTACATTCCTGATTGTATTTTTCATTCCATAATTAAAAATTATGTGCTGTAAAGTCAGGATAGCTAAACCCAATGTCAGCCAGCTGTGCTGTCAGAAATGGTACAGTAGCAGTGAAAAACATGAATTTGGGAGAGAGGAAGCTTTGGACATACATCCCTTCTTCTGGCACATCATTTCACCTCTGTTAGTAACACACTGTAAAACTGCAATTTCTCTGTAGGCATCAGTAACAAACCTCAGGGACGTGGACTTCACAAATCAGGAGCTAAGCATCTGAAGTTTAAACACTAAAATCAAATAAATTTAAATACCAAAAATTCCTTCATTTGAGAAATTACAAAACATGTAGAAAAAAATTATAAAGAGGTAAAAGAAAAGAATATATTCCATAACAGACTATTTAGGATAAATGAAAAATGTCCTTTATACAAATGTCAACTTACATAAACTTCAATGGCTTCAGTTTAATTAGCATTTTAAAATTCTGCTGTGGTTCTAGAAGGGAGAAAATGTTAGGACCTTCAAGTGTAAGAAATGTCTTGTTAACCTTCAAGCAGCTAGCTAGCCCACCTTAATTCTCATTTACGAAGGAGCTGATTTGGCAGCTGTCATTAAAACTATTCACATCTATTCTGAGGTGTACATGGCTTTTTGACAGGGGTAAAGGAAGGGAATGGTTTATTGGACTGCTCTCTGGAGGGGCTATCTGAATGCTGTGCTGGACCACCAGATGGTGAAGTTTGATGCTATCTCCAGAAGTTGAAGTGAAACTTCAAATCCACATCTTAGATTCCTTTGTCCAAGATTCACCTGTTTTTCCTCTGTTTGTGGAAAGAAGTCAAAGTTAGGACATGTGAAAGAGACAGGTGGCTTCAAAAGGGACTTCTGTAATTAGCTACAGACTGCAGTGTGCTCACTATATGGACATCAGATCCTGTTTCAGGTATGTGACATCCCTATTTCACCAAGGACCAGGGAAGTTATTGCAAGGTGGGGTAAGGATGCACCGTCCACCACAGACTAAGTTCCTGTGGCCCTGATATACCTTTCCAGGCACAAACTATTACTTTGCAACCTTCCCTTCCAAAATCCCCTATAGAAATGACAGCACTGGTTCTTCAGCCTGAAATGGGGACAAAACCAATCTCAAGGCACTTTTCAGTTCAGAAAATGAACATCAGAAATATGTCTAACTGCAATGGAGGTTCCCCATCTCAAATAGGACCGAAGACTACAAAAGCTCAAATGTTTGAAAATCATTTTGTATTAATTATTTAACTCTGGTTTTGGGGGGAATACACTTTGGAATTCTTGTAGCCACATAGGAAAGCACCAGAGACTATTTCTGTACTAAAGCAGAACGCCTTCCCTTCCAATCAAACATTGTGGTTTTCCTAGGGTTTTGTCAGTGGTGGATCAGTGGAAGAACTACTGAAATACGTGTTCATCAAAATACCTTGTAACATTTATATTTCCTGGGAAAGAGCAAAGAAAGAGCAGGCTGATTAGTGTCTGTACTTGACAGTGAAGTTCCAAGAAGAAAACATTAATTGGCTTCTGAGATTGCAGTATAGATTTATGCTCATTTTCTTTTTATACTAAAATATTTACCCAGATAAAGATTTATGCCACGACTGTAGTTGACCATGTTTTGGAGCTAAATGGATGGTTACCTCCCTTAACTTCTTGCTTTAGGATTTAGGAGTGATTATTTGCAGTATTCATGTGACGGTTTTGACTAATCTGAGGATTTATTGCTAGTGGTGCTGATAAATTTTTACATGATTTTATTTTGAGCGTAATTTGATATTTGCACTGATTAAGTCCTAACTGATTAGGAAGTATTTGTAGAAGGCTTAACTATTGTGTCCTCTTTAAATTGATTCCTGCTTATTTATTACTTTTAATAAAATTAATGAAAAGCATATTTAGTCAGTTTTTCTTCAACACATGGTTTTAGATGAGCCACTGAGACTGAACCAATTACTTTCATATACCTGTGGCTGACTCTCGGTGATTTAATAAGATGAACAGGAGGGAATTATCCAGTATCTATGAGTGAATGCATACTGGTTCTAAGTGCTTGGTAACTGCCAACATAGCTTGGTAAAAGCAGAGATATCATTAATTTCAGTTGTACTCAGACTGCACTTTTCCAGTATGATTTCCTGCCTCAGAATGGCCAAAAAACAGAAGTTTCAGTGCACACGGAAGTTTTTGACATATGATCTTAATTCAAATCAGATTAAAACAAACATTTATAAACATTTCCTGTGAAGCAGACATTCCCCAGAGCCAGCAACTGTTCTGTGAAAATGACATTCTTGTCAGTTTGACTAAAAGTAGGTGTAACATTGATTTATAAGAGCAGTTGCAGGGGGGGTCAGTATTCTCCTGCCCACAGCAGATCTGTTGGTGGGGTGCCAAGATGCTGACCCTGATGCTCCCAGGATCTATAGCTCTGGGAGATGCACAAACCTGTTTTGGCTCCAGAGGAACTGTGCTGAATCCAAGATGCTTTGAATGAAGTGTTTCAGGCTCACTGAGCTAGTGGTTCCAAGCAGAAGTTTCTCTTCACAGAATGTCTGAAACTCCTGAAGACAGTTGTGAGTTGCCAAAATGTCCTGATCTGTCTTGCAATCAGCTGAAACAGTGCAGTTTGTAATAACTCTCAGTTGCATCTCTCACCCCTCGGCTGACCTGATCACATTGCAACTTAGCGTTAATTTTGAAAATTGTTTCAAAATGTGCCCCAAATGCTTTCAAAGACCCTTTTTTCCAGACAAGCAAAGACATTGAAACAACAGCTCTGAAAGCTGAAGTTACCCTTCTAGTCTCTTTTGGAGGGTTAACTGGAAGAGGTAGAAGTTCACCAAGCCACATGTGCAATGGACCACATCACCATTACAGCAGAGAATTTCCTGCAATAACAGAAAAGAGCTGCAGAGCCAACTGGTCCCTCCTTTCCCAGCGGTCCTGGTACCTCAGCAGGAAGGAAAACCCCGGGGGCCAACGACTGCCTCCCACGTGAAGTGTCAGCACGTGTTGTACTGTAACGTACAACCTATCCAAACTCTAAAGCAGTGGAAACTACCACTCCCATCTTATTGCAGCCTGCAGTTAACACTCTGCACCTGCAGAGCATGAACAGGGGAATAAAGAAAACATCACTCTAGTTTTTCAAAATGGAAAACATTGTCTTCCAGAGCAATGACCTGAATTGGTAGGAGCAGACACAAGAGCTGAACAGAAGTGGCAGGGGGGGCAGGATACTGCACAGTCCGTTCAGAAGAGATCAGCACTGATGCTCCTGTCAGCCAGCTTTTGCTGGCAGGTAGGGGGGTGGGTGGGGAAGGTTGAAGGTGGGATTCAGATTCAAATTCACCCCCCTAGATTTAGGTTTCAGCCATGTCAGCCTACAGCATATGAACCAAGATTCAGAGTTCACCTGCTAAAACATAGAAATCTAGTGCCACGTGACATGCCTTAGAGCATCTGAAGTATCCATGGGTGGGTGGTGGATGTACCAAAGGGCTTGAGATTTTGGTACAACATTTGGAGACTCATTGTGATTTCCCATTATTCCTAAAAAGATTCTAGGTGGCTACCTAGCAGTAGACAACTGATTTATACCCTGACTGTTTAAGTTCCTATGATAGCCAACAGAGAACTTGAGTCATTTGCCCACATTTGGTGCCATCAGAGGTGCTCTGGAGTGAGCACCTGAGACAGCTGCAAGACACATGTAGGTATCACACAGGACTGATGAGTGTCACACATGTCCTGGAAGGGCATCCTGGAGATCAAGCAGGATGCCTCAGAGCTGGCCAAGTGGCACTGGACATCTACAAGTGGGCAACTGATTTCAACTTGGAATTAAATCACACTTCACTGAAGTACAGAGTCCTGTTCACCTCAACAAAAGTTAAAGGCACATTTGCTGAACTGAACAGCTCTCCATACACATCACCTGTAACCCCACTCTCTGCAGAGATTAAAGGTCTTGTTCACAAGGTGGAAGTTGTAGGTTCACCTACAGTTTTACGTGTCTGGAGCTGTAATGTAGTATGACAACAATTTTTATTTAAAAAAACCCTTGGCTTATGTGTCAGATGAGAGCAGGACCATGGATTCCAGTTAAAAAATTCACTGGAGCTCCTACAGAAAGTGCCTATAATCCCAAATAGGGCTGCTTTATACAGGCACACTCAATCCCCCTGTTTTACATATGAATCCTGGATGCCTCAGCTGGATGACTGCTTTTAGGAAGGCTGTCACCTGAAGGTTAGATGCTGCAGTGTGCTGTACTGAAATACTCAAGTGCTCATGGTGGATCTGAATGTCTATCTGCATTTAGGACCCTAAGCAGCTTTGTAATTTCTTCCCTGATGGATTTAAGGGAATAGACAAAAGATAAGACTGAGCTTCACTTTTCCCAAATAGCGTAAACCACAGATGCTTTGTATTTAATAAAAGGTGCCACTTGATGTTGGCTTCCTGTGGTCCTTTTTATTAAGTGTTACTTTTCAATGAACCCTATGAGAGAATAATTATAAGCTCTGCCACACTTGCTGCACAGAACCCATTAAAAACATCATCTGTCCTTGCCCTGTGAAAATGTGCCCCCTGAGAAGTGGTATGAACACTGCCTTTCAGAAAATAAAGAAGGAAATTACCAGCCAAAGAAGTTTCATATTTCACCTTATGTAAAGAAAAGAAAAGAAAAAAGAGCAAGTCTGAATTTCAGAGGTCATGTGCACCATTGTGCTACTTTGGCTAACATGTCGCAAAGTTTGGTGATAACTGAAATTATCTGACTGATACTTGTCAAACTGAAAATTCAAATACTTATTTGAATGCTCTCTGATTTCATAAAATTGGACTCAAAATTATGCTCCCTCATGTTTTGACCAGAAACTCTGAAACTTTTCAGAGAGTCATCTGAAAAATATTTAGTTCAGACCACATCAAATGTCACCTTTTAGTGGCTCTGAACTGGCCTAGGAGAACGATGAAAGTCTCTTTTTTTCTGTAACTGTTCTGGTGAATAACACTGGGAAAATCATCCTCCTCCTGATGCTGCTCTGCCCACAGCTACAGTGAACAGTGTCGTGTTTGGCCACAAGGCACCTTGAGAGCTGCAAGTTCATCTCCAGGATTTGCAAGTGGTGTTAGACTACTCTATTTCCAACAGAAGCGATGGGACCAGAGCTGACTTGACAGCTAGATACAGCAGCAACCAGGTGAAAAAACTGCAGGGTTTTGAACAGTGGTTTTGGTCTGCTTCATTCCACAGCAATGACTACCATTAAAAATCTTGAAAAGTCCTATTAATAATGCAGGAAAGGAAGAAAATGAAAACGATTAAGGCTGTGTTGGTATAAGGTATTAAGGAAGGATTTTACTTTCATGATATCCTTAATCCTTTTCTTCTTAACGGAAAAGATTTATAAGAAAATCTCTTGTATGACTACATTTTAGACTGTATTTGGAAAGACTAATTCCTTTTTTTTTGGGGGGTGGGAGGGGGGGTGGGGGTGGGGGAGTGGCGGAATAGTCGAGACAGAGTAGAGCTCTTTGCTCCTGCTAAACCTTCCCTTGGAGCCAAGCAAGATCAACACACAGCATAAGAGAGAAGAGCGAAGCTGCAGCTCTTGTCTCCAGTGATGCCTGCTGCCTGCAAGCCTGCTGCTGGAGGCAGCCCTGCTGCCGGCAGCTCCGCAGTCACCGTGCCGATGCTGGAGTGCTGTCCCTGTACTGATGGCTGTCACTGGCACTGCCACGCTCCCCTGCCTCTCTCGATGCACTTGACCCTTGGTGGCATCACTGTCTGTGACTGTATTGCTTTGCAGGACCAGGAGAAGGACCTTTGCTGTGTGAGTCCAGATTGCTGTGGTGGCACTGAAGGAGGTTAGAGACCGGCGCTGGGTGGCTGCCTTTCAAAGGGTGTTGCTGGGAGGTGTAATAGTGCTCTGTGCGAAGCCCTCAGAATGGGCTCTGAATGAGCTTCTTCCAGGGCTGGAGGCAAAAGCACCACTTGACTGAGTTCAGTTTACAAGTCTGTTAATTAACTCAGATGAGGCTAATTAGTACAGCACCACAGCACCATGCCCACGCTCCTTGCAGTAGCATGAATTTATTTGTCCAGCTGTATACCGCGTGGTGCTGCCTCACCACAGCTCCACCTTAAAGCCTGAGAATGCCTGCCTGTGGCGGGGACCAGGGGACCCTGGGCACCCGGGAGCAGCTGACCCAATGCAGGCAGGCAGGTACTTGCAGTACTCACAGGTCAAAAGCTCACACTCCTGCATCTACACTCAGGCCAGTTGCACCCACCGTGTATGATGTCCAGCTTGATGTAAAAGACCAAGATAGATTTTGCCACCTTGAAAACCGTTACGTACAGGCCATTCACAGAAAAGTGTAGACCTCTCAGATCAGTCCTTCACCTTATGTGCACAACAACAGAGATCAAGAAACACAGGTTGCGTTGTTCCAGGTTGAAAGAGTTAACTGCTTTTCAGCTGATTCTAGTGTCTCCATTTATAGGTAGTGACTTATGTCTGCCTGACTTGTCAGACAGTGTGTCATTCCTATATTAGTCATAATTTAGTTATATGTTTCTGCATAATTTTTATGTATGTCAAATATGATTCATCTGGGATGCTACTTCTACTATTGCACAGCACTTACCCAACTGATATTTCAGGATAATGCAGACCTTTGGAGACCCTTAGAACAGGAAACATGTTAAAGCACCAGGAGGAAATAAAAAAAAAGGTGGAAAAAAAGTCACACCAAGACTGTGAAGGTGAAGACTGTGATTAAAAAAGGATAAAAATCTGTAAATGAGCAGGTGCTACGTGTGCAACTCAAGAATTTTGGCCAGCAAAATCAGTCATCTGGCATTCCATAGTATTAACCTGTGGATACCTTCACAGAGAGAATCATTGCAATTCAGGACAGGCATCTAAAATAAATAAGAAAAATTGCCCTCTTCAGACGCCCTTTCTCTCTCTTTTTTCAATAAATTGAGTCTAGACAACCAGTTACATTTTCAGAAGTCAGGAGTTCAGCAGGTAAAGACCACCTACGCTAACTCAAAATGGAAAGAACAAAGACATAGGTTAAACCCCATTCCTAGGTTAGGCTTGCTTGAATGTTTAGAAGCTGCGAACAAATTAACACACATGCTGCTCAAATGCCCTTTGCTTCTCCCACTAACTGGCATACCAGGGAGAGGCACAGGTGGAGCAGCCACCCATAACACTGCTACTGAACAAACCAAGCATGGTGCGGAAGCCTCATGAAGTTCAACGAGGCCAAGTGCAAGGTCCTGCACCTGGGTCAGGGCAATTTCCAGTATCGATACAGACTGAGGGATGAATGGATTGAAAGCAGCCCTGCAGAGAAGGACTTGGAGATACTGGTGGATGAAAAATGGGACCTGAGCAACTGGAAGAAGGTAGACTAAGGTTGGAGATAACAAAGACATTTTTTACAGTGAGGGTGGTGAGACACTGGACCATGTTGCCCAGAGAAATTGCGGATGCCCCATCATTGAAAGTGTTCAAGGTTAGGTTGGATGGGGCTTTTGAGCAACCTGGTCTGCGGGAAGATGTCCCTGCCCATCTAGATGATCTTTAGAGGTCCCTTACAAACCAAACCATTCTGTGATTCTATGCAGAGATACAGAGCCCCGAGTGTCCCACCTTGGTGATGTATGACTGATTTCAGAGAGAAACCAGGAATGCCTGTGGATTCAAATTCCCTGCTTCACCAGCATAACAAGTGTATTGGGTCTGGTTGGGATGGAGTTAATTTTCCGCACAGCAGCCCTCATAGTGCTGTGCTTTGTATTTGTAGCTAGAAAGGTGTTGATAACACACCAGCGCTGGCACAGCACCAAGGCTGTCTCTCCAACATTGCCCCCTCACCGGTAGGCTGGGGTGGGCAAGATCTCAGGAGGGGCCATAGCCAGGACAGCTGACCCAAACTGACCAAAGGGATAGTCCACACCACATGATGTCTGCTCGACAATTAAAGCTAAGTGAAAGGAGGAGGAATGGGGGGTGTTAATTATTTATGATGTTTGTCTTCTGGAGAAACCACTATGCTTACTGAAGCCCTGCTTCCTGAGAAGTGGCCAGACATTGCCTGCTGATGGGAAGCAGAGGATAAATCTTTTGCTTTCCTTTTCTTCCACACACAGCCTCTACTTTTGCTTTATTAAACTGCCTTTGTTATCACCCATGAGTTTTTTTCCGTCTTATCTTCTGCCCCCCTCTCCAGCTGAGGATGGGAGTGATAGAGCAGCTTGGTGGGCACCTGGTGTCCAGCCAAGGCCAACCCACCACAACAAGCCATTACCTGTTTAAAGCATTGCTGATCATCTCAGACCACCATCTGACAGTTACCTTATGCAACAAGTTCTTCAGTTGCTGCTATGCGGTATGTACAGAGCTGCCAGAAGGCAGGAACTGGGCAACAGTTTAATATGTAAGTTTTTTGAAAGCCAAGGACTGTCACGGCTCCTGAAATTTTCAAGTACTTTTAAGCCTTCCTCTGCCTGTGCTGCCACAGGGATGAAGCTTCTGTGGGAATGGCCAGAGCATATCTCAGTCAGAGATACTCCACTCACAGACAGAAGGACCATATCCATGTAACCAAATGGCAAAGAGGCAAAATAAACATCTGTCTAGATAGACTAGTAGGTAGATACAACTGAGTTCAAAAGCTTTCTCTTTGATTTAGTGGAGGGACTTTAACATCCCTGTGAGTGAACAGAGCAGTGGGATTACAGGTGCCCCTCTCTCTTTCTGTCCAAGTGAAAGCTGAATTCCTGATACCACATGTGGTGCTCCAGCAGGAGACCCTGAAAAAGCTGATCCATTCCTAATATTTAGTACCCAAACATATAGGCACTGTGGATTCAAGTTCCTGTTTTGGCTGAGACAACACAGAGATTTTGAGCCTTCAAGCTGGGACTCCATCAACAAGGCATGATGTGTTGTGTAAGGGGTTAAGAATGCAGGCGTGAACATCCAAAACGGCTGGTAACACTCTTCTGTTTCAGTGGGAAGTTTCAGAGGGCAAATATGTGTGCGAATATTAACAGTTATAACTAATTTCTTTCTTGGTCAGTCAGCGTTGCTCATTTGTTCTCTAGAACAAAGCTCAAAGGCTTTCTTTAAAAATGGACTGTCTGTGACAACTCTACTGAAAAGCTGTACCATGACTAGAGCCATTAATCACAGCGTGACTGTAACACCTTGAAATGAAATCAATCCAAAATAATTGAAGTCTTTCTAAAGATCTGACTCAGGTTCTTGCATTGATTCTGGTCATGCCCAGCTAAAAACGCATGAAGGAATGACGACTTAATTTATATACTTATTCTCTAAGTCAACTCAAAAAAAAAAAAAAAAAAAAAAAAAGTATGAACGTTGCCATTTATTTATGCCTGAAAATCCTGATTTTAAATAGAAGTACTTAAAAAGTGCACCATCAACAATACAATAAAATCTTGGCCTTACTTAATATAGATAGAGATACAGAGCTATAGATCACAAACCATGGGACTGGAAAGCACTTAGATCCCTCATTCCCAAGGCAGGTTCAGCTATACTTATGCCAGTCCTGACAGATGTTTAAAGACTTAAGACCTTTTGTCCTTTTCACAGCAAATGTAGGGAAGACCTCATTCCCTTTGTCTTTAGAGCTAATTTTTGAAATGTGATCTCACATCTTCCTTAAGTTATTTCTTTTCTAAACCGAAGAGCTCCAAGCCTTCCTTCAGCTTTTCCTCATTCACAGTATTTTCTAAATCGTGCTTGCCATGCATTTCTCTCCAGCTATGCGTATTTTATTGAAATTAGGTAATAAGCACTGCTCACAGGTCTACTCACATATTACCAGGATCAAATAGGATGAATTATTTCATGTCCCTCACACAAAATAGCCTTGTTTATACATCCAAGGACACACCTTTTATCACAGTGGAACAGCATTACTGCTTCGTGCTTGCCTTGCGTGCCACTGTAACCCCTGTGCCATTTGCAGAGCTGCTGCCTGGCCAGTCGTTCTCTGCCCTGTATTTGTGCAACCTGCAGCTCCTGCCTGCAGGTCACACTTGGCTCTTGCTCTCAAGGAAATGTGCCCTGTTTGAGTTGCACCGTTTGTTCAACAGGCCTTGAGAAGCTGGAGTTGGGATCCCACCCTCCCAGCACCCTTTCTGGCTGGTGCAGTCCCTCACTCAGGCCACTCAGGAGGATATTGAAGAGCATGGCCCAGAGGAGGTTCCTGTGGATTTCATGTCAAGGCATCCTTTCCCACCTGGCAATAAACACTCAATAATTTTTCCTCCTGAAGTTTTCCAGCATCAGTCCTAGGAGCTGTATGTTTTCCTAGTTTTTTTTCAATAAAGTTAAATGAGATAGATAAAAGAAGCTTTGTGACATAGAGGTCGCTACTGGGTTGTATTAGATTAGTTTGTTATATATTTCACATATTTGGTGAATATCTTGCTCTTAGCTTCTAGGTGTTTGCACAAGTTTTGCTTCATTATATTTCAGTTTCTTTCTAGAAGTTGAAAGTATCTAAGCCCATAATTCCTTGGCTGGGGGGGTGGGCTTCCCCTTTTAAAAAGACAGGATTTTTTGTTGTCTTCTTCTAGTTTTCTGAAACCTTAATTCTAGCTCCAGCTCTTTCAGATTTTCAAAAGTAACTACCTGCAGTTTTGAAAGCCCTTCAGTCGCTCAGGTGGTGTAGTGGAAATTTTTGTGTTCTCTAAGTTGTGTTTTTTAAGATAGCCGCCTGACTAAAATCAACCTTTTCAGTGATTACTGTCACCAAAAAGACAATGAAAACTCTGACCCTCTTACTGTCAGCTGCTAACAGCTTTCCATTTCTATTGAGCAGTATTCTGATGCTTTATTTGCCTTTTTTCTCCTCAGCTAATTCACTTTCTAAAAATCTTTCTAGTCATTCTTTGCTTATGTTTTGCACTTTCCCCGTTTATCTTCTGCTCATCTATTCATATTTTAGGTTTCTTTTGTTTGGCAGTTGAGAGGGAAAGGGGGGAGGCAAGAGATACTGTCTTCCTGTGCTTGAAGAACAGATGATTCAGCCAGGCTTCTGTCTTACACCACTTGCAGGCTGTGGACTAAACTGATGTGCCGTGATATCCTTGTTATGATTTTGGTTCATATGTACAAAGTAGCTGATGTGGCTACTGCTGCATAACATTAGCTGAATATTTTTTGTTGGTTTTCCTTTTATCACTAGACAAAAAGCACAATTCTCCAACACCATGCATGCAACCAAAGACTGCACTGAGATTACCTATGGGATAAAGCAACACATAGGTACAACAAACAGTAGATACAAGGGAGCAATGCCATTACGAAACAGCATACGTGACTTCTGAAATGGGCAGTGACACACTACCTCTCACCCAGGCACAAGACGCACCTTGGAAGTAACAACTAACCTCTGAGTCGATTCAGTCAGTGATTTAAGGAACCCATAATTTCACCATCATTTGTGCACTCCCAAAACACCCAGAAAAGCATATCTGGCCTCATGAAAAAAAGAAAAGAAAAAAACCTACAGCTCCATTTAATTATCTAGAGTACACAGTCCAGAGGTTTACCTTGGCAGCAGGAGGATGGAAGTTACAGACATCATGCAAGTTAACATGGTCAGCAAGTGCATTTAACATGCTCTCGGCTATTCTAGAACTGTTGCTTCAGAAGAGTTCAGCTCTGTGACTCCTTTGCCAGCCTGGATGCCTGAGATATCCAAGGGCATCTCAAGTTGCCCTAGATGCCTGTGGCTGGGCAGCCAAATTCCACCTCTAAAATCTCAGTGACAGGAATCCTATCCAAAGTTCTAAAATGTGCTTTGAATTCCAGATGAAAATCAAAAGCCAGATGAATATTTGCACGTGGGAAGTGAAACTGTTAAAGGCGTTATTAAAGCCTTAAAACATGTGAAAATAATAACTGAGCTTAAAGAACTGCTCTTTAACTATTGTAAAATTAATCCAGAAAGCCTTCCTTTTCAGGCAAAACAAGAACCAGCTTCCCAGAGGACTGGTAGGACTCCTGCGTATGCCCATGAGGAGAGCAAAGAGCATTTTTGGGCTGTCACTGGTGAGAGCACAGGAGGCTGTTCCTCCCTACAGGGATTTCAAATTTGCCTTTAAGGCTACACAGCAGGCATATTTTTTAAACAATCTATACTTGAGAGTGGTTTTGTTTTGTCAGTTTATGGACAACATGTCTTTAAGATTGATGAGATCCAAAGTTATATGTAAGGCAAAAATGAAGATAATGAACAAAAAGGTCTATGACTGTAAAAGAGGGATAACAAAGGATGCAGGAAGTGGAGGGAGTCTGGCACGTACACACTCCTTAGTTGTCAGCTGCTTTCCAAAGGCATTAATGAAAAAACTAAGAGACACCTGGCCCCAGGGAGACTCCTGTGATGTCTATCATACTCAGCACATCCTTCCCATTCAACTGTACTCTCTACGGGTGCATTTTATTGTAACAGGGCAATGCCTCTATATGCTTTTTTATATTTATGGAGGGATAGATATATATATACATGTGGATGGTGCAGACAGACACATGCTTCTCTGCCTATGTCTGCTCCAAGCTGGCCAGACACAAATTAGCTTTGACACAGAAGTCATGTGGTGTTATGCAGGATGCATGTCAGCAAGATCGATTGACTCAGGCTAAAAACTGTTCACAGCATCTAGACTGGATCAGGCTCCTTCCTAAATAGCTCAGTGTCAGCTCAGGCTACAATGAGCTGTAGTCCTCCCCACTGTGTGTAGAGACCAAGCGATGTCCTCTGAAGTAGTGCAGGAGGTCCTCATCACCAATCTCTCTGCCTTAGCCGCATGGGTAACCTGGCACAGGTATCCAACCTCATGCACTTGTACACAGCAAAAAATTACAGGCTCCTGGAATCCCACTGTGCAGGGATGGGCTCCTAATACTCTTCACATTGCATGCACGGCAAAGGTGAAGCCCTCATGTATATGAATAGAAGCAATTTTTTCCCTATTCATGATAAGCCAGTTAACTTTTGTTGATGCCATGCCCCTATATGAACCTCTTTTAAATGAGGAGGCAAACAGATGGAAAGAGAACTTCCATTTTGATGCCTGTTTCCTGCATCTTTGTTTCCACATTCATCACTGCTGCACAATAGTTGCCAAGTTAAACAATTGCTGCTTCTATTTGTTCATTTGAGCATAAAAACATAGTTCTGTGGCCTTATACAGCTATTTAATTATTTTGAATAAACACAGTAAGAGTGAAAGTGACTGCAAAAATGTCTGTCAAAGCATGTAATTTTTACCCTCTCCATTATTTAGTTAATAGTGAATTGGGGCAGGGTATAGTGGATATACCAAAATAAGCTTCAGGATTATTTTGATCTCATAAATTTCCCTCCCATCGCTGTGTTTTGGGGTTTTTTTACAGTACTGGTACATACACACAATTTATTTTCAGTCTTTGGCTGCATCACAATAAATGCAGAAAAATAGAGTATGAGCGGTTTGAGATTTCTCACAGAGGGGGTCAGTCAGTTGTAAGGACCTAAGAAACATCTTCCAGCTGCACAGTGTCTTACCAGCCTTATCGCCCTTCTATCTGTACCTGCACTACCTACATAGTATGCACTCTCCTACTTTATCATGCTGAGGCAGACCTGCTCAGAAAGATGCTGGATTGGCCTGGGGAAAAGCACCTGCCAAGTAAATCCTCATGGATTCTGCAAAGGTACACATAAACACGTCTTATACATGTGAATTACCCACCCTATTTGAATGATGGTGACTGGAAGGACGATCAGTAAATGGTGCTTCTGTGATATACTACAGGTCAGAATAGGCTACCTGGGAACCCCCCCTGTGGCTTTAAATTTGGAAAAAGATCTCAGTGTCACAGGGTACCCTCTGCTGGCATTCTGTACTGCCATGCATTTCAAGTCACCTTGCCCATTTTTATTTCACATAGGGCAATTATTAAACAGCCGGACATAAAATCCTCTGAGGGGAAACACCCAAACAGGCTGTTGTCTTCCAAAAATGTATTCTGTAGGTTCTCATTACTTTTTAAGTGCATTATTATTATTTATTAAGAGAACATATCTAGAATGGCATAAAACACAGTTCATCTCAAGGTTGACTAAACCGTCACCAGTCCAGAGGTTAAAATATGGTCTTTTCTACCTAAAGTTATAGTGGATGCAAGAATATATTGGACTTGAGTCAAAAATTAAGACCTTCCTATTTCTGTTGCTAGTGTGCAACCTAGGTATTCTAGGATTTATGAAGTAACAAACGTTTAGGGATTTTTGTTGGGGGTTTTTTTGTGTTTTTTTTTTTTCCTGACACACATTTAAGGAATAATTCTTCAGTGCAAGACAACAAATCAAAAGAGGCTATCTTCCAAAGTGGTTTCATTTTATGTTTTTAATATTCTTATTCTACAATGACTAAAGTTATACTTGAAATATAGTTGCAGGAATTGGTTTCCTACACTCTTTTCTTTGCTTCAGTGTGATCACAGAAACAATCATCAGCGAAATTGTCATAATTCATGTTTCTAAGATGTAGAATTTGAATTCTAAATGAGATGAGTTAACCTGTAAAGGTAATGACTGCATTTATTACGATGCCTTACATATCCTAAGCCAACCGTATCCTGAGCTGCATGAACAGAAGCATGACCAGCACATCAAGGGAGGTGATTCTCCCCCTCTACTCTGTCTTGGTGAGATCCCACCTGGAGCCCTGTGTTCAGCTCTGGGGCCCCCAACATAAGAAGGACATGGACCTGTTGGAGCAAGTCCAGAGGAGGGCCATGAAGATGGTTAGAGGGCTGGAGCACCTCTCCTGTGAAGACAGGCTGAGAAGGTTGAGGTTGCTCAGCCTGGAGAAGACAAGGCTCCAAGGAGACCTTATAGCAGCCTTCCAGTACCCAAAGGGTACCAAAGGTACAGTACCCTACAGGAAAGCTGGAGAAGGACTTTTTACAAGGGCATGTAGTGATAGGACTAAGGGCAATGGTTTTAAGCTGAAAGAGGATGGATTTAGATTAGACATTAGGAAGAAATTCTTCATTGTGAGGGTGGTGAGTCACTGGAACAGGTTGCCCAGAGAAGCTGTGGATGCCCCATCCCTGGAAGTGTTCAAGGTCAGGCTGGATGGGGCTTTGAGCAAGCCGGTCTAGTGGAAGGTGTCCCTGCCCATGGCAGGGGGGCTGGAACAAGATGATCTTTAAGGCCCCTTTCAACCCAAACCCTTCTATGATTCTATGATAATTGTCTCTTTTTATGCACTGATAATTTTGCTGATGAAAGTGTTTAGTATGTTGTTTGCCAGATAACCATAACTGAAGCCCTGGGAGAAGGAAGCTCTGTCAAAGTGACAGTTTTCTTTCTGAAAATGGGATTTTTAAATAGCTACAGGGGATTTTTATTCTGTTTGGGAAAATTCATTACCTCTAGAGAAGAAAAAAAATACAGCAAAACACTTGTATGTTGTGTTCTCCCAGATTGTACAGAATTTCTCTTCTCTTCTTAAAGGTTGGAAAAATATAAGAACACACCTATAAATTTTTAAAAAGATCAAGAGATTTCTAGGTGTCCAGTTTGAAACACTAAACTGACTCTGATTAATATAGTCAAAAAGTCATTTCTTGCACAATGTATGTAAAATGGAGTTTCTTTGAAGTAGCTTAAAATGGCTCTCACAAATTGAGGTATTCAACATATTAGAATGCTTGCGTTAAATACACCTCTACCCACTGAGGAAAAGTGGCTGTATCCTCTCAGGAAAGATCTCAGTACTGATCTTGCAAAACCTGCCACGCATCATTAATGTTAACCCTTGCTACCACATGTGTATTATTTGGATCAGTGTTTCGTTTGTGTACAGTCTAATTCAAAGACCTTTTCTCCTTCCCGCAACAGAGAACCAGTGTTATTCTGGAATTAATGATGAGCAATGGAATAGTAAGTAGTGACTCATTTGCACCTTGAGTGATCACACTGGCACATTTGACCTGTACAGCTAAACTAAACCGCGCAATTCAATCTAACAATATTGAAGTTGAAGCATAATCTTCCTGAACGCTTAATCTGAAAAATGTCTATCAATTACAGAATGAGTCATCCAAAAGGAGAAAGAACTGCAGAAATATAAATAATTAACTATAACGTACTTACACAGGAGGATATAGGCAGAGAATTGTCTCATGGGAGCCTTAAGGAGACTAATGATGTCGTGAGCTTGTGTTTGAGTGGAGTCCACTGGATTTAAGGCTTTATGAAGCCATACGAACGACTTATGCCCATAGCCAACTGCGAGCATAAGACACAAGCCTGTGGAAGTCAATGTACCTGTCCATGCACTTAGAGATAAGCCCCTGTATGTGCCTGCACATGACTATAGGGAGAAAAAGACAGTTTTGTTGTGAGTTCATCTGTTTGAGACTCCAAAGTCAGGATTCACTTCCCAGCTTTGCCACCAATTTGCCTGTGACTGTTGTTTTACTTGCTACCAAAGCTATAAAATCAGAGTAATGGAACTTCCTGTAAACATCGGATTGTTGTGACAAAACAGATAAGGACTATGAAGTAGCTATGTACAGCAGTAAACTAAAATGCAATTTAAAAGCAGCTGACAGAGGAATCTAGTAATCACAAAGTGACTGAATTCTAGGCCACCTTACATTTTTCTTCTGATGACATAATAGTCATCAAAACTGGATTTAATTCTACTACACAATATTATTTAAGAGATTTAATAACATATGTAATCTATTTACGCAAAATAAATCTTGTCTCAAAATACAATTACAGAGAATTTCAAATACATCTCATATTTTGCTTTAAAAGTGCCTTGATTCTACAGAACTTTTCAGTATGCGGTCAAATTGGTAGATAGGAATAATTGTATTCCAGATGGCAATACTTACACAACTTCAGATGAAATTATCTATACAGAGACTGTGACCATAATTGGAACCAGTGGCTGAAATGGCTTCATACACACCTACATGTTATGTATACCATGTAAGTATATCAAGTAGGAATTTGAGACAGGAATGCCACAATTTTTCTATCTACATGTAACCTGACAGTCATGGCGTACTAGGATTTTTTTTCCTTTGGGGGAACTTCCATGTAGTATCCTGCTAGTACCTCTAAAGCCTGGCTTAATTGGCTACTGGGGCTATGATTGACTCTAATGGGATTTTCCCCCACGCATAAACTTAGACACACAGGCACAAGTTTTGTGAAGAGGAAATCATAGGATATTATAAAAATAATAACTTTTGTTGATCCTTTCCCTATGCTATTTCACTGTAACTATAGATGCCCAGTGGTGGTAACCACTGTCAAACGCAAGTCTTCTGTTTACCCCAGTACTGACTAAAAGCACCAGCTAAGTCATCTACAGCCTGTGTTAGACTATGCTGTGTGACTTACTCTTGTACAGGCTTGCAGTGCCAGGACATCCAGCATGTCCCGATGCAATCACACTTCCAGGGAGTTCTAATGCATTGTCATGTGGTTTCTGGATCTTACAGTGTTTGCAGACTGCTCCCCATGGGTCAACAGGTACATGAAGAATGGAATTCTCTTCTTTGTTCTCCTCCAACTTTCTCCTCATCACTCCAACAGCACCTGAGAAACAGAAGCAGGAAAATGGCCACTGTAGAGTTTCCTTGGGCTGCCTACTGGAAAACTTCCTCCCACCAGGGACAACCGTGTAGTCTACACAGGGTAAATTTGAGGAAATTACAAAACAGTCTTGGTTACACTAATGTTTGAAGCACTTTTTTTCAATTTTCCTAATATTGCATCTGTTTGCTGTGCAGCTCCAGTCTTAATAATAAGCCAGTTATAGCAGTGTTAATGTCTTCTGTCTCAGAAAAGGTATGTCTGGTCAAACGGTTGTGAAAACCCTGAGAGATCTGCAAAAACAGTGCTATCATTGTTTGGCTCAGTGGTAGATTTTCTCCTTGTACAGAAATGGAAGTACGAGGAAAAGGACTCAAAGCTTAGGGAAAAACCTGAGCAAAATTTTAACAAAATTTGGTATCATAAAAAATATCCAAACGTTACAGGCTATCTATTCTAGTGCGAAATGACTACAGAGTATAAAAATTCCATCTACAAAGACACTTTGCATAGCATTTTGTATACCAAGCTGCTTCTTATTTTTCTTGGGAGTTGTTTGGTTTTTTTGGTTTTGTTTTGTTGGGGTTTTTTGGTTTTGTTTTGTTTTGGTTTGTTTTTTTGTATTTTCTTTTCTTTCTCTTAGCTACTAACAGGAAACTTTTCTGTGGTCATTACTTTAGTTCCCACTATACTGGTGACCCATGCAGGTTGTTAGCCATTTCTGAATGTGCAACACTGAACATTTTACAAAGTTCATTAATCTTCGCTGCCAAGTAGTTAATGTCAAAGAGACAGCATATTTTTATATGAATGTAATTAATGTAATTATAAATGGGGGGAGTAAGGGAAGGAAAGAGCAGCAAGCAAAGTAAATTAGTTCTGCAGAGGTCCAGGGGATTAAACAGCAACCTTTTATTGCTTGTTCAGGAATATGTGAAGCTTCCTTCTTCAAGAGAACATGAACATGAAAATTAATGAAAAGGCAGGAGAGCTTCACAGACTCCAGAGGAAGGTGATGGACTCCAAAGCAGTTTGCCAAGTAGAGCACCAAAATAAAAGCTTCTTTAGCTTTGGAGGAATGTAGAAAGCAGAGGACAATACAATCCTCTGCTACATTTCAAATACAGCTTCTGTCAACAGTGAATTTGTATTTTAAAACTAATGAACATGCTGTATCAGACTCTGCCCTTGCTGTTTTCTCTGCACTGGCCTGGTGAAATATAGAGGATGGTTCCAGCACAAACAGCAAAGGTTCTCAGAGGAATCTGCGTAAGCATGGAGGTAAAAGCAGCCCTGATACGCCTTCCCTTTAACCATTAATGTACGGAGAAATTCTCTGAGTAACGAAAGGCAAGGGTGTAAAATGTGCACACAATAGACAATTGCTTATAAAGGATTAATGTCCTGTTGCTGCAGCTAGATGATATTTTAGAACTGGTCTAATCTAACTTTGGATGGAGAAGGGATTTAACTAGATCATTTGTCTAAACGCAAATTCTGCAGACTTTTAAGGTTTTAATGGTCTTGTGAGGAAAGCTTTATGTAGTATCAAGTGTCACTTGGGTTTTGAGCTTCAATGCTCAGCTGAAAAAGGGATGCTGATTATAAATAGAAACTCAGGTGGCTGCAGAGTCCTTGATGTCTTTCCTCACACCTAAAAATAATTGTCCTGGAAGATGTAGTCCCTGAACCTATTGTGTCATACTCTTATCTAGTCATCAGTCATCACACAAGAAGAGATGAGAAGGACACTGCAGAGAGCGCAGATCCACGTGTGCTTTGAGACTCACATGGTATTAAGTGATTAAGATGCATCTTCCTTGAGGGGAGGGTACATTTACAGTGGGTTGATCTCCTTGAGTTTGGACATGCCTACATTGTGGCTTTGCCTATTTCACTCTTTCCCAAACTGTTTGTACCCCAGGCTCTTTCTTTGAAACAGGATTATTATTATTTTTTTCTAAATAGTCTGTGCAAGGAAAGAGTTCCTGTTTCCTCAGTGACACCTGTCATGTAAGGCAGTGAAAAAAAGCCCTAACTAGAAGCAGTGGAAGCTTTAATATCTGGCACATTTAAAGGAAGATATAAAACACAGTAGTAGATCTGAAATAATGAACAATGCTAGTGAGACACAAAAATGAATTAGAAAACACAGTAGGAAGTTTTCATCGCTAAAGTTTATGACTTTCTGCTCAGAACACTAATCACTGCTGATTTTAAGTTCAATTTAAAAAAAAATTTCATTACATCCATTTGACAGAGCTAGAATTTCTCAGGAGAAAATTGCACTCCGCAGTTATTGCCAAGACAAAGAGCTCAGAAGTAACAAAAGTGGTTTAAAACCTGGAAGAATTCCTTTGAAAAATAACTTGTTATATTAAGATTAGTTTAATTATTGCATCTACCTTGAAATTCCACTCCCTAAAACTTTTGTGTGACATTCAGGTCATGATTTGACATTAGTTTTAAAGGCTGGTCATTTCATTCAGCCTTGGAATTTCACCAGAGACATCCGAAGGTTTCAAACTGTGAGACTGAGATAAATGTCCTAACTGAAGAGGAAGAAAAATATATTCAGATATATATCTGTATCAAAAACTCTATACAGCTCATTTCTAATGTAAATGGACCAGAAATATCAAAGAACCCTGGTAGCATGGCCACAGTCCACTGTGGTGAGGGGACATAAAGTATAGAAAAAAATACAGCTTGAGTCATATGATCCAGACTCCCAATCGTATCCATAATTATTAATTATCATTTTTATTTTTCAGTATTTTGTTATATAGGTTGTTATAATGATCAATAACTATAATTTTTTTGAATTATTGTTGGTAAAATCAATTAAATGCTGACTGTAAATGCAAATTTATAAAATGCTAAAAATCACCCATATTAATCAGCAAAGAATGTAACACAAAAAAGCAGTAGGAAACAAGGGGCTGATTCCGAGATAAGCAGTCCACCAGAATAGTTTTCCCTGTATAAATATGCTATTGTTCCAAGCTGTATTTTGTGGAACAGGCTCAATTATTTTGCTAATGCAGATTAATTATCTTGACATCGGTCAACTTTCCTGGGGATAAATTGGTTATAAACAGACTGATTGCATTCTTTCTAAAGATATTAGAAACGTTTCCCTTCCCTGAAAGAAGTATTGAACCAAACTCTAAAAGCCAAAATTGATCTAGAGGATTTGGTGAGACCAACAATGACCTTGAAAACTGAAGGGGAAAAAAAACACAAAAAAGACTTAGAAAAGGGCATGAAATGCAATAGGGCCAATTCCAAAATACTCTGCCTGGACTGAAGGGTGAGTCACTACTGGGTGAGCAGCAGCTCTGCATAGGAGGCTCCAGTGATGATGAGGACCCCAATGTCAGTAGCAGTCAGTAATACCTCAGTGTTAATTGACTTAGTCAAATGTTAAATCATTGTATTGTCACAGCATATGTTCACAAAGCGCACTCTGAAAAAGCCCACCCTGCACATTCCATGTTTGTCTAGTGAAATTTCTGAAGGACACCTGGATGTTACTGCAGAACATTCACTGGACTCTTCTCTGTTTCAGAAAATGCTATAACATACTTCATGTCTTATTTAGAGAAAGAAAATATGGTATTATATTCTGCTGTTTCAAGGAAAATTCTCTTTGGGAATTACAGTCCATTTTAACAAAAATGCTATAAAAATAATTTCAGGTGTTTTCTTGCCTTGTATTCTCTGTGCCCCTTTCTTTGTTCCTATAAACATATTTTCCTGCTTTGGAGGCTTTTTTTTTTTTTTTTTTTTCCACTGTTGCTGGGTGAAGTGTAAAACTGGCCGTGGAAATTGCCTTGAGGTCCATTCCTGCAAACACAGCAGTGAAAACTAAGTACTGACAAATGCATAAACAAGTTTAAAAAATGAATTTTATTTCTGCAGTCTCAGACAAAAAAATATGTAATTCAGCTTTGCCTATGCAAAGGACTTCAGAACTCAGACTTTGGAGTATTTAAAGTGAACAAATGTCTGCTCTTTTCAAAGAAGTTATTTTTTTCTTTGTTTTTATCAGCTTATGGAAGAGCTGCAGCTATAGTTATATCTGCAATTTACTTTTTTCCCCAAGCATACAGATAGCAGGAAGTCCTAATATGCATCCTCCAGATAAGTGCTCTTTGCTCTTCTTTTTGGCTCCTCCTTTTATCACTCACAAAGGTTGTGAATTTGGCTCTACTTTCATCCTCTCATTTTCTGTGCTTCAAATTATCAACGGTTTGTATGTCTCAGTTGAATACTTGCAGTCAGTTCTATGGTGTCTTGTGGGGGAAAAATATACTTCATTATGTGTTAGTTACAAATCAAGGTTTTTGTGCAGTAGTAAAAGAGCCAGCACAGCAGTTCTCAGTGCTCATCTTGTTTGGGCTTTTGGTTATTTTCTTCCAACCTTCCCTTACAATTTGCAGAGACTTAGAATTAAGAAGGTGATTTTTGTCCTAGCTGTGCACAAATGGTACCACAGCCAAGTCTAGAATTACGACTAAATGTTGCTTGTGTCAGGTGATAATGGAGAGTAAAAAATACCATCTTCAGTAGGGCTGTGCAAATAATTCATTTTTCCATCTAATGGTCACACTGAAGAGAAAAAAAAAATGCCCCTTGGATCATTTAAAACTTTTAAATTTTAATTTTACCTAAAATGAAATATTTCATTAATAACCAAGAATGGTCAATCATTTAGCTGTACATCACCTCAGTGACAGAATGCATCCAGACAGCACAGCTTGTTGACATGATGCCAAGGCCTGGATTAATATTGATGCCTAGAAAGATTATTACCTGCTGTACTGAATTATGCCATTTTCTGAGGCACACAAATATTCTTTGGAGAGAATCCCTCCAAGTGAAGCAGGCAGCCCTAACAGCACTTATTGCAGGACAACCAGAGATCACAGCAACATCTGAAAGGTGCAACAAACTCAGGAGGACTCGTGGAACTTAGGAGAGAAGCAGCAAAGCCAAGTGCAGCAGCAGCAAGGAGCACTAACAAAGGAAGCTGGATGGAGAATACAGCATCTGCTTGGCAGGACACAGAGGAATCCAGCTGAATAAGAACCAGGTGAGGAGTTTTGAAAGCACAAATGCACAAATTATTACTCTGCCTCTGAAAAGTCATCTCTTGTCAAAAGTGGTGATAGAGCCATCTTCCTATAGTAAAAGGAACTGATGAGCAGCACGCTGTGTGGTGGGGTAAATACTGAGGGTTTAATGGCACAGAGCAAAGGCCCTCGGTCTTCATAAGCTGGTGGGAAGCATTGCAGAGGAATAAACACACTGCGGGCAACAGCATCATCTACTTTCTATTACACTGTAAAGAAACGTGCTTTCCTGTGGCTGTTCACAGTACAGAGGGTGTCTCAGCAGTGTGTCTTCTCACAGATGGAGAAAGGAATCGCAGAATCATAGAACAACCATAGAATGGTTTGGGTTAGAAGGGACCTGAAGGGTCACCTAGTCCAACTTCCAGTAGTCATTCTTTTTCAAAGTCTTGCCCACTGTCTACCAACAGCTCACAGAGATGTTTGCTTTTTGTAATTCAAATCCCTCAGTCTTTACCACTGAACAATATTACAGGGACAAGTGCTTGTCCAATTACGAAAACAGGATTTTATGTTTCCTTTATGGGACACGCAATGCCGATTTAGATTCTGTTCTCAGACATTCACTCTTCACAGAATCACAGAATGGTCAGGGTTGGAAGGGACCTCTGGAGATCGTCTAGTCCAACCCCCTGCTAAAACAGGTTCACCTGGAGCAGATTGCATGGGGTCATGTCCAGGAGGCTTTTGAATATCTCCAGAGAAGGAGACTCCACAACCTCTCTGGGCAGCCTGCTCCAGTGCCCTGACATCCTCAAGGTAAAGATGCTCTTCCTCATATTTACATGGAACTTCCTCTGTTGCGGTTTGTGCTCATTGCCCCTTGTCCTGCTGCTGGGCACTACTGAAAAGAGGCCAGCCTCTTGACACTCACTCTTAAGACAGCTGTAGATGTTGATAAGGTGCCCTCTCAGTCTTCTCCAGGCTAAACAGATCCAGCTCTTTCAGCCTTTCCTCATAAGGGAGACGCTCCAGTCCGCTAAGCATGTTTGTAGCTCTCCGCTGGACCCTATGCAGCAGTTCCCTGTCCCTCTGGAACTGGGGAGCCCAGCACTGGACACAGCACTCCAGATGCAGCCTCACCAGGGCAGAGTAGAGGGGGAGGATCACCTCTCTCGACCTGCTGGCCACGCTCCTCCTAACCTGAAGGCCCCAGGATCCTGTTGGCCTTCTTGGCCGCCAGGGCACACTGCTGGCTCATGGGCGACTTGTTGTCTTCCAGGACTTCCATGTCCTTCTCCACAGAGCTTCCAGCACATCAGCCCCAGCCTGTGCTGATGCATGGGCTTGTTCGTCCCCAGGTACAGGACCTTACACTTCTGCCTTTGTTGAACTTTGTTAGGTTCCTCTCCACCCAACTCTCCAGCCTGCCCAGGTCTCGCTGAATGGCAGCACAGCCTTCTAGTGCATCAGCCACTCCTCCCAGTTTTGTATCATCAGCAAACTTGGTCCCTCCATCCAGGTGGTTGATGAGTAAGTTGAACAAGACAGGACCCAGCACTGACCCCTGACGAACATGGAGGCTACAGGCCTCCAACTAGACTCTGTGCTGCTCATCAGAACCTTCTGAGCTCTGCCATTCAGCCACTCCTGAATCCACCTCACTGTCCACTCATCCAGCCCACACTTCCTGAGCTTAATTTATGGGAGACAGTGTCAAAAGCCTTGCTGAGGTCAAGGTACACAACATCCACCACTCTTCCCTTGTCTACCTAGCCAGTCATTCCATCACAGAAGGCTATTAGATTGGTCAGACATGATTTTTCCTTGGTGAATCCATCCTGATAACCTTCTTTTCCTCCACGTGCTTAGAGATGACTTCCAGGATGAGCTGTTGCATCACCTTTCCAGGGATGGAGGTCAAGATGACCAGCCTGTAGTTGCCTGGGTCTTCCTTCTTGCCCTTTTTGAAGACCGGAGAGACATCTGCTTTCCTCCAGTCCTCAGGCACCTCTCCTGTTCTCCATGACCTTTCAAAGATGGTGAGGAGTGGCTTAGCAATGACATCTGCCATCTCACTCAATGCTCAGAGGGGCATCCCATCAGGGCCCATGGATTTGTGGATGTCAAGTTGATTAAGTGATCTCTCATTCAATCGTCCTGGAACAAGGGAAAATCTTTCTTTCTCCAGACTTACTCTCATTTCCAGCGTCTGGGGAACTGAAGGGCTGGCCTCAGCAGTAAAGACTGAAGCAAAAAGGCATTTAGTAATTCCGCCTTCTCTGTATCCTTTGTCACCAGGGCACCCACCTCATTCAGCAGCGGGCCCATGTTTTCCCTAGTCATCCTTTTCCTGCCAATGTACTTGAGGAAGCCCTTCTTGTTGTCCTTGACATCCCTCGCCAGATTTAATTCCAAATGGACCTTAGCCTTCCTTGTCGCATTCCTGCACATTCTGACAATGTTCCTACATTCCTCCCAAGTGGCCTGTCCCTTTTTCCACATTCCGTAAACTTCCTTCTTCTGTTTGAGTTTTGCCAGAAGTTCCTTGCCCATCCATGCAGGCCTCCTGCCCCCTTTGCTTGATTTCTTACTCTTAGGGATGCACCTATCTTGAGCTTGGCGGAAGCCACGTATATTTTAAACCTTGTTAAATCTCCGTGGCCTCAATATTGGTATAGGGAGAGAGTCTTGTTACTGGGTCTGCAAGGGAAAAACAGTGCTGTTTAAAGCTTCCCTTAGAACTCAAAAAATAGGAAATAGATTTGTGAGTTAGCATGCAGGGTACCTGGGGTTACCAGATACAGGGAGAATCTGTGCAGATAGACCCTGTTCTGCCTTGCTTGCTCATTGAGGTCGCATTCTTATTCTGCTCAGAACATTCTGGCTTTCATGGTCTCCTGTCACCTTGAAGGCTTTGAATGGCAGGGCTGACAGCCAGCCTGCTGCTGCATTCCTATGGAAGCTGGCAGGCTTGCAGCAATACGGGCAGAAGCCTGTCTCCATGCCATCACCTCTGTGTAGTTGGTGCAGTTGTTTGTCTTCTAGCGTATTGCCGTGATTCAAACTTTCAGGGGATCGCTCTGGCAGACCTGCTCTCAGAAAAGGCAGACCACAAAGTATCCTGGCACGCTGCAGTAAGCAAGCAGAATATGTCAGTGCAGTTATTGTGGTGCTCTCTGTACACATGCAATTGATGTGAGTGCATAAAGAAGATCAAAGCCAAAACTCCATCTCATCTTGCTCCCCTTAGTCTTTCAACTGCTTACCTTCACTTGGCAGAGGCAGCTTCAGTAGTTAATTTTAGAGTAGCAATGGTCTGTTTTGAAAAGGATGTTAAACCTGCCCTTTGCCATGCTGCTGGCAGGATTAGTGATAAAAAGGATCAGGAAAAAACAGGAGTGCACCCTGGGACCTTTCAGAGGGCGCTGTGGAGTTGAGTGCCTTGGTTGCCAGGGGGATGATGTTCAAAGAGCCTTTGTTCCAGGTAGAACAATGGGTCCTTTAAGCCCACATCACTAATTAAGGCTATTCTTTCCAGCTTCCACAAAATAGGTGTTTATCCAGAGGAAATTTCGGTTTGTCTTATCTATCAGCATGGTTAGCTGTAAAAGTGTCCAGCAGGATTAGTAAATGTCCAGCAGCTTCTAGGTGTTCTGTCTGGTGACCTCCAGCCTGGAGGGCATAAGGTAGGCGGAGGGAGCCTGGCACTGCTGGAGCACTGCTTGCACGGCTTGTGCTGAACAGACTTTTATACTCGGTAGACAGTACATTTGAATGGATAGATTTTGTGAAATACTAAAAACAAAAGCATGGAAGTCACTTGTACCCTCAGTACTCACTGATCCTTTATTCCTGACTCCAGAAGGTCCAGAGCATTACAGACTAAGTTAATCAGAAAGCTATGGGGAGGGTTTATTTAAATTAACAAATTAATGGGTTTCCTATCCGTATTAATCTTTCTATTCACCCTGAAAGGGAGACTTCTAACAATTACTGTATTTTTCTGTGCATATACAGTACTGCAATCACATGATAACAGCATAAGTTTGATTATCTGAAAATAGAAATTTTGTTTAAAAAATGAATCATTATTACTAGGGGAAAAGTACAGAAAAGAACACATATAACCATTAATTAAAAAGTCTCATTTACTTCATCAGGAAACATACAGCTATTGTTGACTTCAATATCTGAACAAATTTTCCCAGCTACTGCTGCAAGTTTTGGTACAAAAAAAAAAAAAAAAAGAAAAAGTTGGAATTATCACTGCGAACATGGGCATAATGCTTATTAATATAAGGACGTGGTTGTTCCTCTACAGCCGTGGCTTTTTTTTGGAATGGTGAAAAGGCAAAGCTTTTGGATCATTGCATTTGGTTGCTTCATAAAGCTGCCTGGCTTTTCCAAAGCAGTCAGGTGGCTCTGCTTGTTGGGTCACACGTGGAAAGGAAGGCAGGAATATTTTCTGAGGAAAGAAGTAGATTCACAAAGTAGGATTCGTCTGACCACATTAAAGCATCTATATGGGAGCTAGTGACCCCCAGCTTCTCTTACAGTCAAAGGAAGAAAATGTGCTGCTGAAATAATCTAAAATAGTACCTTAATCATGCATTAAAAGTGCCTGTTCCTTTTCATCAGCCAGAAGGGGTATGAACATTAGAGTGAATAGTTCAGAAGAAGACAATCTGTAACGTCAAAGCACAAGAATTTCTATGATCCTTGATACTTACACCTGCCCATGATGAATCTAATTTTCTCTATCTTATAGGGAACAACGCTTATCCTGTGCTATAAAGCACAGACTAATATTTTATGATGACATGGCTGGTCTTTACAGAAATATCTGCTATTGGAAGAGCTAGAGATCAGACAAAACCTTTGGGGGATGTGGGAGAAATACAGTGGGGACTTCTTTCAAAAAGAGAAGGAGTGAAAACTGAGGACTCCGGGTCTTTTGCAGAAGAAAATTCTTGGTTTAACTTGTTCTCAAATTTAAATGAAAGACAATTTTTAGTTCAGTACCACTCTTTTGTTACTTCCAGCAGTCTGAAGCTTGCTGCAAGCAAAGACAATTATTTCATTATTCAGGAGTGACTGTTGTAATGGGAGGAAAAATTGCTGTAACTCCTATTCCATCCAGCGGTCTTTCCCAGTGCCAGCTTATTACCTGAGAAGATCAACAGCCCTTTTCTGTTTAAACAGAACAGGAAAATACTAGGTAGTGGTAAACAGTAGCTTTTACATAGGTCAATAGAAAGTAAAGACCTTTCTACCCCTGTGTACCAAATCTATAGTCTGCAGTCATGATTTTCAACCTAGGTAGTTGTTATTTCTGAATAAACCCATGCAACTCAGAGTCCCAAACAGTTTTTTTTCTGTAGGAATTCCTATCAAACTTAAGAAATCTGCTGGGAAACCCATGGAAGAGGTCCTACTTCAGATATACCATGAACATCCCGAGGCTACACCAAAATATAAAACAATCCATCTTTTCCATCTGAGAAGAAAAGAGAACCATACAGAGCACATACAAATGTACCATGGGAAGAGCTGTGTGCAGTCACACTGAAGTTCTGTCTAGCCCAGTACCAAGCACATAGTGGAAAGTATAAGGAAAAAACATTTGTGTTTTTTTTATTATTTTTAAGAAGAGAACAGGTATTTTCCCAGAATAGTCTTGCCATTCCCCATTATTTGTGGCTTAGAAACATCCAGATTCCAATCACAATGGACTCTTGTACCAAGAGTTTGTCAGACTGATCTTTGAATCCACTTACATTTTAGAATCCACTACTCTGAGGCAAAGACTTCCTCAGCACTTTGTAAAGAGATATCATCAAATATGAAAAAGGTGCCTTTTTTGCCTATTTTGATCTCAAGTGTTCTCCCTTAATGTACCCCTGACAGCTGTCTGAGATAGGAAGATACTATCTTGAAGGAAGAAGGACCTTCCTTCTAGCATGAATAAACTTTCTGCTAAAGGCAACTTCCCCAAAAAATAAACTTTTCGTTTTTTTTCCTTTTCAGCTATTTTTAAGCCACCAAATCCAGGCCATCTTGTTTAAGTAGACAGAAATAATTTCTGAGAGAGCTTTTCAGTATCCTTCAATCTAAACAGAAGTGTAAGTGTCTTTCTCAGACACTTGCCATTGTAATCACAAGGCCAATTATTTATTTTGATGTTTGCAGTTTAGAGAACTGCACACACATCCCTGTTGTGTGCAGCTTTAGGAACTCGACACAGTAACTGCATTTTACATCTTCTGCTCTTTAGGCTTAATTACCTTTCAGCTGCTGACGTAATTCTTTTCATTCTGTTCCACAAATTCATGAAAGTTTTTCTCTTTCATTAGAAGAGTCAAAACCAGCTCTGTTCAGTGCTCCACCATCTTAACTTTATAAACCACAATTTCAAATAGTCTTTCAGAATCCACTTCTACCTGCACAAAACTGTGTGCAGAAATCATTTACTTTTGCAAGACTCAGCACACTTGATTGCACACATACATCCACACAAAAGGAATTCAAACCCATAGGACATCTTTACCTCCTACGTGTGCTGTATGTGCACCCCCTTGATTGCATTGGGACTTTTAAAGATCTTACTTAAAACCCTGATTTCATTGAAACCAATGACAAAAATCTTCCTAACTGGCAGAATCAGAACTAGAATTATGCCTTCTATTTTTGTGTTTGCATACAATTATTTGATTGAATGTGATGAAAAATTATGCTTAAATTCTACCAATATTGACCCAGAAACCTTGATACCAGGCTATTTTTCTTCCTTGACTTAGCTTAGACCAAGAAAAGAAAAAGTTTTAAATTGCAAAAATTCTCCCAGATCCTTATCTTATTAAAGATAAGATCTCTAGAGATCTTACCATCTCTAAACTTCTACCTGTTCCATACTTATTGCTTACCTGGTGACATCTTCAATGATCTTTTCTCTGAGGTACACACCATACTGACCGTGACATGCTCATTCAATCAGAAAGAAGGAAAATTCCATGCAGCTTTGGCCAGAATGAGTCTGCTTTCAGATGCTGTGGCTTCATTATCTGCCACAAACCATTCAGAGAAAATCTCTCCGTAGGGAGGGGGGAGGAAATGACAGAAAAATATTGTCAGGTAATAACAAGTAAATCCATGAGTCATAAATTACTTGCTGAAAGGAGCAAAGAGCAAAATTGTGTTTTTGCCATTGACTTAATGGGAACATGAGCAGAAGTATGCAGTTTTTTGCTCTGATTTACAGGATTGAATCTAGTTATGAAAAGCTGCTAACTAGAAATGAAATTTGTATGTTTTTTAGCAAAGTAAAAAATGAGGTTTCTTCTAAGTTATTGGTGTACTTAGGCAGTAAATTAACACATTCTTATCATTGCAAAGTTGAGGCTTCTGCTACAATATGACTGCATAACAGAGGTCACTTGCCTAAATTGATCAGATTAATGTGCTGATGCTTTGAGGTATGAAAGGTCGCTGCACACTAACCACTGGAACAGTCAGCTGGAGATAGTGTGTTTAATTTCCCATGACCCAGGTATCTTGCAGCCTTGTGTGCGTATCTGTGTATAAGAGATGTAGAAGATCATTCAGGCCTCAGTCTTAAAATTGTGTTCCTCTCCACCTCCTGAAATTTTGCAACTACAGTCAGGCTCCCTGGCATATGATTCTTTCATATACCAGAAGTACTCAGAGGAACTGTATACAAACCTGACAAACAGGAATGTGAGGCAGGATCAGCTAAGAGCTCCTGATCCTTCTGCAAGCAGGAGGAGTAATTTGGGATTATCATTCAGCTAGTAGGATTAAGGTACATAATTGCAATGACAGTCTCCTAGTATTTCTTCTCCTTTCCCCTACCCGCAGAAGTATTAAACCTTGAAAAATGAGTTGACATATATTGAATATAAAACAGGCAAAAGGGAAGACTATTTCCACTTGATTCATGCTATGATGAGAGGTGTGAGAGAATTGCCATTTGTGTTATCAAGATTGTTTCTGAAGCTGTCAGCCACATGTTGTTTCTGTACAATGGACAAAGTCATTTTTGCCCTCAGATTCATGCTACCCTTGATTTATTCCCATGAGGCTTCACATGCCACCACCTGCAAAGGGACAGGATCTCAGGAGCTAGTTGGTTTCAGTCTGTCATACGGCTCTCAGCATACAGAGCAGATGGAAAGGGTGGTGGGTAGTTGCAGGCATTTCAGATACAAATGATCTCATTTAACTCTGTGGGCAACTATATTACAGGCAGCTAAAACTGAGCTATTCATCTAAACTTCCAATAGACCCAGCGGAGAAACACATTCTTATGCATAATCCAGACAACCTATTTTAGACATCTGCCTTCAGATGAGATTAATGAGACCCAGAAATGTCTCTTTCTCTTTATCAGTTACAGTGGAAGTCTAGACAAGTAACCCTGATGTAGGCATCTATGCTGTACATCCTAACTGTCAGGTGATTTGACTTTCACATTTTCTTCTTCATCCAATAACAGTAGACACTTGACAGATAATGATAGAGAGAAACAACCTGAATCCAAACTGCTTCCCTGCTAAAAGATCTGGAAAGGCTGCAGCCTGGGAAATCTTGGTTGAAAAAAAAAGTATAGAAAGAGAAGTTGCTGAAAGGTCATAGGACTGACAGAAAAACTCAGTTTAGAAGGGATCTTGGCATGTCAGCTAATTTAAAATCTTGCCCAAAGTACAGTCAGCTATGAGATCAGACCAGGTTGCTCAGGGCTTTACACAGCTGGGTCTCGAAAAATTCCAAGGGCGGACACTGCTTAGCCTCTCTGGGCAATCTGCTCCACTGGCTGACTGTACTCTCAGGAAAAAAGTTTCTTCTCTCTTGTTTCAACTTGTGCCCGTTGTTGCCCTCCTGCCATGCACCACTGCGAGGAGCCTGGCTCCATTTCCTTGATGACCCCTCATGGGTACTGGGGGAGCTGCTAGGTGTCTCCAAAAAACAACCCTTCTCCAGGCTTAACAAGATCAGCTCTCTGCACAGGGCAATAACTCCAGCCCCGTCACCTTTGGGTCCCTCCACTAAGCTTCTTCTAATTTGTCCATGTCTTTCCTATTTTGGGAGGCCGAAACTGGACACAGTATCTAGATGTGGTCTTTGCATTTGTCCTTGCAGAATTTTATGAAGTTGCTGTTGGCACACTCCTCCAACCTGTCTGGGTCCCTCAGGATGGCAGCCCTACCCTTAAGCATATCAACTGTTCCCCCAGCTTGGTGTCATCTGCAAATTTGACTAGAATGCACTTTGCCACCTCTGCCAAGTCATTGATAAAGATGTTAAACAGGACAGGTCCCAGGATAGACCCATTAACCACTGATCATCCAAACAGCTTTTTACCCATGTAGTTGCCCACACATCCACACCATTAAGTCCTAACCTGGATACAGATGGCAGTTGCTCCTTCAGGTTCTTAGATACAGGAGCATCATCTGACTGACATGAAACAGCCTCATCCTAGAGTCCTGTTTTAATGTTAACGCTATCATGAAGACATTTCCTCAGTGCTCTCCCCATGAGAGATGTGAGGGTTTTGTGGGACCAGTTCATGCCTGAGTGGGCCAGGGATGATGTAATCAACCGCTCCATATGGAAGAGATTTAGTGAATATGCCTTCCATGGACCTACGTAGTCTTGCTTCCAAAGCTGCTCTGCATACTGAAATGACTTGCCAGGGTCTTCCTTCCAGGTCTGCAGAGAGGTTCAGCACTCCCAGGATCAAGATTGGATGTGATCTTTGGGAAGGTCTGGAAAAGTCCTTCACAGGATTTCTGCCTCTACAAATTATCCTGGAAGGTGGAATGCAAACAGTCAATGCACATGTCATATATTATGTATGCAACTTCTCAATCAGTGTCTCTGCTGTCTACAGTTGGCTTCAACAAAGACAAGAGGCTTTCTGGTTCCTGATCTCCTACAAGAAAGCAAAGGAGATATTGTTAGATTGAGGAGTTAGAGAAGGTCATATCTCATCCAAAACTGATGACTGTCTGCATCCTCACTTGTCCTTGTCAGGGAAGGATGGTAAAATTTAGCTTTAGCCTGACTGGAGAACTGTGAAGCAGGAGACTGAGCACAAAAACTTTACATTTTTTTCACGTGGTATCCCCCAGGATCCTGCTGGTTTGCAGGGAGATATCAGTTTCTTCTATAGGTTTAAAATACAGGAGCAAAAGCTACTAGCATAACAATTAAGATTCCCACAGAGGACTATGGCTTTGCTCAGCTGTACATCGTGAATCACTTGCTCTGGTTAATCTAGCACCAGCAAAGCAAGTCAAGCATCAGTTGTGCAGTGAAAGTAATGACCTTCTCCAAGTAGATGACTAGTTTCTTCAAGGCTGATCCAAAGACCATGGAGTCATAGACAGAAGATTTAGATTAATTTTATGACAGAAATTTTCAAGCTAGGTTGTGGCAGCCTCCTTCAGGACATTCTGCAATGCCCTTGTGCAGCAGAGAAAAACACAGAAAAAAAATCCCCCAAAACCAGTGCAAAATAAACAGAACGAAATGGAACGTACAAAAAGAGCACAATTTAGCAGAGCTGATGATTAAGTAAGTACTAAAAGTAAATATTTTTCCTATTTTCCACTGATGTGAAAAAACACCACCACTTGAGATGCTCCTAATTATATACAACTATTGGAAACCATCCCAGGCTTCCCAAGACATTCAGCCAATTTCTCATGGAATAACAGAATGCTAGCATGTACATCAGAAAAATAGGCTTCGTAAGCATGAACTGGTACCCAAGCTGATCCAAAGTAAAAGAAAGCAGAGTTACAAATAAAAGACATGACGACCTCCACTAACCTGGGAAGCTTTTTTCCAGATCCTGCTGGTATAAGGAAACAGCCAAAATGTTGATTCATACAGAGTTCCCCAAACTCTTTATTCCCCAAGCTTTCTTATCAAGGTTTTGTTTCAAAGCAAATCTATTGGTATAGCCACCATCTGACATGCAGAATAATATATAATAAGAAAGTTTTCATGCAAACACAAGTTAACCAAAAAAGATGGAAGGATGGAATGTTTCCCTTGTTTTGGGTGGATCGTGGGAACACTTATGTAGGAGATGTGTGCATTTTGTTACATGGAGTGGTTACAAAAAAGTTGTACATCACATAATAACTTTTCCCTTAATAAAACCTTTTACAAGTAGGGGCTTTTTTTCCATTAAATGCTCCGATTTTCCTCTCTTAAAAGTGAAAAAAGTGTTTATATATTCATTAGAAAGTGTTTGGATACTCAAAAAAAAAAAACAAAACAGGCCAAAAACCCCAAGAGATTAAATTATGATGGAAATCTTTAACTTCGTGCTTGAATAACATTAGTAGCATATCCATGGTGGTTTTCTACACGTAGAAAAAATCTATCTCATATGCTTTAGTGTAGGTTAAAGACGTTCCTAGTACCTATCAAACATATCTTCTATTTAAAATTCTTCCTATGCATCCCATCCTAAATGTGAAATATGAGTAGCATTACATTATTTGGGGCTTCTGTGCTATAAGTATTATTTCATCAACATGTCACATGTTTATATCATATTTACAGATGAAGGTTTCTTCAAAAGCTATTTGTCCCTTTTCCTCCTCACAACTGTAATCAATACATACAAATTTTGCAGATGCCTAATTTTACACTCCAGTTAAAACAGTAATTGCTAGGAAACAGCTAGACTCAAAAAATCAAGCACCACACAATCCTTGGCATGGAAGCTAGGAAGTCGCTCAAATTTTGGAGATTTTTAATATCCCATCAAATTTCTAAGAGTGAGTTCATTTCAAACTCTTTCTAAGAGAGCTTCAGATGTCTATAACAAAATAAACCTTGCAGAGGTCCTTTATTAAAACCAGAGGAGGCAAGGCTGCTTGTTTCACTTTGAATTTCCAAAAAAAAAGGCTGAACTGGGGATTTTAAGATGATATTTAACAAAAAGTCACCTAAAGTTTTTCTGCATTAAAAATGTTCTTACTGTACAATATGTCGCTAAAATAGAATTACAAGCTGATGTACCTACTGTATTTTAATATTCAACCAAATTAGAACAAAGCTTACTGTAAGTTACATACAGAAGGTGGTATTAACCTGATTCAATACAGACATTGTATCTCAGTGAATGTCTCTATTCTCCCTTTATCGTCTGTGGAACTATTTCTGTCGTTCACTTCACTTCATCCTAAATTAAGCACTTCCATTTGCCGAATGACTTTTGCTCTAAAAGCACCCATTGCCTGTCACAGAGTTCACAGGGTGCTAGCTCAGATGTCTACAATGGAAATACCTAAGATTCAGTGAAAGGAATCTCTGTCGGATCCACTGGGAAATATACATATTCTGTATGTTAGGGTTGATTGGGATGCCCCAGAAACTGAGATTGGCTTGGTAAAGTCAGCCTAGAAACATGGAATCATGGAATAGTTTGGGTTAGAAGAGACCTTTAAAGGCCATCTAATCCAACCCTCCTACAGTAAGCAGAGACATCTTCAACTAGATCAGGTTGCTCAGAGCCCCATCCAACCTGACCTTGAATGTTTCCAGGGATGGGGCATGTCCCATCGAATCACAGAATCACAGAAAGGTCAGGGTTGGAAGGGATCTCTGGAGATCTTCTAGTCCAACCCCCTGCTAAAGCAGGTTCACCTGGAGCAGGTTGCAGAGGATCATGTCCAAGTGGGTTTTGAATGTTTGCAGAGAAGGTGGCTCCATAATCTCTCTGGGCAGCCTGTTCCAGTGTTTCACCACCCTCGCTGTAAAAAATGTCTTCCTTGTATCTGGTCTGAATCTACCTTCTTTTAGTTTAAAATCACTACTTCCTGTCCTATCGCAACAGGAGTTGCTAAAAAGCTTGTCTCCATCTTTCTTATAGGCCCCTTTTTTAAGTACTGCAATGAGGTGTCCCTGGACCCTTCTCTTCTCAAGGCTGAGCAATCCCAGCTCTCTCAGCTTTTCCTTATAGAGGAGGTATTCCATCCCTCTGATCCTCTTCATGGCCCTCCTCTGGACCCACTCAAACAGGTCGATGTCGTTCCTGTGCTGAGGACCCCAGAGCTGGATGCAGTACTGCAGGTGGGGTCTCACTAGAACAGAGCAGAGGGGCACAATCACCTCCCTCCACCTGCTGGCCACACTTCCTTTGATGCAGCCCAGGTTATGCTTGGCTTTCTGCCTGTGAGCGCACATTGTTAACTCATGCCTAGCTTTTCATCCACCAGTACCCCCAAGTCCTTCTCTGCAGGGCTGTTCTCAATGCCTTCACTGCCCAGCCTGTATTGATACCCAGGATTTTGCCCTGACCCAGGTGCATGACCTTGCACTTGGTCTTGTTGAACCTCATGAGGTTATCAATCATAGAATCATAGAATCATTTAGGTTGGAAAAGACCTTTGAGATCATAAAGGCCAACCATTAACCCAGGACTGCCAAGTCCATCACTAAACGATGTCACTAAGCACTGCATCTATGCGTTTTTTAGACACCAGGGATGGTGATTCCACCACTTCCCTGGGCAGCCCGTTCCAATGCTTGATCACCCTTTCACTGAAGAAATTTTTCCTAATATCAATCTAAACCACCTCTGGTGTAACTTAAGGCCATTTCCTCTTGTCCTGTTGCTTGTTATCTGGGAGAAGAGACCGACCCCCACCTGCCCACAGCCTCCTCTCAGGTAGCCATAGAGAGCAATAAGGTCCCCCCTGAGCCTCCTTTTCTCCAGGCTAAACAACCCCAGCTCCCTCAGCCGCTCCTCATAGGACTTGCTGTCTAGACACTTCACCAGGTTCGTTGCCCTTCTCTGGACATGCTCCAGCACCTCAATGTCCATCTTGCAGTGAGGGGCCCAAACCTGAACGCAGTATTTGAGACGTGGCCTCACCAGTGCCAAGTACAGGGTGATGATCACTTCCCTAGTCCTGCTGGCCACACTGTTTCAGATACATGCCAGGACCCTGTTGGCCTTCTTGGCCACCTGGGCACCCTGCTGGCTCACGTTCAGCCGGCTGTCGACCAGCACCCCCAGGCCCTTTCCCACCAGGCACTTGCCAGCCCCCCTTCCCCCAGCCTGTAGCGCTGTGTGGGGCTGCTGTGACCCAAGGGCAGGACCTGGCACTTGGCCATGTTGAACCTCATACAGTTGGCCTCGGCCCATCGATCCAGCCTGTCCAGATCCCTCTGCAGAGCCTTCCTGCCCTCCAGAAGATGAACATTCCCACCCAACCTGGTGTCGTTTGCTGACTTCCTGAGGGTGCACTCGATTGCGTCATCCAGACAATTGATAAAGATATTAGACAGGACTGGCCCCAGTACTGAGCTCTGGGGAACACCACTTGTGACTGGTTGCCAGTTGGATGTAACTCCATTCAACTCCACTCTTCGGACCCAGCCATCCAGCCAGCTTTTAACCCAGTGTAGAGTACACCCATCCAAGCCATGAGAAGCCAGTTTCTCCAGAAGGATGCTGTGGGAGATGGTGTCAAAGGTTTTACTAAAGTCCAGGTAGACAAACATCCACAGCCTTCCCCTCATCCACTAGGTGGGTCATCCTGTCATAGAAGGAGATCAGGTTTGTCAACCAGGACCTGACTTTCATAAATCCATGCTGGCTGGGCCAAATTCCCTGGCTGTCCTGCACATGCTGTGTGATGGCACTCAGGATGATCTTCTCCACAGCCTTTCCCAGCACCAAGGTCAGGCTGACAGACCTGTAGTTCCCTGGATTCTCCTTCCTGCCTTTCTTGTAGATGGGCATCACATTGGCTAACCTTCAGTCTTCTGGGACCTCTCCAGTTTGCCAGGACTGTTGATAAATGATAGATAGCAGCTTAGCAACCTCCTCTGCCAGCTCCCTTAGTATCCTTGGGTGAATCCCACCCGGCCCCATAGACTTCTGCACATCTAAGTGGAGCAGCAGGTCAGTAACTATTTCCTCCTGGACTGTGGGGACTTCATTCTGCTCCTCCTCATTCCTGTCTTCCAGCTCAGGGGGCTGAGTACCCAGTGGGAAGCTGGTCTTACTATCAAAGAATGAGGCAAAGAAAGCATTAAGTAGCTCAGTCTTTTCCACATCCTTTGTGGCAATGTTCCCTGCTGCATCCAAGAAAGGATAGACAACATCTGTAGTTCTTCCCTTGTCCACTGATGTAGTCACTCCATCATAGAAGGCCACTAGGCTGGTCAGGCAGGACTTGCCCTTGGTCAAGCCATGCTGTCTGTGTCAAATCATCTCCCTGTCGTCTTTGTGCCTTTGCATAGCTTCTAGGAGGATCTGTTCCATGGTCTTCCCAGGCACAGAGGAGAGGCTGACAGGTCAGTAGTTCCCAGGATCCTCCTTTCTACCCTTTTTAAAAATGGGTGCAGTTTCCCTTTTTCCAGTCACCAGAGACTTCACCTGACTGCCATAACTTTTGAATATCATGGAGATTGAATCGGCAACCGCATCAGCCAGTTCCCTCAGGACTCTGGGATGCATCCAATCAGGTCCTATAGACTTACATATGTTCAGGTTCCTCGGGTGACCTCGAACCTGATCTTCTCTTACAGTGGAAGGGACTCTGCTCCCCTAGTCCCTGCCTTGCAGTTCACCCACTTGAGAGGTGTGGGGAGACAGGCTGCTGGTGAAGACTGAGGCAAAAAGGTTGTTGAGTACCTCAGCATTCTCCTTGTCCATTGTTACCAGTTTCCCAGTCTTGCTCATCAGGGTGGATACATTTTCTTTGACCCTCTTTTTCTGGCTGACAAACCTGTGGAAGGTCTTCTTATTATTCTTTGCATCACTTGCCAAGTTCAGCTCCATCCGCACCTTGGTCTTCCTGACCCCATCCCTACACAACCAGGCAGTGTCCCTATGTTCCTGCCTGGATACCTGCCCCTGATTCCACTGGCTGTGCATTTCCTTCTTGCCCTTTAGCCTGACCAGCAGGTCTTGACTCAGCCATGATGGTCTCTTGCCTTCCTTGCCTGATTTCTTACACCTGGGGATTGAGAGTTCTTGTGCTCTATGGAAAGCATCCTTAAAGATCTTCTAAATTCAATAGACTGCTGCCTACTGCCAACTTGTTGATGTCTGATACCTACATTGCACCACAGAGAGTTCAAAGTTTGGGGTTTTTTTCTAGATCTCAGAAAATAAGGTCTCAGTAAATAAGAAATCTTCTTACGCTTCCAGGTGTCCCATTAACCCTGAGGTAATGTGGTCTTGTTTGATATGGGCTGTGGAACAGCTCATCATCCACACAAGCAAATAGCTTGTTGCACCTAGCATGTCTCTGAGATACCGAAGCCTGAGGACTAGCTAAGGTGGAAAAAGATAGGCACACATCATGGTGTCTTTCTACACAGGGATCCTGAGTATGGAGAGGTAGTAATTTGGCTTTTGGCAGTTCCTTGAGCTCAGACCTCAGCTGGAGTGAGGTAAAACACACTTCAATGCTTTGGAGTGATACAGAGCTGATTCACCCAGAGTGACTCACCCTGTTAAGGATGTTCCTTAGCTGTAGGCTGGCCAGAAACGCCAGAGAAGCTGCAAAGTTTGTGAGCAATGCAAATAACTGAAAAACAACCCCTTCAGAACTTGCAAATTTGTAATTGTGTCAAGAGATACGGCTTCTCAGTTCTGCTGGCGCAGCTGCTTCTGGGCTGCCCCACGGCAGGGAAAGCGATCCAGGCTAAATCAGGCACCGGAGCAGTGCTCTAAGAGGGGCAAGGGGGGAGAACAGCAAATGCAGGGCACTTTGATGGGACCGTATTAGGGAGGAGCTGCCTGTATAACAGATATGTGGGAAATCTCGGTTTTGTAGGTTCTTTGTAGTGGGAGAGGTGAAGAAGAGTGGGGGATGCTGAGGGTGACAACCTTTTAATCTGGCTGGTTATCAGCAAGAAGACAAGCACCTGCCCACAGCGTTGCCAAAGCAAGCACACAGAGCACCCACCTCGCCTAGTGATTCATTCACGGAACAAGCATAACAGAGCACTACAGGATAGCTTTATCATATGATTATCTCATTTCCTTCAGGATTAGATGTTTTGGGGTTTTTTTCTTCTTTCTTGTCATAGTTTTTACAACTTCTAAATTTCTCAATTAACTTTAATTAAGCTCTCCTTAGGTCTAACAGAGAGCCCTCGAACTTGCTAATTCTGCAGCTTGCTTGTATTTTTTTCTTGGACTTACCACTTCATTTTCAAAGCCTACACTATAGAGATTTAGAGTGGATTTTTTTTACTGTTCAAGTCATATTATTAGATAAAACATTGTTGCACCTCTTCCCGGATCACAGCCATTTTTACTTGGTAGGAAAGTATTTTTCCTTAAAATAACTATTTTTTATTCCCTGCTCTATAACATGAGCAGAACATTTAAGGTAGCAATATGCCGAAAGTTACTTCCGTAATCCAGGAAATGAGAAGGAGTGAGCACCATGGTAACTTGGCTACAGGTTTGATTTATAAAGTCAAAAGTTTACCTTTTCACAAAACCGGTTCAGAACTAATGTTGAGTGTTCACCTCATCATTTGCAATAGGAGGAAGAAAAAAAAAAAAAAAAAAGAGGGAAAAGTCAAAAAAGGAAAAAAAAAAAAAAAAGCTGGCATAATCCAGTAATTTATTTATGTATAAAAGGCTGGATGTGATTTGTGCATTATAAGAACCACATTTGTTTTCTGCTGGTAGCATATGCGTTGTACAGTTTGCAGCACCAATGACATTAACAAAATCTTGAAAGTCATAAAACTTCAGTTCTGCCTGCTGTTGCTCGCCTATTGTTCTGTCAGAGAGAAGAATGTATTACCTGCTTCCCTGAGAAGGAGCAGCAGTTGTCTGCACATGGAAGATTAGCATTGCATGGAATGCTTCCCTGCTGGAGTATAGAAGGTGTTAATAATCTAAAGAGTTTGAACAGCTGTTACCTTTACAGTAATTACCATAATATTTCCTGATTGACTACACTATGCATACTCTACTCTTTCTTTTTTTTTTTTTTTTTTAATTGAAACTGCTATTAGAGTAATACATTTATTCATTTTCTGGGATTATTTACCATTTATACACTGACAAAGTTCATAAAATGAATATAAAAATCAGAAAACAGATGTAATGTTTCACAAGTTCTGTTTCCTAAGGTTCTGTATGTATTGTCTTAATACAAACAGTGTGAACAACAGCATTAAAATACAAAGGGCTACATCCACAGAATACCTCATGAAAGGATGAAAACTGAAAAAAATCAGGTTTTTGAGCCTCCTTCTTAGTTATGGAAACCTAAGTACCAAGTTTGGTAGCCCAGGTTCTCTAGACAGTAAAAGAAGAGCATTGAACAACTTCCCAGATACCCACATTGCCTGGTAGAAAATAATGAAGCGACAAGTGAATTCAACATTAGACTTCCCTGAGGTAGCTAGATGTCAAGTTTCAAGCCCAAGGGGCCCACTTTTGCAGCTCTTATTCTTGCAAGAAATCCAGTTTATTAAATTGCTTCATTGCCTCAAATAATGAATTTTTTAAAAAAGGAGTAGCAAAAAAACTTACACTAAAAAGCCTTCTTTCTATTTATTCTCATAAAAAGTGTTCATAATAAGATTCAATTTGTCCACGCTGGTTTTTCAAATTTTATTTAAGTGTTAGGTAACTAAGGTGCATCTATACTAACATTTATTTTGGGTCGAGAGAGTACTTTTGAAGAAAATCTGATTGCCTTGATGTTCAGTCAGCACTGGGTAACTGAGAAGGGGGGAAAGGAGATTATCACAGGTCTCATGGGGAAAAGCAAAATTATTATGAGTTATTTAAAGGAATGGTAGGAATACATAAAACTCCCGAAAGGCTAAAGGCAGGAAAGGGGAATAAAGGAGAGGGCATAAAAGGGACCAGTTACATGCAAGCAAGCTGCTGGTCAGCAGAGCTGCCTGGCAAACCCTGCCCCTGATCACTGCAGACTGTCATGTCATTTTACAAAATCCTTTTCCCAACAATTTGCTGTGTTATCCTGCTCTCCTTTCTCTGTGCATGTATTTGTGCGGTGCATATGTAATTCCTTAGCGATCTTTTAGCTGGACCAGCTAGTGAGTAGAAAATGCTTCATTTGGATCAGTGTCCATTTGCTTCTTTACCGAAAAGAAGAGGTTGGATTTGTTTCCTTAAAGTATTTTTGAAGCATTATTATATTATTAAGACAATTAATCAAACATATGTATATATAAACATATCACACTAAAGCAAATCCAGCCAGTCCTTTCTGGGGAATACAGAGATATAACCTGGAGTGAATGCAATGGTCCACACCACCCATAGGAAGGGTCTAGAGAGGACACTTAACTTCATAGCATTTCCAGAAATAATACCAGTCACGATGGTAATACAATAACTGTGAGCTCTATTTTACCACTGTGGTCCACTGTATTCATAATGGCATTTCGTCGGCCTGAACATGTGTAGGCATGTTCAGCATTAATGTCTGTATCTAGGCAAGTCAGCTTAATTATCCTTTATAGGCAGAATTTCAATAATCTGTGTTAAAACTATAATGGACCATGTGAATGTTTTAGGCCAGGTGAAACCCACAGCTGCTATTTATTCTGTGTTGACAAAAGGGGAACCTAGAGTGACTGGCTTAGGCATGAGCTATCTAACATGAGTGATAGTTTAATCTTCCCCTTTACCAATAAACTACCATGGTCAGGTATCTCCCATGCAGTGCCTACAGGAATTGACTTCCCAGCAGCTTGAATTATGGCAAGCAGACCATCAGCGGCATGGAGATGGTCTGTGCAAGGGATGGTCTGCTCCATTCAGGCTTCATCAGCCTGCAAGAGAGAAGCTGCAGCTGCAGAAGCTCTGCAAGACATGTTTGCCATGGAGCTCATCCTGTGCTAATTGCTTCCTTAGGTGACATTAACATCTGCTTGTTCTCTTGAAGAGCTAGAAGGAAAAGATGAAATGGAAACTAACCAGAGATGCTGTGGTGAGTGCTTGCATCCTTAGCTGGAGACAATGCCTCGTAAGTGGTGCCAATTGTGTCCTAGGACAGAAGGAAAACTAAGGTGACGTTTTCTTCAGTAGATACACATCATGAAAAATGTCATCATATTTCATATTTAAGTAAATCTAATAAAATTTACCAAATTATCAATTATTATGTTTCTTTATTTCCTTTTATATATAAAGATGTTATCTTAATGTATTTGCATGCAAACATGCCCATAAATACACACGTGGCCTTACAAACAGATTACATGGAAAAAGAAGAAACATTTCTATCCCTAAGGAAAAAAAAAAAGAACTCGGAGCTTAATCCCCAGTTGGGCAAATTAGGAAACCTGCTTGGATTATACCAGAGTTTCTGTGCAGCCTACAGGCTCAGGTTTCCTCCTGTTAAGACTGAGACACAGCAACTGGGGAGGAGGTGGGGGAAAAGCTGACTAATTATTCATTATGCTTTAATACACTGATTACAGTAGGCATTTCCTTTGTGATATGGCTGCAAGGTATCCACAGTGTCCATCTGGATATTGACCTAGCTAATATTGCCTGAATGCACCTTTGCACAGAATACAATTACATCAAAATAGATACATTTATTAAAACCTACTGATCTGCGTGTGTTTTGAGGGACACAAGAGGAAGTAATGCAGCCCACTTTTTACAGTAAACACTACAGGGTAGTTGACAATGTAATGCATAAATAATATGCATGCAGAAATTCTAGTAAATAAATTATATTTCCCACTCCACACATCTTTTCTCACTGAATTAAAATTTGGTGTTGTTGCAATAGGTTGGAGGGTTGTAATCATTGCTTCTCCCCCAGTGGTTCATTTTACTGTTCCTTATTCTAAATAACTAGTTTTTAGATGATAATTTGCAATGTTCTATTTTTCTTCCATGCAGTCTCTGAGTCTTATTGTCCTGAAAATGTTTCCTTTCTGGTACCCAATTCAACAAAGAACTAAACATCAAGTTAGGTCTGCAAACCTGAGAATAAATTGATTTACTCCAGCTGGAACTGACTGAACATACAGTATTTTAAGTGCTGTACTGGAACTGGCAAGGAGTGGTTTCTCTATTTAAAGATGAGCACATACTAACCGTTTTTCTGTTTTTCCTTATCCATCAGCAATAATCTATCCCCATGCTGGTTCTTATTTTTATTCCAATTCATCTCTTCAATTTCACAAAACATGAACTTGTTACTTAGCCTGCCCTCAGTTCAGCCTGTCTCCTCCGTCCAGTTCTTGGTAGCTGTGCCTTGAATTACACTAAGAAGCCCCGTAAATCTTGTCCTATCCATTGCATCCCCATCTGGCATCTTGCTAGTAGCACCAATTTCACTTTGGAGGCTGAGCTTGGAGGAGCTAGTACAATTGCTTTGGTGATATTTTGGATTGCACAGCATGGAAGACGACAGCAGAACTCAGCGCTTACAAACCAGCCAGCTCTAAAGTAACAAGAGAGGAAGATTTATTCTACTTCAGAGACTCACAGGTATTACAAAGCTCCATTCTGCTCTCACTGAAGCCAACAGGAGCCTTTCCTTTGATTTCAATAGGAGATGGATCAGTAGAGAGAATGAAAGGAGAGTTATAATTTCTCACAGTAATAACCTTCTTTCCCTTGCAAGGATAAACTATGCAGCTTTCAGAGTCTCTGTGCACCCTTGTAGGTCTCAGCAATTTCACTAGCTTGAATGGCATCTGTTTCCATTAAGTGTTGTATACAACAAAGAGCCATTTGATTTTTCATTACCACAGCAGTATCAATAATATAATTGCTCATATGAAAATATAACCAGCCTGCACAGAATTCAAGCTGGTGGCAGGCAGGCATACTAATGCAAAGAATTTATTGAATTAAAGACTCATTTATGTAGGGACAATCTGGAGACAATATACATTAAAGTCTTAGCTTTAAGCTAATAAAAGGATGATTTCCAAATCATATATCTTATAACTGACATTAAAATATTTAATCTAATCTTAGAATTAACTTTACATTGGTATTTGCTCAGCTTCTTGCTGATTTATTCAAATTATCACGTTCAACCTAGCTAAGAGTCATGTTTCCACCACAGCTTTGAATAAATTTTAAGCAAACTCATCAGTAACAGGAGTCACAGGATGTCTTTTTTACAAGCTAGCTATGCAGTGCTGCAATACTTAAAAATCAGGAGACCAGAATAGGAAGTGTCAGAGGACAAATCGCCATAGTCCTTTCACTGACCCTAATTATATGATGTATAATTTCAGATACAAAAAAACATCTACTACACTTCACCATACTTCAGAGAAAAAATTGTATTCCACAAAACCAGCAGAAAAAATAGACTAATGTGCCTTGAAAATAAAATTACTTTTTTTCACTGTTCTCGTTATTATTAATCTTAACATCTTCGCTGAAGATAAGTGGCACATTACAGGAAAGAAACGAGGTAATTGGTTCTTGTAGGTTCTGCATCTTCCCTTTGACCTATTAATTCGTAGACTGTTTACCCTACAGACATCTATGACTTTGAATAGAACTAAATCATTTGTTTCAATCCTCTCAGCCACTTACTGATAGACAGATATTGACCTGTGTGTTTTTTAGACATGTGGGAAAACACCCAGAAAATTTTGAAGGCCACAGTGCTTGTGAACACAATTAACAAAGACAGCAGGCCATCAGAGCTCTCTTGCTGAGGTGGTGTTTTAATATAACAGTGGCACAATTATTTTCTTAAATAACTAATGATTAATGTGGAAACGCTTTTTTTTTTTTAATATATGAAAGGGAAGCAAAAAGCTACCAGCAACAATTTGTGTTGATCCATAGTTTTTACAGCAAATGAGGCAAATATTTAAACTGGCACTCACACAAAAGTCCACAGTCACTTCAGCAAAAATTACCATTAAATGACCTTTCCAGTTTAAGTGAGATGTGTGTGTTGATGTTGTGAAATTCCATGTAACACATTTGCCATGATTCAGTGTCAGTCCATTCAGTAAATACAGGACATGTATAGGACAGCTATGTATTCAGAGGACGGCAAATACTGACAGATTTAGTTCCACGGAAGTCTCAGTTCAGTAAAGTGTTTAAAGATGAGATTAACTGTCAATGTGCAAATAGACCGGCTCTAGATTTACAGTCACGCATCCAAATGAAGGCATTTGCATCTGAAATAATGCAAATTATTTGTTTTGCCACTGAAAATTTAATAGATTATATGAAGAAACATAATAAAAAAGAAGGAAATCCCAGGACTCTCCTGCTGCGGTTTCATTGGTCATATCACAGTATTTAATGTTTTACTTGAAGGTCTGGCTAATAAATAATAATAATATGGCTTACTATAACGGTGTTTCTATACAAGTCCTCTTGACCATCTGAACTCCAAGCAGTAAAACATTAAAGTAACACAAGCTCTTCAACCTACCAGACAGATGTGTTTCTGTACAGAGCCAACACAAGCTCTGCATATGAATTCTGTCTCATCAAAGCCCTATTCTGAAGAGCTGGGGGACTTCAAAAGTGCTGAGTCCTTGGCTGAGTTAGGATGAATTGAACTCAGAATAAGAGTATATTGACAAAATGGGATTATTCAAGAGTTCTATACATCTCTAAGGATTTAGGCCCATGCCCATTGCCAAAATCAGATGTATTGATTATATTTATTTTTATTTTTCTCAGGATAATTGTGTCAACCCAAACATATTTGTGATTGTATTTAGATACTCGTAAGAGTTGTTCACATAGACCCAAATAGAAAGGAGAAGGTAACTGGCCAAGGAAGAAAATATTTAAAATTATGTTTATGGTAATAAGTAGATCATACATATCTTAATTTTGGCAGAGGAGAATGTGATCTTCAGGCTAAAAATGAAAGAAATCTTAAAGTTCACTTCGTTATTGCGTCCAGTGAAAGTAAAAAATTCATTTTCCATAGCACAGGAAGAAGTAGAAAAGGTAGCTATAGAAGTAGTGTTGGGTATGTTAAAGGCTTTCAGCTGATTGTTTATTTCTTCAGTAATTTAAAGCAATAATTTATACATCAAATGAAAAAATACAATCAAATCATAATCATCCACCATTTCATCAATTTTTGTAAATTAAATCAATTATTCAAAGTGCATGGCCTATTTCATGTGACCACACACAGTCCTAGCACGTCCTTGCATTTCTCACAGATTCATAACATGTCGATACATATTAAATATAGCTGGGTTTTGTTTCCACTTTCAGGTTTCATCTCATTTGGTTAGCAAAACATGTTGAGGCTTCATTTTTACATCATGACCTTGTCAAGATGAGTCTTGCATTTGTAGTCTGGAGAAACATTGGCCCAACCCTGCTGCATGCTGTTGTTCCATTATAACAAAATCCTTAAACACACGTGTAGCCTTCACACATAATTATCAGTAGTTCAGGTAATCTGAATCAAGGCTAAGTTCTTTTAAGATTTTCCTTGATTTGGGGTTTAGCTGTATGGCTGAATTAAACACTTCGTTAGAGATACTGTTTTCTACTGAAGAACAGGCAATTGTAAAAGTTTTATATTTTATATGCATTTCCATTTTATCTCTAGGCAATACCCACAAGTCTTGAAACACTGGCATTTAAAGCCAGGTGTCTCATTTCAAGGTTCTCAGTCAACTTGCAGTAACAATCTGCTCACTATAGGTTATTTACTGATCTGAATATAAGCAGCAGCATAAAACCAAGGCAAACTCACAGTCAGTCATAACAGTGTGTCTAAAAAAAGGCCCAGGCTACCCAGGACTTGCAGGACTGCCCTGTTCCAGGCAAATTTGATTGTCCAAACCACTTTGTCCAAAACAATCCAGCCATGGCATCAAGACGTCACGCACATACAGGGTAAACCTGGCTGCTGCTGTGGCTGAAATCACTTTGAGTGCCCCCATCAACTTGTTGAAAACAAGCCTGGCAATCTCGCCCTAACAAGCCACCCTCCTGGGTAGCCTTGGAGCAAAGCTGTTGCCAACCTGAATTTCGTGTCACTCAAGAGCACAAAGAACAGGCAAATATCCCCCTGCTTTTTGATTCATTGTTACACCAACCTAATTCAAGATACCCTGTGAGTAAGTCCTAGTAAACGCAGTGTGACCGAAGGATGTGCTCATTGATGAATAAAGGTCGTGTGTTGAATCATATTTATGCACACTCATGAAGGTCTGACAGGTGTAGGTTAAACAAGTGATGTGGAAAAACCACACTGGAGTAAAATTGTGAACAAATGATATAACAGAGCATATATCAATTCTCTGACGAGAAAATAAAGGTGTAGGTTAAACAAGTGATGTGGAAAAACCACACTGGAGTAAAATTGTGAACAAATGATATAACAGAGCATATATCAATTCTCTGACGAGAAAATAAAGGAGGTGAGGGCTTTTTTTAGCCCTTCTTCCATGAGAAAACAAACTAAGGTGTCTCTATTCTCCACTTGAGTTCCTGTTTTCATAGCTGTGGGAAGCTCTTCCCATCTGTCAGCATGAATGAACTTGATCCATAGTTTACACACAGAGAGATACACACCAAAATCTTGTGAGTCACATTTCCTTACAAAATCAGGCTGAAAATTGAAAAGGTTATTACAGAAGAGTGAGGCATTAAATTATCTAAACTAAGCAGAAAATCTGCTTTGAACAGCACCACAAATCACATTTCAGAGCCATTCCTGCTCTGAATGAAGTGACTGGCAACATTTTCAGTATTTCAAATTTGTGTTATAATTTCATTGATGACAGAAGACTACATAAACTTCTGTGGTTTAGGAACTGGCTTCATGACTGACTGTGCTCCTGAATCTAAACAGCAGAAAGTATGCCTGAAACAACAGAAACCATGGTTTTTGTGATGACTTAGCTGTTTCTCCTCCATTTAAATAGAGATGTTAATTCTGATTTGCTTACATTATTAGGGTATTGTAATCAGTTGATGTTAATGTGCCTCAGACAATAAAGCAGTACAAAGAATTGTTATTAAATTCTCCTTATGAAGCCCTGAAGCTGTTTCCCAGTAGTGTATGAAAGGGTTAAAAGCAAAACTCTATACTCAGACTGTTTTTCTTTCTGTTCTCCTATTTGTCCATAAAGATAGCTTTAATTAGTACTTGCCTGGAAACAATTTTTGTATATATTAACTAAAAAGTGTAATCAGTATGAAAAGAAGCTGATGAATAGTTATAAAAATAGCATCTAAACATCAAAGTTGCTTTCATAAGAAAAATATTTTTAATTTTTATGTGAGATAGTACAGAAGTGTTGCCATGTCACAAGGAAGTGCTCTATCTGCATGTCACATCAACATGACAACAGAAGCAGTGGTCACTTCATGTTCAAGATGCACAGAGGGCAATCAGAGCTAAGCCTTATGTCTCAGATGAAATTTCTCTCCATCTTAAATTTGAGAACTATTTCAATTATATTCACCCCATTTCCCTAAGCAAAGAAAAAAAAATAGCAAGTAGTTACACTAGCTCAATACTTTTACTACACTGCCAGATTCCAAAATCTCAAAATGATTTTCATGATAGTGGATATTGTCTTAATGTCCTGTTCCTACAGCTAAGTGAATAAATGAGAATCTACTAATTTTTGTATTAGCATATTTCTTGCCTTTGATTTGGAACATATTTGAATATATGAACTTGTATTCCAGAAAGAAAAAAGGTAAAAAATAAGAGTGTATATATGTAAAGAAAATCTTAATGTATATAGGAATTAGGGGCTGGGGGTGGGGGTGGGTGCTCATTTGGGGGACTGGGAAAACTGTGTATGTCACCAAACACTAGTCTCACAGTATTAAGCATCACTTAAGGCAACATCTAAGCCTACAGTAATTTTATTTTCCCCACAAACCTCCTTTTTTATTAAGTGGGAAGGTGTAGTAGACAACAAGTAGTTACAGGAAACAGGGAAGTGAACTAAGATGACCATGGGAGATGAGCAGAGGAGCTGAGGAAGAGGGAAATAGAGAAAAGTGACAACACAGAAAGGAGGAGGAATGGGGTGGGCTGGAAGGAGACGAGGAAAACTGTGTATCCAGTTAGTGAAAAGAAGGAGAAAGACAAAGTGGGAGCAGCAGATGGGGTATGGAGCATTACAAGACTCTCTGATAAGATCAGCGCATGGAAGGGTCTGTGGCAAAAGGTTTGGACTACAAATCTGTGGCTTGATGTTGACAATCACAAGCAACTGACAAGTGCCAAAGCAAGTTACCTGACCCTCTCCACAAGACAAAGAGCAAAAATTCAAAGAGCTAATACCTTTTATTCCAGCTCATAAAATAAATATACAATACCCACCAAAAACAGTATACAAGTTATTAGCACCTTCTTTGAGAGATGTAGAGAGGAAATTGCAGGAAAATATAATGGGGCCAAGAAGACCAAGATACCATTGAATTTTATATCCTGTCTTTCTTCTGCACAGGGGGAATTCAATACAAACGTACATGGCCATGAAGACTAAGTGAAGAAAAGCGCTCATCAAGAGCTAGAAAACAATGATTTTAGATTTCTTACTAGAAGTCTGGCACGTGTGCCTCTTTCCACAAGAGGTCTGGGTTCATTATTGGTTCAAACTGTGCCCTGAGAAGATGGGAAGGGACCAAAATGAGCTCCCTCCAGCTACCTACTGCTTTTCACAAAGGTAAGTCTTTCAGGGAGATGGAGTGAGGTGTGGTACTGGTTCTGGTCCCATAGCCACCTCGCTGTGTTAGTGCAGTGCTCTGCTTGAGCTAGTAGCCTGCAAAGAGGGCGTATCATGAATTCCTAACTCAGGTCCAAAGTTAAGCAGTGCATTTATATTCACAAGATGCTAAAACCAAGCTAGTAAGCAAGATCTGATTCTGTGTAGAGCCAGCTTGGGTAAATACCATGGGTAAATACACACCATGGTCCCCAGTGCCTACAGGAGAGCCTGTGTTATTCAACAGCTGCAAACTCTAAGGAGAATTAAATTCTTAAAGTCCCATATAAGAGTGGATTTATTTTGATCAGCCTCTTCTTTAAGTTAATCACACTGAAATATTTTGTGTTCTTGAGGATAAAAAGTAAACTTTTTTTCCTGGAGATCAGACACAGCTCAGGTCCAGGCACCAGTCACTCTCCTGTCTGTCCCAAGCTCTTAACGGTTCCATCCTTTTTATGTTCTTGCCAATTACTAAGGAAGCCCAAAGACACCTTACGCTGGCAATCTTTGACCCCCCATGACCAACACTGCCTATAGGTGGGAAGTGTCAGCAAAGATAGTGTGATCTCTCCAAGTTCAAATGAATGCCGTCTAACATATCTTTTGCTATAGCTGAATAACTTCCTTCAGTTCCAGTTTGTCTTAAGGATTCAGTTCCTCATATAAATAAATGTTTAAAATGGGATTTCCTCTTGATGACCAGTAGGCATATCTGGCAGGGAAAAACTGTGCTCAGCCATGTTAGACTTTTAACCTATTGACATGCACAATTTGTGCTATAATCTGACTGGGAAATTATTTTTAGTTACGGGTTTTGGTTTCAATTCACAGCCCAAACATTAACCCTTTCAGCCACCTCAAAATGCCTTACTCTTGCAGAACTGAACAGCTATCCAGCCTTTCACCTCAAGCAAACAAGATTCATGTTGTTTAATATCTCATGCTTTTAATTTTTGGGGGGTGAATTTCATTGTACCAGCTGCATTATGGACTCTGAAATCCTAGGGAACTTTAAGAAACCTCCAGTGGTTGCTTCTTTTTCCTCTTCCTCATCCTTGTCCATTCCCTGACATAGTCTGGGACTATGGCTTCGTTAGCAAGCAAGCAATGCAGTGCAGTAGGAGGGGACCTGTAGAGCAGTTGACACCAAGTACTTGACAACCCCACTATATCCATTTCAGAATGGGGCTTCTTCAGACTAGCTGAAACTGTTCCTCTGAGCTGAAGGCACATTAACAATTAGTAGCGGGGCATCCTTTACTTTAGTTTCACTTGAAAGGAATCCAGTTTGCACACTTGTATTGTTCCAGGATATGAACAAAATCAAGGTAAATAGGGACAACCCAGAGATTTTCTTGAAAAGCACATTCTGATCAAAACAAACTGACATAAATGCTTCTTACAGCTTTTACCCACTACAGACATACCATACTTACTGAGTCTTCTGTGCTTCTGAGCAAGTTAGGAGTAAAAACAACATCATCCCATTTTCATCCCAATTTCTTTCCCATTCCAGATGTTCCCTGTGTAGCTCTCACAGCATTACTGAAATTTTAAACTGAACATCTAGGTCTTAGTAGAGCATATTTCAATAGCTTTCCCTTCACAAACTCATAACATATTAAAATAATAAAATCACGATACATGTCCTTATCTCATATCATCTCCGTTGGATAAATTGTTTTGTTTTGAATATGAATACTGGAGGGAAACAGAATCATAGACAAAGTTTCCTCTGGACACAGTGTTGTATATTCAAACAGAGGAAAAGTATAATTTGCTTTTGAAACAGCTGATAAAAGGCACTGCAATGCAGGGTATATTAAGCATGATGAACCAGTTAGGTGATGCAACATAATGATGATTTGTGTGCCAGCTGCAATTTTGGAACAGCAATTTTGAATTGATCTTATACTTTTATTTGAACATAGCCATTGAGAACTAGTTAAAATTAAGAAAGACGTAAGAAAATATGTGAATGTGGTGATTGTCCTAAGTCCTAAACTAATCAAACTCTACAGTCCTTTAAGCTGCTCCATAGGTTCTCACCAGTGTAATTGGAACTCATTTTACAGCCATGTTTCAGGGATGACCGGCAAAGACTAAAATGAAACAGTAGCTTGATTCAAAACTTTAAACAAGCTGCAACCTTAATCCAAAATGCAGAGTACCTCTGTCGTTAGGAGTAACTTCGTTTTCCCAGCACAGGTCCATCTTTACTTAGCCATTGAGATGACACAAGCAGTAGCTTCACACAGAAGTATAAAATATTTTTAAGCTTTCTTAGCAGAGGAACAGTGAGCAGCTAAAAACTCTTCCTAAATACAGTTCAATTGATTTGGTGAGGAAGCTAGAAATACAAATCAATGTACGCCACAGACTGTAATTTGTGATGTCCTAAGCAGACTTTGTCAAAACCAGCACATTGCTTTCATCAACAGCTTTTAACACTGTCAGTGCTGAGCAGATTCTATGGCTTTTGGGAATGTTTCCTACCCTTCCCTTGGTGCTAACTGTTCAGAAACTGTGCTCTCATCCCAACTGAAGAATACATTGTGCTTCATTAAGATGCTCAACGTGTGCTTCATGAACATAAGAACAGTCTTTCCTAGCTTTTGAGGTGAGGAACTGCCTCCACCACCTGGCACAGGGCCATCTTCCACAGCTTCTTCATTCACAGTCAAATAAAACTGAGGCTGAACTTGGAATTTTTTATCATCTTTTGCAGTTTTCTCCATTCTGTTCGTTTGTTTGTGGGCACCAGAGCATGTGTGCAGATCTGTTGGGGGTGGGGAGTGAGATTTCCAGTAGTTTTGACTACTGCCTTCTGATTCACCATTGTCCTGAGGCTGGGTGACACTTCATCGGGATCCCGAGAGGCACATTGCCATAATCAGCTCCATTGCAGTAGGCAGCTGCTGCATTTCCAGCCAGGCTACTTAGCTTTTCTCCACAACACTGTCATATTTTCCAGTCTTTCCAAGATCTGTATCACTGGTTCCCAGTTCTTTCCCCACAAACCAAACCTTTAGATACACCAAAAGCTCTTGTTGTTTTTAAGCTGCAAATAGTTACTCTTACTAGCCATGACTCTGCTGTGGTGTGCTGCACACTGCTGCCCTGGGGAGTTATCTGTACACAAGGTAATCTTTTTGGAAGGGTACCGGGGACAAACCCAGGTTTCATTGCCTCTTCGAATTTAAGGGGAACTTCCTCTGCAGAATTTTTCCTCTTCTTTTGAAGTTAGAAAAGAATGGAACCTGCTTGGCTAACAGCTTCCTCATCCCAGCTCTGTAAGATGCAGCTCCTCATATAGGAAACCATTCAAATTGGATAGTTTAATTACCCAGGCTTTTTAACTCCTGAGCATAATCATTACATTCATTCCAGAGGCAAAATAAAACTCTTTGCTTTTCTAAAGAGAAATGCTGCAAAATGTTACAAAATGTACATGTAAATTAGTCTGGTTGGAGTTGATCTATTCCAGACAGTACTGCTTACTCTCCATGAACTGATGGATTTTGCTAATATGGGAGACTTGTAGAGTTCCATGTTCCTGTTTTCCCTTTTCATTAATGGATATCACAAGGGAATCCCAAAGCTTGCAATAGGATGGAAACCGATCACCCTACTTAACAGACAGAATGGAAAGTAACTGCTTAATCAAATAAAAAACAAAACACACAAACTTGCATCAGCTAGCTTGGATGACCAATAAAAGCCAAAAGCGCATTTAGGGGGGCGGTTTATAGGTCAGAGTCAGGAGTACGAAATACAGATTTTGCATTTTTCCTGAATTTACTGTGTGGACTCAGTATACTCACAGCAGTTGACTAGAAAAGGTTGTTATTTCCCAAAGTTTTCTTTGCACTACAGCAGTGGGGTACTGGACTTCAAAGTCAGAACATTTGGTATAATTAACATAACAATAATATTTTCTTTTTAGCAAAGGTCCTTTCTGGATTTAGACAAAGCTATCTCAGTAAAGTTTATCCCTGTTTCCACCAACACATTTTCTCATGCAGGACCATTTTTCTAGATGTGGGGGGGAAATCCCAACAGGTTTTTTGGCTGTGAAGCTTTTGAAGTCAATGGCATTGAACTTCCTTGTTCCAAGATCTAGTTCAACCTGGGAAGTTGAATGGTATGATGAAATTTTGCACAGCTAACAATGATTAATGTAACAGCAAAAACAAGGTCTGTCTCTTCCTCTTGCTTCTTTGTTTTTCATTATCTAACTAATACATTCTCAAAGAGAGTGTTGGCTTGAACAGAAACACAGCTGTCAACAGGAAACTATGTGAAAAGAACATGAGTATGCGTTGTGAAACAGGCACTCAGGTGTTAGGAAATGCCCATCACTATCTCCAGCAGTCTTTTTAAATCTTTGTTTTGTTTTTCAGACAGAAGAGGGTGCGATCTGTTGGGAACCCAAGAATTACAAGTTAGAATCCTGTTCCCCCCAGCCAATGTCCCCTGCTGCTGTTCTGAGTCACCTAATCTCCTTCCCCGTTTCTCTCTGTGTGAACTACCGATCATGATAGTTGCCTTTTGTGCTTTAAAAGGATGTCAGGGGCTTGATTAGGATAATATTTTTACAGCAGCTTGAAGGGGAATGGATCATTCCTGTTTTCATTGGTACTTTAGTTAATGCATTATTTCCCTAAATTTATTTGCTTTCTTTCCAACATTAGTTCTGTGTCTTATGATTTTTACTACTCCCTCGTGCTAAATGACAGTTGCCTGCATCTTCCTTCATGCTTGCTGCTCTCCAGTGTTTCATTCACATTTATTTCTCCACCACCTGGCAGACATTCCCAAATGTTAAACTGCAAAAGCTAAGTTACATCTCACATTCCTCTTCCAGCAAGTTCACATTGATAGCATCACTGTAGTATATCCCTCAGATGGAAACCATGGAAATTCCTTTTCCCTCAGCACTCCAACAGTTCCTCTTGCCTCTCTGGGTGTTCAACAGCAACTGTCCTGTAAAAGGTCTACAATTTGCAGTATTGTGTATTAAAAATAGTACAACATAGTGTTTATCCTGATCAGCAGCTTTGGCTTTTCAGTCTGTAGTATTTTGCTCTAAGAAGTTAGAATCACCTTTGCAGCCCAAGGAATGGTATTCATGCACTCCGAGAGGCTGGGTCTCTTTCTTATAGCCTGCAGAAGTGACTGTCTTGCTTACACCAACTCCTGAGCAGCTCAGATTGGAGAAGACAAATCTTGCTCTGGTGCTGTCAGAGAGATAGAAGAAAAAATAAGGAAAAGTAGATTTAGGAATGGAAGAAAACTGCAGTTTTCTTTTTAATGAAAATAAAAAAAACCCTTAACTGTCAAAAAGACCACTGTATTTAAGATTTATGAAAGCCAAACGAAAAAAACAACAGTATTCGGAAGAAGTAATTGGAGAAGACAGGTGAACTTTAAATACATGTTTCTGTAAGGTTAATCAAAAGGAATTATGGTGAAGGAGGCTGTCTAGGTAGGTACACTGTATTTCCTGACAGTCAGCAGAACAGTGTATCCACTGTTCATAGGTTATACCTGTTCATAAGCTGTAACTGGGAAGGAGCAGTTCCTTTTGATTCTTCTAATGTTCAGTCAAGCTAAAGACAATACACAATCTAATACCAGAGATGTTTATTAAACTGGCATTTGCAAATGTCATACATTTTATTATCTCTACTGGTCACCCAAGTGTTTCATTAAAGCCATGAAGACAAGATAGGGCAATAAGAGAAAACTGGAATAGAGAAGTAAAATATAAGGTATCTGTCCTCCCCAGGTTGTTTCTAAACAAGATGCAATAGCGTTAATTAAGACTCAGGGTCCCATCCTAACTTAAAGAATGTGATGCATCTTATAAATCAGACTGAGAAGATATTTCAGATAAGTTGTAAGAGAAGCAATCATATGCATCAGTCTTCTTTTCATGGCACAAAAAAGAATTTCAAGAGATTTTTCTCTTATTGGATGGAAACTTTCTTAGAAATATTAAATTCACTATGTCTTAGATTAGTTGCATTGTAATGGTACTTCTCGACTTTTGGTACACTAACAGTCCTTTCCCGCCATTTTTCCCTTTTAGGACCCTGTTCCTGATTGGGATGTATCTGGAGTTTCCCTCTCAGTTAGCTGTATGGGTAACAAAGTGTGGTAATGATCTGCCGCTTATAATCAGAGACGGTCATGGAAGTCTCCCATATACTTTAACAATTTCTGGCAGGATAGAAATGTTCTGCTTAGCTTCACAAATGAAAAAGGGGTTATCCTCAGATTACTTGCTATAGAGCTCTGAAGAAAACTGACAGAACTGAAGAATTATTGTGGAAAGTCACCTCAGCTCATACAGTTATGGCTGTGTTGTCTGTATCTAAGGAAAAATTAGGGTGGTTAGTCATTGGAACAGGCTCTCCAGGGAAATGGTCATGGCATCAAGTCTGTCAGAGTACAAGGAGTGTCTCAACAATGCTCTTAGTCATATGGTTTAGTTTTAGGTAGTCCTGCAAGGAGCAGGGAGTTGGACTCGATGGTCCTTATGGGTCCCTCCCGACTTGAGATGTTCTATCACTCTATGATTCTATGACATTCAGACAATACAATCCTCTCATAGCTGGAAATCCTGCCATCTGCTGTGTAAAGCCCACTGTTTTACAGTTATTCACACCTCATGCATCACTAATGAGGCTTGCTTAAACATTATCACAGAAACAAACTTTAGATGAATGAAATTGGAAATAATTTTCACCTCTACCAACAGCAGAACTAACACAGTGGATCAGAGACCATGACATAACATCAGCATAAGAAATGTCACTCTATCTTAGACTATTAAGCTTTATTAATTCACTGCTTTGGAGGTTATTGATATCTCCAGCGCATATCTGGCACAACAGTAATATTTATATAGTCATGAAAGCCGTAGGTGACTCTTACATTATCACCTCTTCAGACCTCTCTACTCCTCTTTACCAAAGTAAATAGATCTAGAGCTGCATTCAAAAACATCCTGTGCAGGTTCTTAGTCTATGCCTTGCATGAAACAAAACCAGCTAAAAACCTTCACATGAAAGTATTCCTAGTTTGAACAAGCTACAAGTACTGATATTGTCCAAGGAATACACTCTGTACGTTGATTTTTCTTAAGCAGTATTTCCTCAGAAAACATAATGCAGATGCAACCTCACTTTTTAGTGGCATCCTTGCTTTATAACTAAGACGAAGCTAAGTGGGAAACTCCAGTCACGTTCATCTTGCCTTACTTTAGACAATTACAATGTGCATGTCTGCTTTCATGCTATGCAGAACAGACATATATATTGAGCTAAGACATACCACACTTCTAGAGGGCCTGTTTCCCTCTGTAGACTATAAAAGAAGTATGGGGTGGCTAGCCTAGACATAAACACCTAGGATTCACTTACCTAAACACAGGTGCCTATTACCAATTTAAATCTACCAAGTTATATTACCTTGTTTCCAGACCTGTTCTTCCATAGGTCCTGTATCACACCTAACTGGCCTGTGCAGAAACCTCAGTTAATACTGGTTGTCTGAAATGGCCCTAGACAGATACGGCTTATGGCTGGCAACTGAAACCTGCTCCTACACTTTGGGCATCTGAAATTCGATGAGATGAATCCCACCATTTGCTTTACAATTGCACTGGTTGGACCCTCAGAGAACGGGTACCAGAGTACATAGGGAGCAAAGCACTCGGTGCCATGGAGACTTCTGCCTAAAGAAAAACACCCAGTCCCATTTTAGAAATCATGAAGTGTCCAAGATGTGTGGGTGAGGCTGGCAGAAATGGCAGGGGACTGAGTGTAGGGCTGTATCCTCCAGGAACAGCGCTTAGCAGCCAGATTCCAAAAAGATGGAACACAAACAGGTACTGAAGTATCACTTGTGGGGAACATTAGGCCTAAGATTCAGATATCATCAGGTGTCTATGACATACATATCAGCCTGTACGCTGCACATCTAAATTCTCATTATCATCAATGGTGATCTAGATTTTCACTCGTTCTCCTATAACTAGGCCACTGAACTGATCAGTAAAGACAGAGAAGCCTAAAAACACCTGTTCAGGTGATGAAACATTGGCATCCGAGCCATCCTTGGAGGATGAGACGGATAACTCACTAGAGTACATCTCCTGTACTGCCCCCATCCTGGGAGCTTAGGCATCTGTCTCACATATGGATACCTACTGTACCTGGAATTCAGTGTCTGAATCCAGAGCTGAATCCGACCTGGTTTTGGGGGTGTTCTGCAGTCTCTTTCTACTTTCGTGCCTCTAGAAATGGACAAGAGATCAACTTTCTACATCTAAACATTAATGTCATCTCTCCCAAATTTCACGTACAACCTGTGTTCCTCTGTGTCACAGCACTACAGAACTACCAGGCTGCAACAAGGCTTTTACCATCCCATACCAGCCCTCTCATGCCTCAGCACCACCATCAATCTCACACAAGGGTTCAAAGGTTCATCTACTGCCCGTGCTGTTTCTTCATCCTCTTCAGGCCAGTCTACCCTGCTTCTTCCTCTGCTGCATCCAGGTTCTTCCTTCTCCTGGCTCCTCTTCCAGCCAGCCTCCTCTCATCCGGGCCCTCTTCTTCTCTCCACTACCTCCAGGGGCTCTCCTTGTCTCTCCTACATCCAGGGGTCTCTCTTCATCCATTTTCCCCTCCCATACTCCTTAGAGCTATTTAACCACTTATCTGGAACAAGCCACAGCTGCACATTGTCCACTTCAGCCAACCCACCGCCCCTGAAGCAAGCCCACAACTGTGTATTATCAATGTTAATTATCCTGCCTTCATTCCTCTACAGTTCCTCTACACCTCTAAAACCAAGAAAATTTCTCTTTTGAAGATCTGGTGGAGTAAATGCATCAAGTAGCCTTTTCTGGGAAACCTGCAAACCAGTATCCCTCACCCACCGAAAGGCAGCATGGAAAGGCAGCAAAAGAGTGTAGTGTAGTGTAGTGTCCCTTTCTGGGAACCCTTAAGAGATATTTCTGTTGCACCTCTCAGATCCACTTCTGAGCTTTCCCCCTGCAGAGCTCTGCATTCTCCTCCCTCAAGCAGCAGTGGGAAAGTCTTCTCCTTACACCCCTGTTTTCCAGGGTATTAGGTGACTTCTCCCTAGTTTATAAATCCACATCCCTCATTCAGGGACTTTGTAAGTTGATTTCTTTGGGTTACACTGTGGAGGAGCAGGTCCTCTGGAGTGCAGCTGATGTCTTACGATGCTGATAAAACGGGATCAGCTGTCGCTTTGCTTTGTTAGCCGCCTGTTATCACCACTTTAAATCCCTGTCCAGCATGAGATACATGATAGAAAGATAACTGCTAGCACAGAACAATTTGGTGATTACAGAGAAACAGAATTTGTAATTTGGTATTGATAAATCTATACATAAACATTGGTGTGCTACATCCGATATACACACCTGCTCACACAATACAGTGATGGCGCAATAAATGAATCTTTATGCTACAAAACAGGAATGCTCGTACGTTACTCAATTACACCGACAATAAGTAACTATGTGAAGTTCCAGCTCATTTTTTCACTTGAAGGGCTTGCGTCCCCCCTCCATTTCAACCCCATTGCTCTGAAAAATGAAAGAGAAGTAATTTTAATTTTAAGAATGCAAAATAAGTGTTGCTTGGCAACACCATGTGTAATAGTTGGTCCCTGCTTGGCCTGGAGCATGCCTCTTCAGAAATGTTTTATATAGAGATATCTCTTTATTACTGAGGATGATTATTGGGATTTTTTTCTCCTTGGCCATTTAATTGCGTACATTTTCTTTCAAAAGCAACACAATTAGAAGAATCTTTTTGCTTAATTTTAGAAAGTAAATTGTTCATACTTCACATAGAACCAATCGGGGAAAAATTCACTATAACTTCCCAATGCACAGTTATTAGCACAACTGCTGCAGCATACAAAACTTCCCCAGTTCATAACATTGCACCATTATACACTCTGACTTCTAAAATCAATACATATTTTTTTCATACATTACCACTAATTATTAATGCTATAGTTTCTGTACAAAGCAGAGGACCCACTGTGTCTTTTGTCTCCACTGATAACAGGACCATTCTTCCATTCTTCAACAGTTTGTTAAAAAAAGAAAGTGGCTTGGGTGATTTCTGTGAAAAAGTCGGCACGTTTATTTCAGTTTTTAATGAAAGGCTATCAGGTGTATGTGAATTCCAGACAGTTATTTTGTGGGATCATTTTAAAAATTATTAACCTTGCTGAATAGCTCAAGTTGAAAAAGATAACAGAGGGAGCTGATCTTGGGCTCAAGAGAAAAGCTCTTGAGAAAAGTGTTAACAAGAAGGTGCTTTCTTCCATGAACACCAAAGACATTTTAGATTTAACCTCAGTTAGGAAAGGTGGGTCCTCAAAGAGTGGATATCCACTTTGATGTGGCATGTGTGCATATGCTAAGAAGCTGGTCTGAGAATCTGAGCCTCCCCTACTAATGGAGGAGTAGGTTAAACTAAACACGCAGGTCTGCAGGCACTACAGGAGATATCTCGAGAGGGAGAGATTGATATGTCTGAAAACTACTATCACTAAACTCAAACAGTAACAATCAATCAGTCTAAATTCTGTATTCAAGGAACGGTTACTTTGCAGACCAAGTCTTCAACGGATGAAGTATCTTCTCAACGTTAACCAGATAATAACTTTTCCTTACTGAGTCTCTCCATAGTCTATTGAGAAGCCCTCCCAGCAAGTCCCACGTGAGTGAGGAAGTTACTAGAGCAGAGCGCTTGGTCAAAGGTTTGAGATAATCATTAGTTACCATAGGGTTTATAGTCTGAAATGTCTTTCTCCTTCTTGAGTATCGCCTCGCTAATTCTGTATTTCAGTTACTCACTTCCACTACAGGATCAGGTCTGAGTTCCCATCCTTTTTGCAGAAAATAAACTGGACCTAGAAGAGCTCTGTGGTGTGCACTTTATTCTCATTGAAGTTCAACTAGACTTCTCAATTCACAGAAACAAAAAGAAACATCCATTTCTAGTTCTATGTGCATATTGATTCACTGTTCAAAAGGGATTATCTTTACTGGTCTACAGTCAATTTTTAAAAGTCTATTATGGAATAACTTTTGCTGAATATAGTTGCAATAACACATCCTCCAACTTGCAAACTACACACAGCTGGAAACTGTGGACTTCCAGTAAATTAGAACATCATTCTAAAGACAAGGCTAGGTTTAAATATCGGATTTGCACCAGTGTCTGTTGAAACGTCCTGAATGTGTCTACAGGGCATAATAAACTGCAGTTATTCTGAACTGTTTTGAATAAAAAGCTGTGACTATCACAGCAAAATAATGTTATTGAAAGACAGCTATATGTTTTTCACTGTCCATGTATCTCACTCAGAACCTCAGAAAATCTCCACATGGAAGTCAAACATAACATCATTTACGAATGTAAATCATAATATGACTAGTTAAGGTGGCATTATTTTCCTTGATCTACACACAATTAACAATTAACCAGGCAAGAAAAAAATATGTAAAACTCCTCTGACAAAGAGATTTTACTGGTTATCAAAGAATTCAAACAGTACCCAGTAAAGCCTACTAAAATAGCAATATAAGAAAACTCTGGTTTTCTTAGCTATTATGACATACAATGCATGGTGATTAACACAGAGGAATACGCACAGGGTCAATTAGCCAGTGCAATGAGCAACCAAAATTAGCAAGTGATCATTATACCATTTTTACTGCATCCTCTTTTCCCCATTTTCCCCTGCAATTATTATTCAAGTTTCTTTAAAGGGTTTGTGAGATTTTTGGAAGCTATTAGGATGCATTTTTTCATTACATTTTTTATTACTTATATCAACACAACTTTTTAGGTATGTTTGCCAGGAAAATTATAAGCTGCAGTTCTCCTTAATCATTTATTCCTTTCTACTTGACAAGGCAAATATTGCAAGACATAGGGCAGTTTCACCTCTCCATCTCTCACAAAAAGATGAATTCTGTAGCAGGAAGGCAGCCAGCGACAAAGCTCTGGAAAGTCGTCACTGACACCATAATTACGTGAAGTCAATGCAAGGTTACATATAATAATGAGAAATGGTATCTTAACATGTTTGAGCAGATGGAGAAATGCAAGTGCTATTGCAGTGGTGGTTACATAATTCGTGAAATACACACATTTCTTGTCAGCTATGATTAGAAAGGATAAATTGAATTTGGAAAAGGTGCAGAAGGAGATGCTAAGATAGGAAAATGAAGATTATGTTATCCAAGAGGAGATTAGAATAATTGATTGACCTGATCTGATGAAGTCCAGGCCAGGAGGAATGATGGTAAAAGCTTACCAGAGATGCAGAAGGACGTGTAAGGAAGACAGAAAGACAATACTAGCACAAGGGACAGATGGGTTTAAATTGACCACGATCAGGGTGAGAGTGTAAGTTGGGAGAATGATCCTAAATATGGGAACAGCAATACTCTGGAGCAAACTGTCAGGAAGGAAAGGTTGGGGGAAGGCCCTGAATAAATTTCAGATTGAGCAGAATAAGCTTATAAAAGGGAGAAAATGGCATGGCTGCCTCTCCTGGCTCTGTATGGGAGAAGAGCCAGGAGGTGCCAACCCTAAATCCCACCCCCACATTTCCAGGTCGGCTGGGGGCACAGGGCAGCCACCACGGCTGTCACACCATCGCCATGCGGTGCCCTTGCTAAGGGCAGGGCTACAGTGCAGCAGCACAGGGTGGGAAGGGCGACCCCAGGACTTGCTCCTCCATCTCATGGTGCCCCACTCAGACCCAGCACCAGGGCATCTGGCGGGCCCTGCCGGGGGAGCGGGGCACGGGGCGGCACTTCCGAGGTTCATGGGAAGGAGTGAAGTAATACAAGGGATTAACGCGGTGGGGGCACCCCACAAAACAGAAATGACTTTCAGTCCATCATTATATCAATTCGAAATTTTCTGCAAATAAGACGACCCACTAATAAATTTTCATTGGCATCGCTGGGATGGGTGAAGTGAGTTTACAAAAATCAGTGAGTATAATATTTTCAGGTGAAAAAGAAAACAGATTACTCCTGTTTAGCTGATCTCACTCAAGTGACAAGTTTACCCATTCAGAATCAAACAGAAAACTTTTTTACAGCTGTGAATATGAAAGTAATAGATGTATACCAAAAGTTAACCAGAGATAACATTGCACATCACCGTGAATGCAGCTGTTTTCAGTGTTTAGGTCACATTCAAACCTGCTAAAAATGCTAATGTCATTAGAAAAACTCCCTGTGTAAGTGACAAACTCTTGTTTGTCTTCAAAACCATGAATACAGGTGAGCACTGCATTCTGAACTGCACGTTAAATATTTCAGCCAAATCCAGTTTGGGTACAGTGCTTGGATAATAACTGCCCTAACGTACAGTCCAAACTAATCTGAGCTGTTACTTCTTAGCTCACAGCGTTAAATCTGATATGAATGGATGGGTTTTGTCTCTTTCCCCTTGATTAACATCTTTGGTCAGAAGTCATGCTAAACATCTATCAATATGGAGGGGTTTTTGAATGAGAGTGTGCTAGGAGGGAGGAAGAGTCCATTGCAAAAGAACACCCACAGGGAAGATTAAAACCTTGTATAAGGTGTCATATATGTTTTACTGGATACTTAAAATACCCATTTAGCCTTAGCTACTAGTATTATTCTTCCCTTAAGAACACAATTAGGTATTTAGTTTTTTAATCAAAGAATCTTAACTTAGTTGAAATCAAGTTGCTAAAATTTATTGTTCAGAATTTATTATTCAGATGTTTTAACAAAACTACAGCTGCCCTCAGAGAAAATCCTCCCCTTTGGAGGCCAAAGGGCAGAACAAAGCCTGCACACCAGTTCAGATCTCCAAAGAAGGCTCACGTTTCAGTTCAAGTGTCATATCACAGTTTCAGGATCTTTGGCACAGAAATAGAGCATGTCATCTCCTTGAGAAGTTAAAATAAAGAATGTCGCTATTTCCACATTTGTATTTAATTCATTACAGCGTTTTGTTGATTATTAACCTCCACACAAACCTGTCTAAGAGCTTCTCCTTGAAGTTGTCTGAAGTATGGGATCATTTTTCTGCACAACTCCCGTTCGCGTGCCTTGCAGTCGCACTATGTGATCTGTCAGAATCTGTCAGAATCTTTCTATAAAGAAAAATTCATCAAGATGAGATCAGTTTGCCATCACTATAAGGATTTTGAGAGGCATACTTTTTGCCTAAGCACCCATTTATGATCAAAAACATGGGTTTTGGTTCTTTTTATCATTCTTGTTTAGCTCTTCTTTAACTGTGATGTCTTAATGTTGCCACTTCACAGGTCACCGATGAATCACCCAGTGTAGACTTCTCACATATTTAATCTCCACACCAAAGTCCCCACTCTTTCAGGCTTTTTTCTGAAAGACCTGATATATTATTTTAGAAAATCCTATCTTCCTAGTATAACTGTTAAATCCGTGTTAGAACTGATTTTATATCTTATTACCATCTCTCACCATTACAAGTCTGACACAACCAGGTTGTCTAAGCACAGAGCAGGAGGCACAGAAATGCCGATATTCAGCATGTACTGTACGTCTTCTCAAGCCTATGCAAGCATGTCCAGGATAAAATTGAGGCATAAGCTTTACTTTACCTTTATCACACCTATCAATAGTTTCTGTAACAGGTTTTACCCAAGACATGCCAAGAAAATATGCTTTTCTCATTCTTTAATGAATCAGTTTTTGAAATATGAGTCCCTAAGTAGCATGTGTCTCCACAGACCCATTTGAAGATCCTGATGTATCACAGAATTTGTCAGTGCAATAATAACCCAAAGAGAAGGTGTCAGCGTGATTCATAGTAGCTTCCAGAAGTACATGGGAAAAACTGATCATCAGTCCAGTGACACCACTTTTGTCCTCTGTGTAACTGTCCATAACAACGTAAGAGCACAGAAAGAAAGAAAGAAATTGTTGCTTTATTGGTATAGCACACTTGTGTTCACTGGAAGTTTATAATTCCTTCAGGGAGTTCTTCAGAGACTTCGCCTCTTTCCACCAACTGTGAACAAGACTGAATGGTCTGTTGATCTATAACAGAGAAAATATCAGGAGTCAGCTGCTCTTCTGCCTTGTATCTTCCATTGCAAAATAAATACAAGCAATCTCATTTTTATTTAATAAAATTTTTCCTTCTTCAAAGGGCATCAGCATCTTAAAAGGGAACCTAGTGCTATATATTATTTCTCTAGAGAGTTTTCAGTTCTCTGAGTTCTTATGTCACAAGCCAGAAATCAAGAGGCGAAGGTGTTAATTACACTCCTGTTTAAAGACTAGACTTTCTCTCCAAAGCTGATCCAGAACTCATTTAAGCAGTCCATGGGAACACTTGACCTTCTAGAAATATCATTGTGTCATTGCCCATGCTATAGGTTTTTCTTGTCAGAGATGGGCCATAAAGCCGGAATCATTGACCGTTTTCCAAACTTCCAATGAGCAGATCTTTGCCAGAAATAACTTTCCATAGTTATACCTATTTCTAAATGTTTGTAAAGTCATCACTATTGTAGCGATGGGGACAATATATCTAGACAGATGTTATAATATATACTATGCTATAAAGCTAAAACATACAGAGAAATTTAATTAGCATGTAATTCACTGTTACTTCATACGCTGTTGTTTCACAGATTTCCTTTATTCAGCCGTGACCTGTTTTCCCACTCTTTCTTCCATATTTTTTTTTTCCCCTGGCCCAGACGTCCACCAAAACACAGCACAACCAAGAACAACAAACAGAGGGAACAAGCAGAGCTCTCTCAAGCATGCAGAGAAAGGGTTAGAAATACAAGCAGTGAGCGCTGGCAACATTTCTCTGAGCTTGTTGCCCGTTTCCAGCATTTTAATGAAGTAAAGCAAGTAAATCTTAGTCATTAAATAATTCTGGAAAAAGCTGAAGCAAGCATAATGGGTGCAGGGATGTGCTTTTGACAATCTGTGGAGAGCCTTGCACTAAACCTTTGAAAAAATGGAAAACGTCCCTTTTGTGTGGCATGCTGAATCCATTGTCCATATGATACTTCACTGTCAGTGTTGTAGCATGCTACATTAGTCTTGCAGGATTGAACGGGACTTAATAATCTGTCTTGTATATTGTGATTTATATCTCATTTTAATGTCAGAGCTCCAGTATTTGAAGAGAAATAAGTAGGAACCTTTCTCTGTAGGGAAGATGACAAACTTGAGAAATCTGACGTGGTGTCTCAGCATCCTCCAGCCACTGCAAACAGAGCCATTAGGAAGGAAACAACCAGGTCTACAATGTCGTATTTTTTGATATCTATGCAGTCTTCCTGGGGCAGTATTTCTCAAAGCTTGTTTTGTGCACTTGAAACTTGTAGGATAACCAATGTCCTTTTCCAGGTTTGCACTATACAGACTTTTAAACCAAACAGAAAAACCTAGTTTTAGTCCTGTATCTTCCTTATGGATTTGAGGTGGGGTTTTCTTTGCTTTAATTCATACAAAACTCATATAAGACAGGTTTACAAGGGACCTCAAGGTCATTCACTCTATCTGTTTCTCTCCACATTAGGGCTTGCTAAACTTATGACGTTCCTAGCAGAGGTACCTGAAGATCTCTAGTAAAGGAGATTTGGTTATCCCCTTAAGCAATCTCCTCCAGTGCTTACCTGGAAAAAGTACTCAACTAATTGCATTTAGTCCTTTAAAAAGGATATCTTATAAGTGGTAGACTGACATCCTAAAAAAATGAAATTTTGGTTTCTATTATGAGAAATTTTTCAAAATCCGAGTGATAAGAGTGTATTAAAACAACAATGGCAGCTGGAATACTAAGGTTTCCTAACCTGTCTGCTATCCAATATCTATGCTCCTATTTTCTTTACTTCAACACTGCACAACAAACATGGAAAATACAGGCCCCATGTCCAGATTACGTCCTTCATAAGAATAAAACACAAACACGGGGAGCACAGGGGCAAAGGACCTTGTTACATGCATAAGATCTCACAACCTGGATGTAACTCTTAGGTTTCCTTGTTGACACAAGAGCTGGCTGAGGTCTGTCAACTCAAGCTCAGCTCAAATCACCTGAGTGCCATGGCAGGCGTCATCTTCAGCACCACAGCAGGCACTCTGAACATGGCCATAGGTGCTACAGACACCCAGAAGTTAAAACATCACTTGCAGTAGATTGACAAATGTAATTTATTGGAGTGCAATAAGTATGCCCCAAAGGACTACAACCTGAATGAAAACTGTGAAGGGAGTAAAGTGCAGTCAGTTGGACCTCGGTTGCGCAGATAATTAAAAGGAGCTCCCAGCACTCCCTGAGGATGTGACTCATTCCGTTATCAGGATATGGCTGTCATAAACCTGCCCACCCTAGTTTTTTTTAAAAAAACTTGGTATTGAATCCTTTGAAATGTGTGACAAAAAAACAGTTATGCTCTGAAGTGCTAGAAGACAATGATAAATGAAAAATGTAACTGCAGAATTACTAGTGTCTTTTAATAGCCAGCAGGGACGTACTCAGTGAATCTCAGAAATGTGATTCTTGACATGCCATGGGCTTGCAAAAAAAAAAAAAAGAAGAAATGTCTGTGTGAGTTTTTCCTGGTTTTTAGGGGATTGTACTTCAATCTTTTCCACCATCTAATGAGTTTGGCTGCAAGCTCACTGAAATAAATATGGCAGCCAATAAAATACATATGGTAATTGCTACCACATCTCTTAGCCTTTAAATTGAAGCTTAAACATTGCGTCTATGTGATCTCCACTTTTTTTTTTTTTTTTCCAAAATGCAAGGGTTTATTTGGAAGGAAGAAAGAGAAAGGTTAGTCTTTTGTTGATCATCAAGTTAAGACACATGGAGATGATTTGCATGAAGAACACAACAAAACTTTCTATTATTAAATAATTTTGGTCTGTTTAAAAATGTATGCTTGCAGTACAACAGGCCACATTAGTCCTTATTTAAAGTAATAGAACTGTTAGTAGCCAGGATAATTATATTTAATATGAATGTGAAGATCAATGTGAATCATGCGGCTGACAGGATTCTTCCTTCTGACTCAAGCTCTATAATTTTCATAGGGCAGTGAGCCCATGGGAACCACTGTGCATGGAGCCCTAGCCATTCGCAGTTATGAGAGACTCCCTGGTAGTGTTCGTAAGTGATCGAGAGTGAGACACATCTCCATCTTGGCACAACTCTCTCCCAACGACCTGTATATGCTTGTGAAGTTTCTACTTAACGCACTACTCTTCATCCTCTGCCCTGAGCTTGCGGTTGAACCGAGGGAGATACAGACTGCAGCTTATGTTGACATCAGGCAGCTTATCTCACCAACTTGGACCTGAGTCCACCTGGGACATTCCACAGTGTCCAGAAGTGGGAAGTGTGCTTGGTGGGAGGGCTAGGTCGGGAGAAGGCAAGCCTCTTCTCTGACCAACAGATCCAAACCAGTCCGTCACACAGCAGTGATAAGTTCTGCTTCTGTTAAGTATCCCAATGTGCACGGGCAGCAGTCTGCATGCCTGGTTGTTCTCTTGATGTGTGGCTCTGCTGAGCACCATGCTGTGCCTGTGGAGTAATGTAAGGTTATCCCAAATAGCCTTAAATTAGCTAGCCTGCATACCAAATTAGAAACACTGAGCATAATGTAGGCTGCAAAGCTCACCTGAGAAGCTCTTTACTCCTAAGCACCATATGCGAGAGGCAGCTAGCTGAAGTGACTTCAAGTATGACTGGGCTGCCATAGAAACAGATGTAAGTGAGCAAGGGCAGGTTGACAACAGGCATGTGAGCTCCTAACTCATATACAGAGATCTGCTTATTGTGCCATGGAAACCTGTGGCTAAGCTGGGGGTCCGCACAGCAAGCGCCTGCCCTGAAGCAGGATGGGTCCAGGCACGGTCCTCTGGGGCTGAGCTGCAGCGCTGCTGCCCTGGCTGCCAGCTGCCTGTGAAAGGCACTGAGCAGCACGTGCAGAAGAGTTTGCTGAGTGTTTTGTGACCTAAATTCTGCTGACTTTCAGGAAGTTTAAGGCAGCTGAACACCCAAATGATTTTAAAAATGGAAATTAAATTCTAAGGAACATATGGTCTGTCCACACCATAAAATGAATGTGGCAGATTTAATCTAGGTGGCAGGGGCAGCAACAGCAACAAGGATGGGATAGTTTCAATGTCAACTCATGCTGCTAGAAGGCCACATACACAGTAAGCCCCTGGGGTCAAAAGTTTGCACCTTGGCAGCTACCTCAAATAAAGCTGAGCTGACCCGATCGTCACTACTTTTCCTATGCCAGTTACCTAAACTAGCAAACATGTATGTGCAAACAGTATGAATTAATTTATACTAGTGAATGAAGCAGTACAACCCTCTATACAGTTAAACAGGAGGAGTCTGGGGCTGTTCTGACCCAAACCAGTCAGTGTGACACAAGTGATTCCCAGGCATGGTTCAGGAGCCAGCAGACGGCAGGGACCATCCCCAGCACATGTGCAGTTTGCAGGCAGGCAAACTGCTTAGGGAGAGTAAGACCGTTCCTTTGCAGAGGTGCACACCACTCAGCACCAGTTGACATCAATGCCCAGGATTGTTCCTAGGCACATTTTGTTTACTACTATAAACATAGCCTTTGAACACAGTATTTTCATTTTGCTCTACAGGCATGCTAGACATTCTGGGTATTTCTTAAAGCATTTACTCCTGAATGTTTGCACAGCTTTCTCACTTCATCTCTTGCTGCAACTTTGCTACACCCTGAAGAGACAGTTGTGACCAGCTTTCATCTGTCCAGATAACTCCCTATTTAAATGCTACTATGTACCTCCAGCTGCAAAGGCAAGTCAGTAACTCACCTTATACACACATAGAACAATGCTCTTCCACAGAAGGACTACTTGTGTGCTATGAAATCTGGGAGTGCTTTTCAGGGGCTAAATTTTGATGTTCCCAGCAGGACATTAAAACAAGACCTATATACACGGTCCATGCAGGAACTACAGTGTACTCTTGCAAAGTGTCAGTCCAGATGAGCTGCAGATTGGGATTTCAGGTCTTTGAAGCAGCTCACAATAAAACTAAAGAAGAGATCTAAGGGGATGTACTTTATTGTTTTTTTTTTGTTTTGGGGGATGGAAGAACTGTTTCTTGGTGGGACCAAGTTTAGAGGGAAATTAGAACTACAACATATTAATCATCTTAAAGCTCCTAGAGACTCATGAAAGGCAAATTATACTGCCTGAGAATGTTAAAATCATCTCCTTCTATTTTATATGAAAGCACGGGCACAAAAATGGAAATAATCCCCTCAGGACACAATCCAGGGAGAAACAACAACATGACCCTGAGTTATAAACAGCAAGAGATTTTCAGTGTACTGCAGGGGATTTAGTGAAGGGATCCCCATTAATGTTAATAGGAGGCAAGGGGATGAATCCTACTCACTGAAGTGGAAGTTTAGCCCTTCATGTCAAATGTTCTGAAAGCCAGGCAGCTTGCTGCTGCCTGTGCATCCAGCCAGAAACAGGGATGAAAACAGTTAATTGCTTTCTGATGTTGGAGTTGAACTGAGGACACAAAATAAACATAAGGCATCTGGAAATAATGCTCCTTTTAAGAAATCTGGGAGGTAAGTGCTGACTTCGCTGCACAGACATGGGATTCCTTGCTCTGCAGCTCTCTGGCAAAATCTAATATGAGTGTCATTTAGATTAGATGAGATTAACCTCAGACTTCATTGCCCATGCAAACAAGACAATCTAAGTGCACTAACATATATGCTAACCATTTTTATCAAAACATAAATGCTTCTCTCTGCAGGGCTTTTAAGCAAATTACAAGCCAAAATGAAAATAAAGTGCAAAATGACCTATTCTACTGTAAGGGTCTTCTGTTTTTTATATAATTTCTGAAGCTTTTTGTGCTTTGTTATGTTTAGCCATGTAAACTATAAAACATTTTGGTGTATTCTTATTTCACTGCCTTTCTGAGCTGAAGTTTTTCTTTTTATAACAGAAAAGCTGAAATATCAAAGGTAGTGCTGGTCTACTGAAGTAAATGATGGATTTCTCACTGTTTTGGAAGAAGTTTGGACTTCATTCGCTTCCTCCTTGTACACCCAAAATTGAGGGAAGACAAGAAACGGAAAATAAAAATTAAAACCAGTGAAGGGAATAAAGGCAGTGAATAACAACTGGGGGTCTGACCCTATACTTAATCATGTGAACGCACAGTTGTAAAATACGCCACAAACTCCAAGACCCTTGTGATTAGGGAGTACTACCTACTCCTACCGACATCTGTTGAGGAAAGGGAACAGGCTAAGGGTGACATTTATGCAAATGATTATGATTTACAAACCGGGGGGTGGGTGAGTGGCTGATAAACCAGAGGGCAGGGCTGCTTTGACAGACCAGAGAAATGGGCTGGCAGGAACCCCATGAACTTCAGCAAAGACAAGTGCAAAGTCCTGCACCTGGGCTTGCATAATACCGATCCACCAGGACAGGCTTGGGGCCTGCTGACTAGAAAGTAGCTTTTCAGAGAAGGTCCAGTTGTCCTGGTAGACACCAAGCTGAGCATGGGTCACCAACGTGCCCAGAGATGAAGACCAACTGCATCCTGGGCTGCATCAGCAATATCACAGTCAGCAGGTCAAGGGATGTTATTCTGCTTGCTGATCATCTGTGGGGCCACTTCTGGAGCAGTGTGTCTAGTCTGGGCTGTCCAGTGCAAGAGAGATGTTGACATATTTGAGAGTCCAGAGATGGGGAAGTGAGGCTACCTGCAGCATATGGCATAAGATGTGAAGTTAGAGGAGCTGGGCTTATTTAGCCTGAAAAAACAAGACAAAGCAGGGATTTGCAGAGTTGCAGAGAGCATGGGGGCAGACTCTTCTCAGGTACACTACAAAGAACAAAAGGCAACAGGCACAAGTTGCCACAAAAATTCTGGCTGAACACAAGGAAAACAGTGTTCATAGTGAGGAGTGCCAAATTCCAGATTATCCTTCCAAAGGATTTTGTATGATTGCCATCCTTGCAGATATTCAAAACTGGACAGGAGAAGGCTCTGAGCAACCTGACCTAGCTTTGAAGCTAGCACTGCTTTGAGCACGGTGTGGCTGGAGACCTCCAGAGATCTCTTCTAACCTAAATTACCCTCTGATTTTATATAAGATTTAAAACATTGCTCAATTTCATAAATAATTCTGTAGAAGAAGAGACATTACTATAATCTTTATAAAGGTCTAGCCCAACCCAGGAGGGCACAAGAGGCCACTGTGTTTACGAACGGATAATATTCAGCCAGAAAGACTCAAACTCACATGCGGGGATCCCTCTTTATCTTTTGAATTGCTTTGCACTGGCACTTCAGGGTCACATCACTAGTGCAAAGTAATATGTGTAACACCAACCTATCCGATTTTGAAAGCGGTCAGGAAAAACTCAAAGGATTTACCTCAGAAGCCCTTTCAAATAAAATTTAAAAGCTTTTCTAAAGTGAAATTTCAGTATATAGGAAGGTTTTTGTTCTAGTTTCTATTCCTTGTTTCATTGACCTTTTCCTGGTGGGGAATAAGAAAAGCAGGATGGTATAGGTCTCCCTCTCTGTATCCCTCTGCGACTTGTCCCAGGCATACCAGGAATGGGAAGCTCCACACCGACATGGTCCAGCTGCATAACCTTGGCTTAGATTTCTGAGGTAATTGCTCAGTTTGAGAAAGAGCTGGAGAAAAGTCTGTAGAGCAGAGATAAGGAAGATAAAATTGCAGACAGGTAAAAATTCTGAGACAGGGTCATTAGTAGCTCAAGGATTCAAGAAGGAAAGCAGTGTCATGGAAGGGTACAAAATCCTAAAAAATAGAAACCAAAGGTGATGTTAAAGGATAGCAATTCAGCAACAGCATCTATGTCATGCAAAAAAACAGTTCAGTCCTTCTCTTCCTGACTAATGCCTGCCTGGCCTGCAAACACTCTTTGAGTTTCTTACTGGGATGAGGAGCATAACAACCCATGTGCTTGTTAAAACAGGCTCTCTTTTGTGTGTATTGGCTAAGACATGATTCTCTTATCCTTTAAAGCTGTGTATACCCTGCTTGCAGGGTCTCTGCACAGGGCTAAACATGCCAGAATAAGTGGCCCCAAGAGACACAATCACAGCAGTACAATTTTGAGCTTTGCAGCAATGTTTGGGTTTGCATTTTGGGGTTGGAAAAAGGAACCTTTTAATCTGTCGTCTTATTAGTCAACTTGAATTGATGCAAAAGCATGCAGGTTTTGTGGAAAAAGCCCTTAGAAGTATTCATGCTGTTGTTTATTATGCATTATTCATGCAGCTTATTATGTGGTTACTCTGCCTAGGTATTTTGCAATTAATGTCATTCCCAGATAGGTAATTGAAGACTAGCATTTCTTAAGGGTCTTCAGTGTGGAGCCGCTACTCTTTGAACAAACTTCGAGCACTGACCCACGAAAGCAAGAGCAGCAGCATGGTTGTAGGCAATTTATGAATAGTTGATTACAGTTTTAAAATTATTACTCAAGCAAAATTGCCTGCATTCAGTTTATAGTGGTGGAACTCCCAGAACTTGAAAATATTTACAAGACAGAAGTAGTCGCAACGTCGTTTCAATTACCAGAGACCAAAAAACCCACCAGTTTCTACTGCATACTACCAAGGAATACCACAGTCTGTGCCAAGGGCATCACGTCATCCTTCAGAGAAACTACTCTCCGTATCTTCTACAAAGTTCCTCATGCTAGTAATCTCTGCCAAGTGCTTGTTCTTCATCAAGAAAGCAGCATTACAGACTTTTGTCTGTTGGCTCTTTTACTCTGTCTTATTTAACTTTCCATACCCATTGAGCTGCTGATACTAAGCAACTAGACATGGAGTTCTCTTGAGGAATTTGTTTCACAAAACTTGGACAGGTTAAGCAAAGGATACTCTGACTTGTTAAGAAATACTCCTGGCAATACTGCCTTTCTTCAGTGTGTCCTCAGATGATCAAAATGATGGATGCTTCACAAGAACTGGCCTGAGGTTAGTTACAGTTAAAGCCTTGGCTGACCAAGCCACTAGGACCCTCACTTAGAGGAGGGAAACATCTTTGCACGACAACAGGTGGTAGTCATGAAAGCATCACAGGCTCAGCAAGCCCTAAAAAGCGCAGAATTATTCTGCTTCCTTCTGAAAGAGGCTACACTTCACTATCCATCAATCACAACGGTTGGCATATTTGCCATACAGCAATATTTCCCCCTTTCCTGCAGCAATATGTTGCCTATGCAGGGCATATAAGCTGAAATCTAGGTTTTTCAGCTGAAGTTGTCAAACTGGCTTCTTAGCAGTGACTGATAAAGCTATGTATCATTATTGCTTTGAAAGATACAAAGGGAGGAAAATGAGCAATTAGGGGAGCTTGCAAAACCCTGTCAAGTTGCAGAGTGGTCTATCTATTTTCCTATTGATCTTGCCTCTGTTTCTTTGAGGAATAATGACTGTCTCATCAAATTCCTCGAGTTCCCCAGGTTGAACTGTGCCTTATCCTTTGTAATGCTAAAGATCTCCAATTTGCAATTCTGCAGTCTGTTTTTCAATCTGTAATCTTTCACCTAAATTGCTCTCCTCCTGTTAACCCTGGAAGTGTTCAAGGCCAGGTTGGATGGGGCTTTGAGCAACCTGGTCTAGTGGAAGGTGTCCCTGCCCATGGCAGGGGGGTTCAAACTAGATGATCTTTAAGGTCGCTTCAAATCCCAACCATTCTATAAGTCTCATGCCCTTGCACCTCTAAACTCAGATTTCTCATAGGAGATGATTGCCCTGGCATGACAATCGGCCCTTCTTCCATGCTTTTCCCTCTACTGTGTTGTTTAAATTTTAGTTACATATTTGATAAGAATTATGCACTAATGTACATGGACAGTGCTTGGCCAATGACTTCCCCTTCTGTGAAGATGTCCCAGAAACAAGCCTGAAGTTAGTGTTCACATTATAGGCTACTAAATAAAAGCCTGCTTTAAATTTATTTGACATATGTTACTGGTGTTTTTAATTTTTAAGGAAGCTACAGGATATTGTTAAACACTTGAGGTACGAATGTTTTTTTTCCCAAGAGCTAGTTCCACATCAAATGTCATGGACACTGAATGTGACCATAATCTTCTAACTGCTACCACAGAACTAGGGTACCAATCTCAGCATCACTGACTATCTATCTATTCATCTTAGGTTAAAAGTATTATTTTACTTTTATATCCTTGTGTTTACAAACACTGAAAAAGTTCAGAGCATTTGAAATCTGAAATCCTTTCTGCATACACAATTTTTAGCATAAATAGTACCTTACTGTTACCTCTTGGGCTGGCTGTGAGGACTCAGGCAACCAAGATGCTGCAGCTGTCTCTGCTGTAGGAAACCACTGCGCAGATGAATGTCTGTTCTTCCAGGGCAGGCTTATTCCGTCAGCCACATGGGGTACTTACTCCTAGTATATGCTTTGTGAACGCCGCAGAGGATATTTTGTCACAGCAGATAAATCAAAAACAGGTTGAATGAGAGAGCTAACCTGGTTGCTTACAGTCCTTAAAAATGTTCCAGGCCAGATGTTGACATGAACAATGTTGGAGTAGCCAGCACAGCAACTGCAGCATACAAAGCCCTGCCTCTGAGCTACTGGGGCTGGAGCCAAATGCACTTGCAGCAGGACTGTGTCTTGCAGACCTGAAGGTGCAGAGAAGAGCCCAGCACAAACAGCAGTGAGTTTCCCTGGGAGACAGAGTCACAGAGGCAGGGAGACGAGGAAGCCCATCTAGACTTCTCCTAGGTCAGATCAGCTGAAATGGTGTCATTCCTGACAAATATATATCTAACACCATGGATCAAGCTTTGATACATTAGTACTTTCACCCTCCCTGGAGGTATTTAAAAAATGAGTAGATACGGTGCTTGGCAACATGGTTTAGTGGTGAACTTGGCAGTGCTGGGTTGATGGTTGGAGTTGATGATCACAAGGGCCTTTTCCAGTCTAGATGATTCTATGATTCTATGATAATTGGGAAAGAAATTACTGAATTCCACCTCAGTAGATCCAACAGAACAAAGAGGAAAATCTGAGTATGTGTGGATTATTTGGTTTTGCCTTTGAAAAGCAAGGTCTCATGGATGGGTTAAATATGATTAAATATATGCGTGGCTGGCAGCATTTCAGATGACCTCAGGCCATGGCCTGATGTCAGACATGAGGAGGTTTAAAACACTAAATAAAGAAATATTTAAATCTAGATATAAAGGCAGTTAATAATTCTCCCCTGGCAAATAATGATTATTAAAATAATAAAAAAAACCCCAAAACAAATCAAACAGAAAAACTTTTATTTATATTGAAGTAAACAGTTCTGATTGACTTGCAAATATTACTTTTTCTGTGTGACTTGAGGAGGGGGGCACACGTCTAAACATAATAAAGATCAAATAAATAGATAAATGTTTATCTTCTTTGAATCTCATATTTTTTTTAATTTATTACTCAGTCACAAGATTGAAATGTCTATTATTTGTGCAGCTAAATTTCTGAGGAAAGAACTTACACTATGTGAAAGGAAATCTAGCCCAGAGTGGTTACCTGTATGATGAAGGGAGTTTGTACCAGGAATCTTGTTTGCTTTCCTGAATTTTTTCATGAATTGAAGCCATATTTTTCTTACAGCCATCCCTGAATCAAAACAGTTACACTGCCATAGCAAAGCTTTTTTGTAATTCTACGTAATGAGTCAGAATAAAGCAAAAAACCTTCTTTCTCTTTGTATTCACACATCTATTAAATGACAGATGCCCTGTTGCAACATGTAGAATTATCACTTATCACACATAATGGGCCAAATTCTCTGATCTGGTATCATCACTTTACACTGCATTGTAAAATAGCCCAGACCTAAAGCTTTTTTAGCTGACATGGTGAGGATTATTCCATTGCAAAGATAACTCTTTTGAACACAGAACAAGTCTTAGACTTCTCCCAGGACTTCTTCCTTTGCCGTAAGTATAGCAAGGAAAGAGAGGTTTTGCTAAACAGCAAGAAAAATAATTAGTGCCTTACAACATCACATCAGGCAAACCTTCACGATGGCTTTGTAGCCTGCCTGTAATAGGATTGACAGAGGACTCCCCCCACCCCGAAATCTAGTAATGTGTGGTCAAGGAGGTGGAGAGCATACTGAGCTAGATAGAGTAAGCCTTCTCAACTGACTAATTATTTTCACTGTTTGGGAGCATCATGTTTAACCTGTTTCTGAGTCTCTCCTGAGTCACCACAGCCAGTCTGCAGAGTAGCAGTCCGTACGGTAATACAGTAAAAATGCAGCCTACAGAAAGGACTTCAGGTTTCAGATGCTCTGAACTTCTTCAGTATTTGTAATCAACAAGGAATAAGTATCTATCATGGGATACTCAGAGATAAAATAAATAGATCCACCAAAAGGACTGCGTATTCAACAATGTCTAAAATATTTTGCCAGTGCATGTTCAGGATGCTGTAAGAGGGATCATGAAATGGCAGAGAAAAATTATTAGGTACAATATATTGAATTAAAGAGGAAAAGAGAGGGTGATAAGATAACCCCCAAAACCTAAGGCAGTGTTGTCATACACAGTCAGAAGACAGCCAAGCCTGGAAAGAGAGAAGGGGCAGTCCGGGATGGTTTGGCACTGCCTCGGATCCTGATCCCTGTTAGGGTGGCTGGGCTGGGCTTATCACAAAAGCTGGTGGAAAACAGCCCCCCCTCTTCTGAAAATACAGGCAGTGTGCTGCCCCTGAGCTGCCAGCTGACATCAGTAGCAGGAATGTTAGATGTCAGTGCCAGCTTGAGCTCTCTTACTATGCAAGATGATGCCAGGTGCTTGGAGAGCAGAGGTTCATTAGCAGAGAAATGAACAAGTCAGACATGGATACAAATTCCTCTGAATTTTCTCTTTAGACATGGATGAACTTGTGAATAAGAGACCCAAATGGTCTTGGAAGAGTCCAGCTCTCCCTACAAACTCTGAGTGAGCTCAAGCAAGTCACCCAGTCTGTCTGTTTGCCAGTTCTTCTATGTGTAACACAACAAGAAGAATCCTGTGCTTCCCACATCCTGTGAGCATGCATCCTCCCATTTTCTGAGACCAAGCCCATCCCCGCTGTGAGCTGCACTGAACACAGGGACATTGGGGTTTTATTTATTGACATCCAAATCACAGCAATAACAACAACTGACTGGACATCTCAGGATGAGTTTAAAACAGATAAGGAGAGGCCATTTAAATAATTTTTCAGTTTAGATTGTAATATGATCCCATCATAAACTGATACATCAGTTCTCCCTAGTATGGAAGAAGAAAAACATAATCCAAAAGATATGCATAATCCAAGAGATCCTCCTAGGCTAGGGACTTCAGTAGTATGGAGAATTCTTCAGGTGTTAATAGCAACTGCAGTTCACAGAGAGCAGCTGACAGGTATGGCTGTGGCCTCCTTGACTATACAGAAAACCATATCAACCTTTCTAACACATGAGATTTCTTTACATTTGTATAAAACATGTGAGGTTGTTCTTTTAAAATACAACTGAGTAATGTTCACATGGGCCTTGACTTCCACTAACATTAGGCAAAGCTTTGCATTCAGTGACCCACATACCTGCCATCTGAACGCTAATGTCTGCTCTGGCCATATACTATTGCTAAGCTCATTCTCCTGTCTGGGGAGATAACAAGAGCAGCGTGCGTGGGTGCTGCTGCTCAGACAGCACATGTAAAGACAGCAGCAGTGCTCCCGGGCATGCAGCATCTGAGTGCTGCTGTCAGTGGGACCTGTGCAAAAAAACCTCTGTAAACAACCTGCCTGATGTGTGGAAGCCAGAATGCTCCCTATTGTAAGGGTAATTTCATTCATTATCTGAAGTTTTAAGCATTAAAATTATGGACTGTGCCCCATTTTCTCACATAACTACCATTGAAAGTAATTGAACTAAAACCTAGTTTTAACTGAAGTTGAAAGTACCTCAGACAGTATTTTCTGGGAGGCTGTGGCAATATGTCTGCCATAGGCATTACAGCAAATGGGTAAGCTGAAAAAATCCCCCAGGAATTGTTATATGAAACTCATGCACTACATGACCTGCATTGACAGGCAAAATCCAGCTACCTTCTTGTCACAGCACTATAAAACTATCAAGCTGCAACAAGGCTTTCCCACACAAGTCTCCACAAGTTCATCTACTGTCCGTGCTGTTTCCTCATCCTCTTCAGGCCAGTCCACCCTGCTTCTTGCCTCTGCTGCATCCGGGTTCCTGGCTTCTCCTCCAGCCAGCCTCTCCTCATCCAGGCCCCCTTCTCTCAGCTTCTCCTTCTCCCTCCTACATCCCTGGGCTCTTCTTCATCCAGTCTCCTCTCTCTTCACCTAGTGCTCCCTTCCACCAGTGCTGCCCCTCTTCTGGACTCCTCAGTGCTATTTAGCTACTTAACCTGAACAAGTCACAGCTGTACATTATCCACATCAGCCAACCCACCACCCCTGAAGCAAGCCCACTACCATATATTATCAATGTTGATTAACCCTCTACACCTTATCAGATGTGATTTTGTGCCAACATCAAGTGCCTGTTTAGGAAAGCCCAGTGTAGTACACATTGCAAAACTTTTGCTGTTGCTAGATCACTCTGGTTGCCACAGAGATGGTTTTTTTCCACTTAGATGAGGAATTTGCTGCCCTGTGCTACCACCTCATTTCCTTTAGACATCTATAGAGCTTCATAAGGTCAGCACGCTTGTGACATTTTAAGAACTGCTGCTCATGTGTTTATTTCCTGGAGAGGTATCTGTGAGTGAAACAGCAGACTGAAATACCTCTTCTGCTCTTTACCTCTACAGCAGTAGTGTAAGACTGATCTTGGTAATTTGCTCTTCGTTTTCACATGAGTAAGTACCGGTTATCAGATAAGACAGGGAGGAATGGGGAATGTTTTTTGTCTGCTAAACATTCAGCTTTGGCCAAATAAGAAAAAAATAAAAATCAGTATCTTGTTTTGCATTTCTGAAACTAAGACTGTGGTTCTGTTGCCTTCTTGTAGGTACCTAGCATCATCTGAATACTCCTTGAATACCCCGCTTGACTCCCACTGTGGATCCTGTGATCTATTCCCCTGCTCTGTGGAAATAGCCCCACTATCCTAAGACAGATCAAATAGCATTTGACACTTATGTTTACACATCCGCATCTCATCCTCAATGTTTTGCTTTTAAGGACCAGGACTTTGAAGCCAAGCACAAAAACAAGGGAAATGAGGTGTCATTGTCTCTTCTCCCTCCCCGGCAGCCCCTAAATCCAGCTCAGTGAGTCAAGGCACTGGTTGGAGACATGAGAAATCCAGATTCAAATCCCCATTCTGCCTGATTCAAAGCAGGGATTGTAACCCTCACCAAAGACCGCTAAACTATCAGATAAATGCAGAGTATCTCCAGTTATACTTTCTGTAAAATGAATATTCATACAAACGGGAATTCAAACACACATTTTTCAGCAAGGTCCTTATTTAAATCACCACTAAGATTTCCTTCCTCTTTCTAGCTTGAAGAATATTTAACAATGTGAAGTATAACAGCTATAAGTGTTGTATCTCAGAAGAATTTATAAATGTTTGCAAATGCTTCATTTTAGTGGCCAAATGAGAAATTCAAATAGTTGTACAGCTCAGATGTTACTGTTCTCTCAGCTTTATTGTGATCTGCTAAGGAAAAGGCAGTAGCAATGGCTGATTATGGAAAAGCCTGGCACCATACTATACACAAAACATTCAGTGTGAAGCTCTTCTATGCGGAAGTGCACTCAGCACCCCCATAAAATTATGAGGGGTGTATTAGGAAGGAAAACAATTTTCTGTATCTAAATATTTATTCAGTTTTTAGTATTCTGTAACAAAAGAAAAGTCAACAAATCCTTCTGCTTTTTTCTATATCCTTTCCTGAATGAGACTTTTTGATTACAATTTTTTGGCACAGTTGGTCTTACAATGCACTGCCAATGGAAGATGTCACCCTGAGGAAATATCTTACTATATTCAACAGGATTATCATAGTCTGCATTTATCTTTCAAAAAACTAAATAGAGGCCTGGGATAGCTAGAGAATGGATGTTCAAGGGCTTGTGGACTACATTTAACACCCAGATCACAGGTATTGACCTTTCCAGTCTAAGGTCTTGCAGGTTTCTCTGAGCAATTCTGCGTCGGTGTTTCCCCAGAAGTACACTTGAGAAGCATATTTCCCTGTTGTGCTTTGGTTCACATTGCTTAATTGTCTTCAGAGTGCACAATCTAGATTACTTTTGGATTAAAGTAGAAGATGCATGCCAGGAGCACACGTAAAGCACTACAGCTCCTAACTAGCATGTAGTCCACCACAGCAAGCAAGACCTAGTCCAAAATAAACTCCCCTGAAAGGCATCTTTCAGGTCTTCACAAACATCTGCTTTGGTCTGCAGACCTGTTTCTATTCATTTGTTGCATGCACAGTGCAAATATAGCCTCTGCATTTTCCTGTGAAACAGCACATCTTTACCCTGGAGAGAGCAGTCGCAGTGGTGAGGACAGGCAAATTGTGTGTTTGGGCAAAGGGTGCTTGGTATCACAGAGTGGGAAGAAGTGACAACTCCCCAGTGCCCCTAGGAGGAGTGGTGGGACCCCTTGTGCACAGGATGACTGCTTTCTTACCTGGCAAAACTCACTGTGCATTCAAAAGACCTCCAGGCACAGCTGTGTCAGGAGCTGGCTGCTCCTCACAGGACTCAAGGAAGCCCAAGAGAGTGGGGAAGCACTGCCTGCCTTACTGGGAGGGATGCAGATGATTTTGAGAGCAGTAAGAAATGCTGCTAGATGTGGGGTCTGGGTCAGGGTGCAGCTCAGCTCCCTGTGTCAGCTCTGCATGTTACAAGAGCTGGGTACACCAGGTGGGGCATCCTGAGGAGTTACGTGGGTTGGGGGTGGATGGGATGAATGGTTGCAGTGTTTGGTCAAAGGCTCTGCAAAGGCCTCTCAGAGCAGTGTCCGCTCTGAAAGCTCTGGAAAACATAACTGGGTGGATTGGAAGGGCCCTGCATTGGCATGTGTTTCTTTCCCAGCCTTTCCACCAACTCCCAGACCACCCAGCCAAGCAGCTCAGTGGCAGCCCTGGCCCGTCAGCAGGCACCGCTCTTCTGAGCCCTCTCCCAGCCTCTCGCCCCCATATCTAAGCACAGCACTACTCGTGAAGTGTGCAGCTCAGGCTTGTTGCTTACAGACAACATAAGAGATGCACATACCCTATTCTGGGGCAAGTTTCAATGTCCTTTTCTGTTTCAAACCGTCTCAACTTTGCTCCGTCCATCCTGCGCCATTCCTTCCACCATCACTGCCCATCACGGGGCTGTGACCCCTGCAGGGTGCACCTCTGAGACAAGTCAGGTACAGCCACATCCAGCTGACACTGAACTCAATTCTGACTTTTGGAGACGTACATGGACACAGCAGTAAAACTTGTTTTTTAAAAGCAATCTGTTCTGCATACAGTCTCTTGCATGGGTTTCATGGTGAAGTAGGAAACAAACTGTCTTTAAAACACTTCCCCTATTTACTGCCTGCTTTTGAGGGCAGAGGAATGAAGCAGGAGAGCACTAACATGTGGCAAAATTAAAGGACTTTTCTGGGTTTCCTCTTTGCTCCTCCATAAGTGGGGATGATGGTTGCAGCTTCTCAGATAAGGAAAACAAGGTATTTAATTTATTGCGTAGTTAACTTTCAACGAATGTCCTCATCTTTACTGGCAATGGCGAAAATCAGGTATCTATTGCTTCCGTTTATCAAGGCTCCTTTTGTCAGCTGAAAAAAACATACCCATCTACTATGCATTTTTTTCTCCTGATGTTAGTTGCCTGCCAAATAGCAACTGCTCATTGATGGGCAGATTTAGGAGTAGGAGAAATCTTTATTTAGACATAGGGAAGCCTCAGAGTAGGAGTACAGCAGATAACTATACAAATACTTTAGATAAATAGAAGACTTCTGAAATAGCAGGCATCCAATATTTTTAGCTGTCAATGGAAATTCAGTAGGCTGAAAAATGTGTCCAGTAATAGATTTCTTCTATAAACTAAAGAGGAATCTTGCAGGGAGCTATTGTGGAATTGAAAAAATTTATGTCTAATCACATTTTTCTACTCTTCTGGGAAATTACAGCAGACACCTACAGAAAAACCTGCAAAAAGGTATATATTCTAATTACAGATCATTCCAACCCCAGCTAGGGAAGTTCCATGCATTTATTTATTTTTTTTTAAATGTAAAGTATACATTCATTAATTAACAAACAAAGGAAAGGACTAAGCAGCAAAATCACTTGGCTCTTTCTAATCAGTCTCCGGCTGCATGGTGCCAATTGCATGGTGTTAGCTGCAATCTGCCACTGACAGATGTATTCAGGTTTGGAAGCTGTTACTTAACCTAGAGGCGGTGACAGTGTTTCAATAAATCTGATGTTATCCTGAGAGGATTAGGATACAAACACAAATTTAAACTCTCTTCTCCAATGCGTATTTGAAGATGATGTACATTTGCAGGGGACCGGCTGTCACAAAACTAATTTGGCCTATGTTTTTATTTGAACATATGTGGTTTCTCAAAGGAAGTGGGTTGTAGGCAGAGATGAAAGCAATTCAGTGCCTTTGATCTCTGGGATGTCACTTCCAAATGAGATCACCTTCTCTGCACATTTTCCTTTTCTGGCACCAATGTGGGGAAATTTAGAGACCTACAAACACCCTTTTTTATTTTCAGAGTTTTAAAAAATTAGACTAGATACTCATTCATTTTTTTTTTCTTCAACATATAATGCATGTCATAGAAACAATCTGGGGCTTTGTTGTTTTCAGGGTAATGTAATTTCCTGAGAGCTAAAGTAAACAGTATTTGCTGAAGACAGACAAAATGATACCACCAAAAAGCTTGTTTCCTCCTCAAATCCACAGCAACACAAAACGCATCTAGAAGGCTTTTGAACTCCTTTTATTGTCCCCAAAGAAGAATAGCAAGGTAAGGGAACTATAAGCAGTAAAAGTATCGCCACTTTTAAGAGGCGCAAATGTAAAAGCCAGACTTGTATTTTTAGACACAGTACATCATGAAATCCTTATACACTGAAAAGGCTGAATCAGAGATCAAGTTCTTCCACATCAGGAAAGTCAAAAGACCTACTGCTGCTCTTATTAGAGATATGACAAAATTGTCAGTTTCTATCTCATTTTCTATTTGTCGGTACATTTTAATAAGAAACACCTCAGTAAGATCCACCTTTCAAACAACAAATTGAGATGGAAAATATCACCTCCGTTGCTATATTGGCATTTCAGTAGATATCCTAATTGTTAAGTGCTTGATTTCTTACATCTGGCAAATGCATTCTGATAGCTTAATGCATCTAGTCTTCCCAGATCACCAAGGGGGAGGGGGGAAATGTACTTTTAAAAAGAAGATAGGGGAAAAATAAATGGTATTAAACCTCTCTGATTTACCCTTTAGTGATTTGGATTGTAAAAATTAATATCTATTACTTATAGACATATAGCACACTAGAAATATTAAATAATGCCAAGCATTTCCATACTTCCAGATTGTGGACAAATTTTTTAGAAAACAGGGAGCTTACTAGAATGGTAGGTTTTCCTGGTGTGATGCTTACAGACCCGTGTGGTTTTCAATTTTATTTTAAGTTACTCATTTTCCAAATAAAACACAGAGACAACATTAGTCACAAGCAGTTGCTGTAAAACACAGATTTGCTAAAAAGAAAGGTGTTAGCAAACAGCATCTGAACTACATGCTATGCCCCAAGTCAAGTCATCATAGGCACCACTTACCATTAGGAAAAGAAAAAAAAAGTTGTTCTTAAGGGTTTGTAGAAACACAAATGACAGCTTGAGCCTAAAAAGCTGCTCAGTATTTAATGAGCTTTGAAAATGCTCTGATTCTACTGCTCCATGTTCTGCCTTGAAATATTATTTCGATATGTTAGGCATAAATACTGATTCTATAGTTCTACTGAGGACTGTAAATACAGAATGCCACACTGGAAGTGTGCGAGGATTTGGATCTTAGGCATATGTGTTCTAAAATGAATTACAAAAACATCTACCGTTTTTCCTTCCTCAGCACTCTCTCTTCATTTCCAGCTGAAATACACTGTTATTTTTCCATCTCGTTGTAAGGTTGTTTTCATAGCTTTTGAATTGCTTGTCCTTGGAGTCTGCTGCAATTTTTTAATAATAATTCACATTAAAATCTTGTTATATTGTCCCTCTACAACACTCTTGCTGCTATCCAGATTTCATGCATTATACCAAGGAAAAACAAGGGAAGAGATGAGTGTGAAAATAACAACTTCTTTTTTAAAAAAAAGATCTATATTTTTATTCATCTTATTCTTATTCAAGTTGCCACATTTTTACATTTGACATTTTCAACTTTCCCTCTGCCATGAAGAAAATTAGAAAATGAGAATCGAGATTCTGGGGCTTTGAGACAAAGACCAGATGTCAGGAAAGTTAACAACTTTACTTACAAGGACACAAGAAGAGTTTCACATGGAGGACCTTTTGCTTTGTACAGATGACCTCTGAATTTCTAGGGAATTTTTTAAGCCTGCACAGAGCCCACTGAAGTTGATAGGGTCCTGCTCAGACGGAAACCTTCAGCCTTATAGGTCATTTCCAGAATCAGATTTGTACTGTCACTCTGAGTCTATAGAAAACTGCAGGAAGGATATTTCTCCTGGTGTATTGAGATTAAATAATGAACCAGAAGACACTTATTAAACTTCATTATAGTAATACTGACATTTAGATTTACCTTTAAACTTTAAATTTAGCTAATCTGTTGTAAATTTTGGCTCGTGGCATTGCCTGAAAAGAAAGTCTACAGTTTCAAAGGAGTCAGATTCACAGAAAAGGAGTTGTAAAGTTAGAGGTGGTGCAGTAGTAGGAATATATTTATGGTTAGGTTATGTGATAAAAGCTTGTCTGCACACCCACAAAGCAGCACAGTGAGGAAGGCTATGTAACACCCTGCTCCAGCTGCTCCCAGGCCCATCGCAGGAGACAGCAGCCCATCAAATGCCCATCTTCACAAGCCCAGAAGAGCACACGGACACAAAAGCAAGTGGAAACCTAAACGAAGGACTCAGAGGAAGGGACACTCTGTCCAGACCCTTCCCAGGGCTGCTCCAGGACAGCTTCAGCCCCACCACCCAGGTGTGAAATCCATCACGAGGGCTCTGCCTTTTGTGCTCTCAGATCGCTGCAGCAATGAAGCATAAAGAATACTCCTCTACTGCCATACAGAGTCCGCCAACAAGTGGCCAAAAGAAAAATTTTCCCACGTTTGCCCCAGCAGCATCTGCTGGTTGCACCCTAGGTGCCCGGGGAGGCTTTGTTTGCCAAAAAGAAAAAGTAGAAGAAGAAAGGAGGAGACAACAGCTTCGACTGGTGCTAGGTGAGGGAGGCCTGTCTTATAGCAAAAGTTTCTCCCAGCCCTAAAGTCTCTCTTCAGAATCTCCGAAAGGACTACATGTTCTCCATTGAAGAGTTAGCAAAAGAAAAAGAAAACTTGTATAGGACTTCTCATTCATCCATATAAAAATGTATTAAGCATGGTAGTATAGCCCTAGTTTACAGATGTAGAAAGTGAGGCAGTGATTAGGTACTTCTCCTGTAACTGTAAATTACTGTGAGCAACAGAAAAGGAAGGGAAATAAAAGGAAAATCTAGACATAGTATTAATCACTGATAATTGCCCAGAGGCCTAAGACTCATTACGGACAGTGCAAAATACTTTTTTTTATTATTATTTTGACTGAGGCAAAATGCAGACCCTGTGTGATTACATGTATTATTTCACTGTTTCACATTCTTAACCACTGTTTCTTTTTTGATGTTTTTGGATGGAAATGAAGACAATTAATAATAGTGCAGTTTCACAACAATGCCTTTAAAATATTTTAATTAATGTTGGATCATTTTTTTATCAAATACCATACAACATGGTGTAATATGGTAGGCAATAGTCCAAGGTATGGAAGATTGGTGGGAAAGCAACAATCCCAATATGTAATTACATTAATCGTCTTAATAAAGACAATAAAATGACATTTCTGTACAGTGGAAACTACAGATGTCTGCATGCAACATAAAGAACATTGAATCAGGAGAAGCAAGCAAAAGGCAAGTCCATCACACATTTCTTCCTGTTGTAAACATTCAGTCCAAACTTTATATGAACCCAAGTGAAGTTCTCATTTAGATTCTGCCTGCTCTTTGGGTTTTTCTGAGCCACTGAGATAGCAAGCCAAAAAACCTCACTGCATTTTCAGAATGCCCATCCTTGAAACGTGGGATAGGAGGAGTCCCGTGTGTCCACGGAGCTGAGCAGCAGCTGGAAAAGTACCAGTTTCAAAATTTTAGGCTTACAGTGACAACACGCTGGTGGCTTGGGGGAATGATAGCCCAGTGGAGTATCAGGACCTGTGTACTTCAGATCTGAATGTACACCTTATAATTTGAATAATTATTTAACTGATTCAGTGATTTTGTAAATTTCAGAATTTTCACTGAGCTTGGCTCTGTTTTTAACCACCTGCTAGTGTGACAGAATCTGTTGTTTCAACTGCAATAGTGCATGCCATCTCCCACAAGTCTGAGAAATATCACTTGTCGTTTCAAGAGCTGTGACTTCCAGCATGAGTTTGTCTCCATTCTTTCTCAGCAACTTTGAGATATCAGGATCGTAATCTGCTCAGAAATAAAAGATGCTGAATAAATTTGCCACTAATCTTTCTAGTTATTTTGCATTTATTCCTTGTAATGATCTTGTATTGAAACCCTGTTCAGCAAGATATCATCAGTTACTTAGCATTTACAATAGGATCAGGCTTCTTTCATCAGGAGGTTATTAGAAATTTAGGATGCTATTTGTATTCTTTTGACGGAGGTCAACTTCTTCAGATATTGAGTGTCAATTCCCGTCCCAAGCAATTTTTCAGTTAGGGAGTCCAGACTGTATGAAACTTTCATATGTCCCCAGCCAGATGCAGCTTGTCTTTAAATGCTATGCAATACTAAAACATCTGATATCAGCTGATGTCATTGATACCAGCATGATGGAGCCACCAAAGCTGCTGAACCTGGATGAGCACATCCACTTTCTAAAGCGGTTTACACAGAAAAGCATGACATGCATGGTGAAACAGAAAAGTTAACTTACTTGCCGGAAACAAAACTTCTTTAAAAAAAATATTTTTCTTTGTTTTTCCTTGCCTTCTTTTCAGTCAGGCATGATTTAAACTGTTCTGTTTTAACACCTTGGAATTCTTCATCTTCTTTGCACCCCGCTCGGTCACTACTTTGTGAGTAGAACTTGTGCAGGCTGGAAAGACAGAAACACAGCCAACACTGTCTGAAAAATGGAAATTTTTACACACTTTTTTCTTATGTGTTTTTTTTCTTTTCTTTGAAGAACGTGAAATTAAGGAATAGTCTAGACCGCATCACTGGGAGGAGATAGAGCAGCATAAGCATAATGCAGTGATAATTTGGGATAACTGCTGTTTTCATGACTCTGCTAAGTAAAAATCCTCTATCATAAGACACTTTGACAAAGAAATGATTGAAGTTTGACTAACAGGCACGACAGCCAAGTCAGAGACATCCCAGACTTCAGGTTTTCAACAATGTCTGTCTTTTCTAGGTGAAAGAAGAGCCTGGAATCAGATGGGGATGGAAGGAGGGAAGAGGGGGTAAAAGTCAGTGGGGAGACTTGGAGACAGTCTCAGAGAAACAAGGCAATCTCAGATGTCGTCTGACAGCAGAGCACTGCCACACAGAGTGATGAAAACAAGTAGCAGAATTTATGAGAAGGAAATAAAGAGTTTGCTATGCTTCAGAAAGGGGTGGGGTGGGGACTGGAGGGCAGGGAGCAAGCAGAGATAGGAAAGATAAGGAAAGAAAAACCAAAACAGAGACAAATGGGGCTCTTGGAGAGTAAGGGGACCTGACTGTTAACTGTGCCTGTGGATAGCATTACTGTTTCAGGTACCTGAGTATCTAATCCTTCAGCACTGAGCAGTAATGACCTACAGTGTAAAATATTATTTAAAAAAAAAAAAAAAAAGGGTGTGTGGAGGTGTGTGCAGGAATGGAAAAAGAAGAAATTTACTGGTCTTTGAAAGATCTCATATACCACGAAAAGAAAAGGCAAGAAGTCAGTTTTCTGCTTTCCAGTCCACCTTTAAAGTGTTTCAGCTACAGACTGTGCTTGATCTCCAGCTGCTCTCTTGACATGTCATGGAACAGTTACTTGTAATTCAAATGTCCTTAGAGGCAATCATGATTTTTTCCTGAAAATTGTAGGCCTCCCTTGTGCACTGAATGCCTCTATAACATTCCCCACTGTATGACAGGTCTGCAATTACCATTCTTGCAAACTATTATTTAAAAAGCTCCAGCTTGCTCCTGAGGCTGTTAAAGGCTATCAATTATAGGACCTGCAGCAAGAGTGCGCCAGAGAACATTTCTGTCAGTGTGTGGACAATGGTGAATCACATTTCAGCTCAATGAAAATGCTCATACATTGCAATGCAGTCAAATGATGTGCTTGCGTCTTGATTTACAATTTACTGTTTAGATTTTTTTGCTTTTCCTGTGACTTCTGCCTTTTAGAATTATGACCTGGCAATACAACAATTCAGGACAACAGAATAGGGAGAAATACATTTGACTTTCTTTTTCTTTTGTGAGGGATACAGGAAGACACAAAGGAGAACGGCTCCAACTCATAAAAACTTAGTTCAAGGGAGATGTCACAAAAGAAGAAGAGATTGTTCTTTGAGATGAAAGAGTGAAAAGTAATTTTCAGGTATGGAATAAATCTGTAAGATCCACTGTAGGACACAACTCTGCTCCTAACATAAAGAATTCTCTCACGACGATTCATGTTCTGCAGAAAAGAAAAATGGATGAGGCAAAGGTACAAAAGCAATTACTTGGCATGAAAAAATACAGAAAGCAAGGAGAATACTGAAGAATGGCAATGGCAACAATGGCTTGGTGCAAGAAGGAGTGAAGGCTTGAAGGCTTGAAGAAGAGATAGAAGCGATTAGAAAGCAAGCAGCACTTGAAGATACCATTCAGATTCAAAAGTCTAGCTTCCCCTTCACCTCTGTTCTTTTTGTTCCCTCTACTAGACTTATGAACCACATTGTTGACTCAAAGACCAACGAATCTCCCCTTAGGAAATACACATGCTTCCTGTTGCAAACAAATAGCTGCACCCAGGAGAAGCTCAGGGACTCAGATGCACAAAGTCCTTGCTTGATCCTTTAGGACACATCTGGGATTATTTCAGAAAGGCAGCAGAAACCTTTATAAGTGGGTTTGCAGATGAACCCATAAACTTTCCTGCTCTTATCTCAAAATTATCCTCTGAAACTCAGCTGAAAATAAGGTTGGAACGATGAATGACTAAAACATGCAGAAGGAAAATTACTTTTCCTCTTGTAATGCCCAGTTACACAAAGCATATGAATAACTAAAGAGCACTCAGGCAGACATATGGCTGTAAAGTAGAAGCTGAAAAGATCTATTGACCCCATCTGACATGCTTTGCAAAGCACAGCTCCAGCCGAGTGGAGTGGTGCCATTCAATGGCAGCTGATAAGAGGTAGCACAGTGTCCCAAGGGGACCACACTTTGTGAACATAGACAGTGATTATGCTGAAATAATTAACACCTCTAATCAAGCAGAGAGGATGCAAGGTTCAAAACACTGTTTTTGTTCCTTTTATTTAAGAGAAAGAAGCTGTTCTTTTATCCTAAACACTGTGTCAGCCCTATGTTCACACTGCTACAAGTCGCAAAGCTCTTGTTTTTTACAATCCACTCTGAACACACCAAACTGTGCACAGCATGAACTGATAAAGCTTGACTTGAACATTTTTTTCTGAATGTAAATTGCTGTAGGCTTTAAAGGATTCCAGTTCTCCCTGGGGTAGGTACAAACTGTTTTTAAAATGGATTTGATACAACATCTGTTTTAAAAGTCATTTTGAAACGGAATATGTCTGTATGCTAATGGAAGTAAATAGGATTGTGAAACATATGCTGCAGGCCTTTTTTCTGAAAGAATGCAAGAATGTAAGCACACAAATAATAAAAATAATAGCAATGCTAATTTACTGTGCATTCCAGTTGCTGTCCATACACATCCAAGTGTATTGACATCATAACAGAGACATAGCAGGCAGCTGTAAGTCACACAAACTGCAGCTGAATTCCACACTAACAGCAGCCAGTGCATAACATGGGGGCAGAGAGGGTTCCCTTATGGGTAAGGTTACAAAAAGTGGTTTATATGCAGATATACACACATACATGTACATACTTTTTACGTACATATATGCCCACATACACATATACACACACATATGTACATGCACAGACTTTTTGGAAGTCTACAGAAGATTTCAACTTACCAGCAGTGTCAGAATACCAGTTGTTGCTCAGCCACTGATATATTCCCATCTCGAAATGTCTTTTCTCTCATCTGAGCTCCCAGAGGGCATTAAGCATCCCCTGAGGCACACAGATGCCTCTAACAGTAAGGTACAGCAGTGTGTTAGGAAAGTTTCTCATCTCCAAGGGAGGCAGCAAGTGTCTGAGGGAACCCAGAGGTTCAGAGGACAGGAGTGCAAGACTTCCAGACTGTCATTCCTATGAGATTCTCTAGAATTATCTATTTGCAAGAGAAATGTTTAGAAAAACACTAAAATGAAAAGAAAACAAATCTGTGTATTTTAAAATCTGGTGGCAAAGCTTTCATTATTTCTAATGGAGCCACCTTTAAAAAAAGGAACATACCTAAAGTATTCCCCCACCGATTGTCTCAACACAAGCACTGGGTGAAAGGGCAAGCAGCAAGCTCCCACCTGGGTTACCTCTCTGCCCTTGTACAGGAACTGGGATGTGTGGAAATTGTAAATTTGGTTGGTGACTGTTGCTGGCTCCAGTACCATCCATGCATCCTTTCTCTGCCAGCATCTGCAATTACAACCTGCCAAACTCAGTTCTCTCTGAAAAAAACAATAACATTACCTTCTCTCAAAGAAAAAAACACAAAAGTAAAGAACCAGAAAAAACAGCACAGAAGAGGAAAAGGGCACTTTGGAATATCTTAGAGAATTAAATTGTCACATTTACTCTGAATCATGTATCTCATCGAAAATATCTACCTGTACTCATCAATTTGTTCTTTATCCTCTATGCTGGTTCTACAAAACTATGATACAGAACAGTGGGTTTAAAATGACTGTTTCAGTCATGCTTTATGAAACCACATGAAGCAGTCAGTCCAGCTGGGTAAATCCCCATGCCAAAAAAACTCACCAAAAAACCAAAAACGAAAACCAAAACAAACCCCACCAAAAAAACCCTAACCAACCAAAAAAAAAAAAAAAAAAACAAACAAAAAAAAACACCACCCTGCCGTTTTATTGGACAAGAAAGAAAGAAAAAAAAAAAAAAAGCCTTTATTTGTAATTATTTTTTTTTCCTACTTAAACGCTGTACATGTCTGTGGCGTGGTAGGATCAACACGTTGAAAACGTCACCTCTGTCCTTGGTGCTGGATTCTGGGTGGTTCTCTACGTCCTGTAATGTCCTGGGCACTTCCCAAGTTGGCTAGAAAATTCCCAGAGAGTTTAATTTGACTTGCTTGTAATTTCTCAGCATTTCCCATTGTGCGTAGATGGATACTTATCCCCTACTCTAAACCTTCATTACAGTGTAGGCTGAGATGATTAGGAAACTGAATGCCACCTAGATTTGTCACCAAAGCACTTGAATTGATCAGAGCTCCGATCTCTGGTACTCTGGCAGTAGTAATGGCAGCATTTGAAAGGTAACAGGAGCATTTCAGTAAGGCGACAAAGGCTTCTTTTCTTCCCTGACACAGAATTTAAACCAAAACTGCAGTGCTAAAACTTCAGTGTCACAGTGCCTAGAAAAGTCTGGGCTCCACCATAGACCAGCAGCAGCACAACAGTAAATATTCCTCCATTTCTGAAGTGTAAACCTCAAGACTGGCAGCAGCCCAAAATGCAGGCTAGAACCACGAGTTACATCTTACTGTCAATACAGGAGAATTATTACAGAACCTGAACTCAACAGAACAGGCAGGTGGTTACGAAACTGTGTGGTAAAACAGGAAAACATCCCTGTAGGCAAAGCTGTCAAGGCTACAAAAATCTGAAAGTAAAATTGGTATAAATAATTATCTGGAACCAATGAGGCAAGAAAGAAAGACAAATACTGTCAAGAGTCAATAAGATACAAATTTAAAACCCAAGCTGCAGCATTGAGACACATGAAAGCCATACATTGCTATAAAGTACAAGATAAGAGGAACAGTGCTGAGGTGATTCTGTTCCAGTAAAAAATGGTACTCTTAAAAACAAAGCCAGAACACATTGCTAGTTAATCTAACTTAAGAAATGTTCTTGTTTTCCATTTTGAACACACTGAAGAAGATGAATATGTAGATTAGTCTAATCTTGGAATTAATTTTGATGATAACTGCTGAATATTTGTACACAAATACCATATTGCTGAAATGCACCTTACACTTTTAATTTAATATTGTGAATCCATGACTGCCTCTTCGGACTGATTTAGTGGAAACTTTTGAAAGGTTTATACTCTGACATTGAGAGCTACACATAAATATTTCCAAAGGGAATGCAAGAACCACCAAAGTGAGATTATTTTTGTTTCACATTCTTATTTTTGCTGACTTGTAAAACCCTTGCCACAACACAAGCCTTTGGGACTGTGGCTAACCTTTACCTAATAGGGCCCAACCTTTCTTACCTTCCTCCTTCCTGCCCTGGCAGGCTGAAGAACCATCTTGTCCCTTCCTCACAGACACTCTATTCACTGAGGACAAATTCCCACGCTCACATTTTTTCTCCCCTCTCCTTCTGTCCTTCTCCTCCACCTGAGATGAAGTCTTTTTGCCTAACCCACGAATTCTTGCACACATCCCAGCTGGTTGCTTCTGATGAGCTTCTTGGTCATCATGGGGCTCCCAGGCTGCCTTTGCTGGGGTCTGGACTACAGACCAAGTGCAGTGACCACCACCTCCACTCAGCTGCTGACATCCCCAGGGGCCACTTATTCCCTGCTTTTTCTCAACTTTTGCTCTTTCTGTACTGGAAAGATCATAAATCCCATGATCAGCTGGATGTCAAACCATAATAAGCTCCCTGGATCATTGCTATACTCAGAATTGCCCATACCAGCATCTACAGAAAGGAGATACTCATGGAGCCGAGGGCCAGGTCCTTTAGTATCCGTTCACATGAAATTCAGGAGTTACAGCAAGTGGAGCAGAAAAAATGTCTTCTTCCTTGTGAAGACCTCCCACACAGGGAAGGCAAACGATAAATATTTTCTCCTCCCTGTATCTCAGCAAGATGTGGCTGAAGGCGTTTGGCTACTGAGAAGACAAAACTTAGAAAAGCAAGAAGATGCTGGTGGTCACAGAGGAATTTCCTATATCCCTGAGAACAGCAGCTCTGCCAAGGGAGAGAAAGTCTCAGACTTCTCAGCTAGGAGGACCAGTGCAGCTCTGACATTGTACCTCCATGGTGCTTGTTTTGGTCTCAGCTTTGAGGCAGGGAAGCCATTTAGATCCACCCCACAATATGCTACTCTGCACCGCAGTTAAAAATGCATCTATACACAGTCCATTAGCTCGCAGTGAGGGGAGTGTTTAGGAGAATGACAAACCAGGTCAGAGTTAAACTTTAAAAAAAGAACCACTACCAAATTTATTCATTACAAACTCACTCCTGCTAATGTTATTTTGTTTAAAATTCAGTTACAAGAATTTCTGCTTACATGTTTTCCCACACCTCCTATCTGTAACTACAAGTTACAGTTGTCCCTTTAATGGTCAAGTTGCTCATACACCTTTGTAAAATGCTTAAACATTGTGTCCTGCCATCACATTGTCACAAAATATTTATGTGCTGTTGTAGATCACCCTGTTTTAGAGCACTTCTATTTGGGTTCAAAGAAAGCTGTTATGAATTTTGTCCTAATTAGTGCATTTATAAGTTAAAGACGTCACAGACCTCTGCTGGGACTGCAGTTGCATTTTTTGCCTATTCTCAAGACTGTTTTGTGCTGGCACTTCTTTGATTTTGTGCTATTGTGAGACACAAAGGCTTATTTTAAGTACCATTGGGATCATTTCCAGCTTATAGGGTACTGCTACATGTGTTGTTTACACCATATACGCCCTGCCACAAATAGATTTCCTATTTTTCAAGGCTCTCTTTGGGGAAAGGTGGCATTCATGTGAAAATAACGGTGTGAGAAATCCACTTTTATAGACAATGAGAGGATTATAATTAATGGTGTTATAAACATACCTGCCACCACTTAACAGTCAAAATGTGGTACGCTGGTTTGTGAGATGTAGCATCCTCATTTTTCTATCTAGGTTTTCTTGGACAGAAATTTGTGCAATGCCTGTACCATGCATAAAACGTAGAGTTGAACAGACTGTACCAGACAAGTGGCCAAAATCTTCTTTTGCCTCAAAGTTAGAAGAGAAATAGAAAAAAAGAGCAGGGTGATAGATGACTTGTAAAAATAGTAGCATCTTTTCCCTTCCCTCCCCTAAAATAAAACAGATATATATATGTATATCTTTTTACAAAATTAACCTTAAATAGATAGCTGAAACATTTAAAAAATAAGACAAGGAAGAAGAAAATAACAAAGTGGACCAATTTCCACTCTCAAGAAGCCTGTAAATATATGGCAGAAGAGAAGAAATGGAATAACTGCCAGAAAGAGAATGGAAAGGCAGAAGTGAAGCAACAGATGGAAAAAGAATGGCAAGGAGCTAGATGAAGTTAAGGAAAAATAGAAGGCTAGGAGATAAAATAAGAAGAAAAAAAGTGGAAGACAGAAATGGGAAATGTACACATCTTAGAAGAGAAACTTAAAAAAAAATTAAAGGAGGAATAGTAGAAGAATTCTAGTGAGACTGAATGATCGTGTATCTGAGGCAAAACAGCCTCAGGGAAAGAATAGACACAAAAGTCATATTCCTTTAACCTTGCTATGTAGTTACACTAGTAAAACCTCCTGAGCATAGACTCAGCAGTATAGATCTAAATGTGTTTGTATCAGTACAGCATATCCGTAAAAGAAATGGAAAGTCTGCAGGGCAGGAATACAGCTAATAGCAGCAAAGGCAAAGCAAGTCAGGTTGGAAAAAAGAGATAAGGAAAAGCGTATTTTACTCAGCAGTAACGACAGAGCAGCATTTTAATGTTGCCTCTCAAGTTTTATTGCAGAAAGAGTTCACTTCTGCAATCAAACAATAAATTCAGCTTTCAAACTAAGGTTTCCAAGCCTCGCATCGCTTCTTCTCATGCCAGGATACTTCAGACACAGCCTGCACACTTTCTGGTATATTTGCTTTGCAGAGAATATTCTCATCACCTTAACATTTGCATTTGCCCATCACACACACGGTTGAGGTTCTGGGGCAAGACTTAAAGTTTTGGGCTTCTGACGACAGTCCTTTTGACTGCATGTAAACTCCAGGCCGAAGGTAGATGGCAGGAATACTCACCCATACACCGCAGAGGGATCCACTGCCATCCATACTGGACTCTGGGGAGGTAACCTGATATTTATATATTTTGAACACATTTTCAAATGCAGTTATGACTCACATCAAAGAGAACAAGAATGCTGTACAAACTAATCTTCTTTCCTCTTGAGTTTCAGAGCAATTATGCTGCATTTGAGGGACCATGGACTTCAGCTGACTAAACCAGTGCCTGGGCACCAAGGGTGTCTTCATAGATCTGATAAGCCAGATAATTCGTACACAGATGAACAGCAGTTACTGTTCTGCTCATTCCTTTCTACTATTAATATTTTTGCAAGTGATTTTCTTTCTTAGATAGAGGATAATAAAGATTCACACGATGCAGACCAAGGTCTCTATTATTAGTATGCAAAAGCAACCTTCATTAATGTCTACTGACAGCATGACTACTTAAGTGATTCAGTCTGGTGTCCTTTAGTTGCAGCCTCTTGAGGGCTAAGGTTTTCTATACAGCAGCAGGGACCACTTTCATGCTAAACACTGATGCTCAGTTAATCCAAGTTCTCTTTTACTGTGTATTCATGTCTAAAAGGGATTTTTATATCAATTTATCACATTTAACAAACAGCACAAAGTAGACTTAGAGTTCTTCCAGTGTGAGCAGGCACATCAGCACAGAAGTCCATCTTGATGCAGGAATCTGGAGCAAGATCCTGGGTAGGTCAGTCTTACAGGTGACAGGGCTCCACTTCACCACGTTATGTATTAAACTCGGTCCAGCAGAGCCAGAGACATTCCTACATTATAGAAATTTCCATAACGAAGCATAATCAGTGGAGTTGAACACATTAATAACAGAGCTAAGTGTATGTTAACACGGTAACAAGTAAGCTAATAATTATTAGACAAAAGATGCTGCTGGAAAACAGGTTTGTGCCTCCATCAGGCTACTAACCAGCCACTGTCTCAGAGATACAAATAGAGGAAGGGGTACATCTCATTCACTTTCTCTCAAAAAGACAGGTGCTTTATAACACAGGCACAACAGATTTGCCAGCAGGGTTTCTCTGGGCAGAAAATACAGGCTGATCTTTCTACATTTTGAGTCACAAAAGTATTACCGTCAAGTGTGACAAAGGTAACCACTAAGCAGACCTATATGTGTCAGCTTTCTCCGACCCCTCTTGTGACTTGCTTATAGATGTATGTGCAGTCAGTCACTTTATGTTAGTATACTGGCTTCCTATCCATCAGAAGAGCTCCTAGGTTTCCAGAAAAGCAACTGACTTTCAATTTCAGTTGATGACTTTGGTTTCTAAGTATAATTTCATTTAGCACTAGCACAAACCTACAACATTTCCAAAGCTATTAGCTTATAGGATGAGATAATTTCTTTAGGAGACATCAAAGAGGTACACATTTATACTGTAGAGTAAGCTGCTGGAAGACTTGGGAAGGTTTCTTCTCCTCAGAAATAAACAAAAGGAATCAAAAAGCTCTTGCTACATGGGGAGAAAATGATCATTTAGTAAAAATTTCCAACAGGACCATTTCAGGGCTTCAGATAGTTAGCTGAGCCAGGTTTAAAAGATCAGGACATAAAGTTATTTGGAAAAAAAACCCACTCTAGTTTGATCACAAGAGTCAGAATTAATAGGGACCAAAGCATCTCGTAAACAGAGAATGCCTCTGTGGTACGAATTGCACTAAGCTCTCTGCATGCTAAAGTACTGCCTCAAAACTATTTACCCAACTCATATGCATTTGTGTACATTATATATGCTAGATTTATTTCCAAGCTTGAGATGGGCATAGGCTATGAGTCATCTTTGTACCACAGGAATTTCTTTTTCTTTCATAGTTCCTTGGCTTTATACACCATTTACATAGGCCAATGCCTAGACGCACGCACAGAAAGAGAGCGAGTTCTGCAAAAGGTTTTATGGGTGACATGGGAATTCTCCTTTGCACCATTTACTCCTGTACAAAATCAGTATTAAAACCCACCTAAGAGCATTTGCAATGACATAAACATCCATATAACTGCTAGGGTACCCTGCAGACTTTTTGATCCCAACTCTGTTACCCTTTTCTTTCCATATCAGTTGCGGCATGAGAGAACTTGCCTTAAGAGACAGTATCGCTGGCAGTTGCTTACAGCCATGAAGCCTCATCCCACCCCCTCATGGCCTCTGTGACTACCCCAGAAACAGAGAGCAGATCCTTCCAGCAGGTCAAACAGTTCATATAATTTCTTTCTATGAAGCAGAGACTTGTGCAGCCAGGACTTTACTGTTGCTTCTCTTGCATCCATCTTCTCTGTGGAGCTTTTTTCATGTTTCCTGGTTTTTTGCTTTTGGTCCTGCAATGGCCCCACTGGCTGTCCTGATGTGGTGGGTTGACCCTGGCTGGGCGCCAGGTGCCCACCAAAGCTGCTCTGTCGCTCCCCTCCTCAGCTGGGCAGGGCGGGGAATGTACCAAACGCCTGGTGG